>PVLD010001091.1:0-222414 GCA_004027595.1 Dinomys branickii | reverse complement strand
GAGCCTCTCAGGTTTTTCTTCTACTGTGCCCAATCTGCTGAAACTCTGATCAAGTCTTCATTGTTTTCATCTCTGGAAGTTCATTTTTGACATTTAAAATGTTTTTTTCTTCCATGTTGCTTGTTACTATGTTTATGTTTTCCAGGAGAATGAAATATTTTTGTAATAACTACTCTAATATTCTTACCTAATAATGCTATCAGCTATGTAATTTATGAGACCATTTCACTGATTTATTTTGTGGCATTTTTTGCTTATTTTCATACTTGGTAATTTATTGCTACATGAAAGGTATTGTGAATGATACCTTGTTGGGTACTGTATGTTTTTTTATTCTTAAAACTGTTATTGAACTCTCTTATAGGGTATAGTTAAGTTACTTGGAAACAGGTTGATCCACTCCAGGCATTTGGTTAAGCTTTGTTAGGTAGACTAGAACCACATTCAGTCTAGGCAAAATTCTTACATGTTACTGAGTCCATGACTTTTTGGGTACTCTGCCTGATTCCTTGTGGATTATGAAGATTCTTTCTATGGCTTTTGGTATGCAAACCACAGGTGTGTGTGAGACCTGAGTGTTTTTTTCCTGTTTCTTCTCTGTGATCCTTTCTTCAGCGCTAGGCAGTTTCCTCATATACATGCTGATCAATATTCAGTTGAAATTTCCAGGGAACTCCGCAGATCTCTAACTCTTTCTCTGTAGCTCTTACATTTCCACGATGCTCTTTCTTCCATGGAGCTTTCTTTTCTGGATAAAGTTATCTCCCTTCAGTACTCCATCATCCAAGTTCTAGCTGATGTGCTTTTCTCAAATTCTCAAATGTGTATCTTGAACTCAGTGAAACTGATGGTCTCTGTTTCCCACGCCATGCTCTGTGGCTTGAAAACTCTCTACATAAACTCTCCTTGTCTTCTGTTGTCTTCTCTTTTCCAAGAATCACCATAGCATATTATCTTTCAGTATCTGAAAACTATTAATTCTTAGTTTTGTATATATTTTAATTGCTTAAAGAGGGAGATATTTGTTCCTTCATTTTGGCTAGGACTCGCTCCTATCCTTTCCTACCTATGTCTAGCACATATATGATATAATTATTTTATGACTGATATGTCTCAAGACCTATTTGCTTGCTTAAAACATACATATATGTATAATATATATATGTGTGTGTATAGAGAAGAATAATTTAAATTTTTTTCTTATTACACAAGTACTCATTCTTAGTTTGGAAAAATATAAGAGATGAGTGAATTAATTGTGGTGTCAACTTGAATGGATTAAGAAATGCCGAGTGAAATAGTGCAGCACAGTTCTACATTTATCTGGCTGCTTGACTTGTAAGCAGTGTATGAGGAGGGAAGACCCATCCTCAATGGGGGTGGCACCCACTAATAGGCTTGAAGCTTGGATGAAAAAAAGAGAGAGAAAGATGAAGGAAGTCTGCTCTATTGCTTTTTCAGAAGAACTATGATCTTCATCACTGCCTTTGGACATTTATCTCCTGTTCTTTCAATCTTCCAGGGCAAGATTCTTCAGCCTTCCAGTGCAGTCTTTAGTTTTCTAGGGAGAACTTGCACTGGATTTAGCAGTGAGCTCCAGGTCTTTGACTTTCAACTGAATCTTCTGGCTCTCCAGCACATGGATGACCTATTTGCATTCTTTCACCCCTCACTCCACAGGCAGCCACTGTAAGCCTACTATGCAGTCAAATGCTTTACCACTGAGCTATACCCCCTGTAAGCCTACTTTGTAAATCCTATATGCATAGCTTGCAGCCATTGTAGGCCTATATGTAAATCTGTTCATTTAGTGAGCCCTAATGGATACACCATGGGAAAAGAAGACCAAAATAATCACTAAATCTTCAATATTTAGGTTACTATTTTGGTGTTGACATTTCCAGATAAACTGACATATGTTGCAGAAGAAAACTGTACTTGCAACAAAAACCTTACTGCTCAATTCTCAGCTTGGGAAGGGACAATGTCATCTCAAAGTAAGGGGATTTTTTTTTTATTAGGAAACATAATATTTTGTGCAGGCTCTTCTGGTTGACAAAGATGAAGTCTTCTAGGCATATCATAGTTAAGTAAGTGAAAGAGACTGAATTGTTCCACTTAATGGGAGAACCTGAAGTTTTCCTGATGAGATGAAGAAAAAAGACAGAAAGAAGGAAAAGCTTGAAGGAAAGAAGACCATGAAGAGGATAATAAACCGAGATCCAAGGTCCAAAGAGAGAAATTGCCTGTGGTTGGAAATTGTTTATTTTTTCCTAAAGGAATTTTTAGGACATATATCTAATATTAAATTATAAATTCTTAAAGTCTTCAACACATTAATAGCAGTTTGCTCAAACTTTTCATACTTTGTGGGAATTCATTCATGATTAGATGTATATTAAATATTTGTGTACCAGGCAACATTCTGGGTTCTTGGAATAAAACAGAGATCCCTATCTTTTGATGCTTACATTTGAGTGGAGATCAAACATTGTACAAGAAAAACAATGAACAGGTAGATTTTTAATGTTTTCAAAACTAATCAGCTAAAAAACTGAATGAGAATAGGCTGGGTTGAAGCCCATTTGGTCAGGGTGCACAAAGACAAAGAAGGTGGGTTAATTAGGCACATGCACATCAAGGGAAGCACAATCCCAGCAGGGGAAGATGTCAAAACAAGATGGCCAGATTAAATTCCATTACTCACAATAAGGAAAATGAAAAAAATGTGTATGTTCAATCTAGGAGAGTTTTGCTGAATCCAAAAGTTTTACAGAAAAAGAAGTATTTGGATCTAGGGACAGCAACAACAAAGATAGGAATTACCATTAGTAAAATAGTAAAAATGATGCAAAGATGGTAGTAAGATATATCTAAAATCTATTTATAAGAGTAGTTAATCTTCAAATTGTTTAACTTCAAGCCCCAATCTACCTGCATTGTGTCTATTTATGCTTCTTGGTCTTTTGTTTTTTTTCCCCCTTCCTAAAGGTAAGTGTCCTTTGCTATTCCCAGTTCCTGTCAACCAGTAGGTATCACCTATCTATAACCATACCATGAGCCAGGCTGAAAAAGGAAAGTATTTCAAGCCCTTGGCCACAGTAATTGGTTCTGGGAGTGGCAAATCATGGAATCTAGAAACATTTGAGTCTTTCTTTACTTTAGGAACAGTAGCTACAAAAGTGGTATGAGCCCAGTGGCTATTTTGCTTACATGAAAAGACATCTTGACAAAAATGAGAGAGGGAGAGAGAGAGAGAGAGAGACAGAGAGAGAGAGAGAGAGAGAGACAGAGAGAGAGAGCTGATGACATTTTTTGAAGCCCTGTATTTAACCATGCTCAAAGCCAGTACCACCATCGCTTCTTGGCCTTTTGGCTAAGATCAAGTACAAAGTCAGCACCAATCCTTTTGATTTCTCATAAACTCACAACTTTGTTTTGATTGCATTAACTTGCGTTGGGTTTCTATTGCTTACAATGCAAAAAGTTCTGTCACATGATAGCTCTTGCACTCTAGAACTTTTCCCAGGCTATTTCTTTGTGTCCCAAGAGCTATGACAGAGTGCCTCCAGAGTTGGTTTGCACTGCTCTTTTCTGTATAGTCACATTACCGGTCAGTATGAGCTGAGCCTGAAGTTTGCTGGCAGGGCTTCTCTTGTGTTTGCTAAGCAGAGCCTCTACTCCAGTGGAGCCCCTACTACAGCCCCTACTACATACATCTCTGTATGTGTACAATTGTTGACTACTAAAGGATGTGAACCCCCACTTATTACTTAGGGAGATCTGAGTGCAACAGGGAAGGTTCTTCTTTATGTTTTCCTGTAGATATCACAAACAGATCTCCTTGAGCCAGAAGATATTATTACATAGAATAGAGACTATCCTTGTAAAAGACACATTCACCTATCTCCAGGGAGTCTAATACATGCTCTTCATCTGAAGCTCCCTACCCTTCTCTCTGGCTTCACTGTAGGGTTACTAATATACAGATTTCCATCTCCATAAGGAACTATCCTCAGGGACATGATCCTCTCTCCCTAGCCAACCATTGCTATTTGCTTCTCATTTTGTTTTTCCAACTTCAATTGACATCTCTGTATGTGTACAATTGTTGACCCTGTTCTTATTCTATTCTGTGTTTTATCCTGAGGTGTATCATTCCTGACAGAGTTCTGAAACAATTGGACAGGGGGAATAATGAGCAAGGCCAAGACGATTCCTCTCTTCTTAGCCACTTTCAAACATTGGTTCAGTGGAATTAGCTAGGCATATTTAATGTGACTTGAACTTAAATTGCTGAGATTAAATAGCACTGGATGGGTCAGGCTGTTATGTAAAGTGACAGTTTTTTAAAAATCTAATGCTGTAAGATAAATTATTAAGAAGATACAAATTTTCAGTCTCAAATTTTAAAAAAATTGAACTGATGACTAGCCAGGCTACACTGGCATCCTCACAACATAGCGTTATGGTCATTACTACTATCATAAACATAATAAGCATTTATTATAGGCCATACACTGTGGTAGGTATGATGATCTGATTTTATTTGGAATGGAGTTATGCAATGTATTCTCTTTATCTGCAAGTGATACCTGAAAGTATTGGCTAACTAAAATTCTTGAAAAATCTTCGAAGTTGCCCCTAATTTAAAATTCTATGAGGTTAACTTCAGGGTTATGTATTTGGCTTGTGGGTATGCAAAGCATATCTGGGGAATGGATACTGAAGCATGTTTTGCTGCGAGAAGTGGGATAGATGTTAGCAGGCTTCCCCCATCTTTGACTTGAATCACAACTTCACACCATTCAACACCAGAGCACATATTTAGTTTAGAATCCCAAAAGAAACATAGAGTTTAGAATGATGCGACATAAAGTTTTTATATACTTTTGCTTATAAGGTTGGGATATTGTGCTTTTTGAATTGCCAGATAAAGGCAAAACCTCTAAAGTAATTCCCCAAATTCAAGACCTAAAACCTCTCCGCACATTTGGATGGTCCCTATAAACCAAATCTCTGCTTCAGGATTTGTGACTGAATCTTTTCTTTATTCTTTGTTTAACCACCTAGTGGTTTCACTCCCTTCCCTCAAGTCACTCTGTGGATCTCACAAGAGCCCTTCTGAGTGTGGTGCCATGTTCCAGGGTCGTTAAGCTCAGTCTGACTCCATCAAAGTGTAAAGAGCTGGAGTTGACCCACTTACGGCATAATGCAGCTGACTCAGCAATGATGGGTTCCAGAGTCAAGGGAAGTCTCTACTTCCTCTTCATTGCCTTCCCTGCTGCACACTCCAGAGCATGTTGAAATCCTGAAAGAATGCAGGAGAACAAATGAGAACTCATAATGAAAAATGATACTCAACGTGGTTTTCTTTCCTACAAGGGTATTGAAGGGGCTGTGATTTCTGAGTAACTGAGCACACAGTTTGGCACAGAATGTAAAAAAAAGTTCCAGTGATTTGTCACCCTTTTCCACTGGCCAAGAGACCTGCCCTTTACCACAGATGCCACATGGCAGGAGCACTGGGCTAAGCGTCTGGTACTTTGGTGTTGTTGTTGGAGTTCAGTATGCACTAGCTGGAGCCACACAGAGCTTCGCGTTGAATTAACGGGCCAGTATTCAAACAGAACCAAGCATAAGTGCAAGCCCAATTCCTGGAGGGAGCACTAGTCTTTGTTAGAGTTTGCCGATTTTTTAAAAATTCCAATATTTTTATTCATTCTTTTATTAAGTTATATATGTATGCTGTTTAAAAAGAACAACACCAAGAGGAAATGGAAACACTATCGAGGTGAGAAGTCAATAAGCAAACATTTGCCCAGTTCTTCAAATGATGGCCAGGGAGAGAAATGGAGGCACCTATGACACTAGGGAATATCTTGCTTTCTTCTTTGTGGATTTCTTTCCACATAATTATCATAAACTTCCACAGGTCAGGAAAGTTTTGGCTTGCTGCAAGCCTCCTTAATTTCAGCAACTAAAAAATTACTCTTCTCTGAGTTTGATTGCTCTGTGCACCAGGACTCTATAAGAACTTTTTTCTTTTAATCAAGTGTTCCTCTTTATATATGCGCCAAGTCAAAATGTTTCTGCCCTCAGAGTTTGGGCCTTCCTCCAAGGTAAGCAGATACCCTGTCAATAGGACATAGCTCCTTCCTATTTTTTGTATTTGTGTGAATACTAGACTGTCATTTTTTCCAACCAGTAGAGTCCTAGATACTCACTGAGTATTTTTTTCAGAAAGTAATTTGTGGGCAACTGAGACTTACAAAGCACATCACTAGCCCACATTCTGTCCTTTCTTTTCAATGTCCACAGCAGACATGACTCACCACTTGGAAGACCTCACACAGTTGGGATATGCTTTGGAACCTTCTTCATGGTGTTCTCCAGACAACTATGACCATCAGAGATGGCAGGCGAAAGTTCTTTGATTAATGAGTCTTGCGCTCCAACATCTTTCATCGCTTTGATTAGTGGTGTCTGGCTCCAGCTCTTCTGGATGAAAGGAGGCAAATAGGGATTCCCCCTGCTGGGAGGAACTTCAAAAATACTGACGTTCTGAAACTCCTGAATCAAAAAATGTGCTTGGCTTTAGAGATTCTGAGTAACATCTGGGGAAAGAATTTCTAACCAAAGGGAATTTCAGTTCCAAGTACCCAGGAGGAAAGAACCAGCAGGATAGTCTGGTAAATACCTTAATCACTATCTGTGATACCTGTGATGGTGCTTTATGCATCAAAAAACAGCTATGCCCCTCATACAAATGGCCTGGAGTCATCTTGTTCTCACGTCTTCTCTCAATTCGGTCCCCCTGCTAGTGTCGCTCTCTGCTGTTAGAGAGCCTGGACACAATCAGGGAGGTTCCCAGAGAGAGGAGCATGTTTTATGAAAATGTATAAATTTCCTGAGTTTTAATTTTTATGTTAATATTTCATTTTCCTTTCCTTACATATCTCCCTCATCTTTGTGCTTACACACACACACACACACACACACACACACACACACACACTTAGGGGTTCCTTTTCGAAGTTGTTAGCTACTATTGAAATAGTCTTTACAAATATCCTTAGCAGCACAGGAAAATGACCAACACTACTAAAGAGTGAGAATGTTTTGGAGAGATGCTTAATTTTAACATCTTACAATTTATGCCTTTTCACTGTTTCCTATAGTTTTGCTTTTGTCATATAAAAATTCTTTTTTTTTTAACCTATCAGTGATAGTTTAAGGTTGTGAGATTTAATACCTAAAAATGCAGGAAACAGTTTAATGTGAAATTTATATACACAACAAATGCTTTTTTGTATAAGTATGTTCTTTATCTGGTAACCCTAGTAAAATCTGAGATGCTTCATCTTGAGATGCTTTCTAAGAGCTGATGTGTTGAAGAGGACTGACCCTGTAACCAGGATTTGGTTCTTTTAGTATCTCAAGATTTTAAGGGTTTAGGCTAAATATATACAGGGTTCATGCTGGGCATGAAAGAAATTTTCAGGCATTACTAATTAAACATGTTGATCCACATCATTTTGACTTTAATGTAACATGTCTTCAGGGAAATATCTGACTTACCCAGTCTATACTATGTTTTGTTATATTCAGTTATGTTACTTCCCCTTTTAATTACTATGCTAATTATATTGATATTGTAGTGATGACCTTCTTACAGTATAGCTGTATCAGTGCTATTGGCTTCATGAGGGTCAGGAATCTTTTCTGTTTTGTTCTGTGATGTTTATCAATATACCTGACATATAATAGACAGCCAATAAATATAGAAGCTCCAACAGACGATTCCATCTTCTATAGCAACACATACATTTAAAAACCTTAGAGTAAGTATATTGACATTAAGACACTTCTGAAAGGTACAGAAAAGGTATAAACAAATGGAAAGTCATACCATATTGTTAGATAAGAAACTTCAATAACTGCAAAGATATCAACATGCTGAATTGATTTATAGATTTAATATGTTTTTGAAACTTGAAAACATGATTCTAATGTTTAAATAGAAACAAAACAAAAAGTTCCAAGAAAATGTGAAAATAAATAGCAGTAAGGGTGGATTATCTTTCCCAGATAATATATTACTAAAACTTCAATAATCAAACTTTGATACCAGCATATGAGCAAGCAGAGAAATCAATGGAATGCAAGAAACAATCTAAGCTGCATCTCAAATGAATGACGAAGAACAAAACTTCTATTAAATAATATTGGGGTATCAGTGTAGCCCTCTAGAAAAAAATAATTTTCAATTCATATCTCACATCATACACTGTGTAAACTCCAAAAGGGATCAGCAATTTAAGTATAAAATTGAAACTATAAATGTAATAGAAGAAAGTACAGCAGAACACACATAATCTTGGAGTAAGGAAGACCTTTTTGACTCAGAATAGAAGCCAAAAGAAAAAGACTGAGTAATTAAATTGCATAATGGAAAAAAAGAGGTTTCTGATTGGCAAAAATAAAACAACTACTAAAACAAAGTGAAAAGAAAATCGACAAAATAGGGAAAACTACAATTCTTACCATGGAAGAAAAAATTATATATTGAGTTCTTAGAAATCATCAAGAAAAAGACCAATAGATAGAACAAAAGACCAATAATCCAATAGAAGATAGGCACTGTTATGGGCAATCTGTGTGGGGAAAATCATGCTTACATCTCTTGGCGTGATTGTCAATTGAAAAACACTGATGGAAAGTAGTTCAGCAATAGCTCACAAAATTATACATGCATAAATCGTTTAAAAATACATAAAAATAGCTATGGACCTTGATTGGATGACAATGTTCATTTAAAAGGGACTAGTTAAATAAGTTAGGGCACTTTATAGAGTGGAATACTATTAAACTATAAAAGATGATAGAAATCTTTTATATACTACTGAAGCAAGACCTTTGAAGTTCCTCTGTGAAAAGAAAAGCAATATGTTAAACTGCCTGCACAAGTAAAACAACCTTTTATGACTGTGTGTATATTTTCATATCTATCTATTTATTCATGAATATTATTTAAATATATACTTAATATGCATAAAGGTACTCACAAAGGTTATACAAGAAAATCCCTAAGTGATTGTGTTTTGAATGAATTAAGGATAGGAAGAGGAAATTAGGTGAGTTGGGGCAAGGATAGAAAAGAAAATCTTCATTATAAGATCTTTTATTATTTATTTTATTTTTGGAAGACATTAAGGCAATACACATGTAATAAATTAGGAAAATAAATAGATCTTAAAAAGAAAACAATTACATTATCCAGAAATGCAATAACTACTGTTAATTTTATGAAATTAATTGGCATAGGGACTGGGGATATAGCTCAGTGGAATAAGCGCTTGCCTAGCAAGCGCAGGGTCCTGAGTTCGATCCCCAGTACCGAAAAAAAAAACAAAACAATAATTGGCATAGGCTGAATAAAAGTATCCTACAAGAATCTGAAGGCTAATGTCACAATATTTTATGATTTTATTTTAAAGTGTCTTAAACTTATTTCCAATAACTTTTGGAAATAAGAGAAGATTCAGATTAGTAAATAAACATGTACTTTATGCTAATGTTTATTGGTTAGTGTTATTTATCTAGTGATACGATACTGGTGATTTCTTTAAGTTAGGAATGGGATGTCTTCTCATAATTACGCAGAGACATGTAGCAGGTTCACTTAGTGCTCTTTCTTAAATGTTTGCTGGGATTTTGTGCTGCTGAAAGAATGATTAAAGTCATTCTGGCATTCCCCATTTCAAGAAAAGAATCTGAAATCCAAATATGGTAAAGCTCAATAAAGCTTTCTACAAAAACTAAGCTACCCAAGGGGACAACAAGCGTACTCTCCTGCTGGGCAGTGCCAATGGTGGTTTCTGGCTTTGAGAAGTGAATGGAACATCAGAGTCAGAAATCATCCTTACTTTGTGTTAAGCTTATTACTGCAATTGCATCTTGTCACTCTTAACAACTAAAGATCTGGGAGCATAAAATAAAATTCTTTCCTTATATATGATAAGAAAGTCACTCTGTACAAGATCAGCCACTGTATGTGTTTTCAACTCAAACCGAACAATTTCCTTGGTCCTCTGTTTATAATAGAGGTCTGATGAAATCCACGTGGCTTGCATTCAGCTGAAATGATGTTGACTGACAGGAGAAAGGACTTTAATAACTGCCAAGAGGTAAGACTTCTTTGTGGAGTGAGGAAGTTTACTCCCAAATTATGAAGCTGAGATGGAAATTTCAAATTTCTTAACTCCATACTACAGTCATTCTTCACTCCTGTATTTCTTTGACATTAGTGACTGAATTATTTTTCCACCCTCACCCTGCCAGGAAAGCCTGCCAGAGCTATCTTTATGCTCATCATCTCTTGGAGGGACTATTATGAAGTAATGAATTGGGCGTGGTGACAGAGTGCGGGATGGGAAGGGAATGTAGACCCAGAAGAGGAGAATAGATTACAGAAGCTTTACTAAGCTACTTTAGGTCTTGGATCTTAGAGTCCTTAGGGTTACCCGCATACCTTCTGTACTCTTTTATAGCTATGGTAACAGCTTCTATTTAAATATTGCTACGTTGAAATATTTTGTCAGCCTTTTTTTAAACAACAAAATCTGTGTTCTCAATGGCTCTGTTCCTTTTAACTCTGGAAACTGTTTAATTAGGTATGTGTCTCCTTAGTGACTACATACATTTTAGATGCATATTTTGATTCTCTCTCAGTACCATGAAAGAGTAGATATTAATAGCTTTTCTTTCTTTCTTTCTTTCTTTCTTTCTTTCTTTCTTTCTTTCTTTCTTTCTTTCTTTCTTTCTTTCTTTTCTTCTTTCTTCTTTCTTCCTTTGCCTTTTTGAGACAGGGTTTGTCTATCCAGTTCAGGCTGGCCTTGAGCTCACTTTATAGCCCAGGCTAGTCTCAAACCTACAACAATCCTCCTGTCTCAGTCTTGCAAGAACTGGGATTACAGGCATGCGCCACCCTGCCTGGCTGGCTTTTATTTTCTAAAAGAATTACTCACATATATTCACACATCTGCCAGTTATTTGTTAACTTTTATTTCCCTCCATCAGAAACATACACACACACACATATAACACACACACACACACACACACACACACACACACACACACACTCTCTCTCTCTCTCTCTCTCTCTCAGATAGGAACCTTGTCTGTTTTATTAATCTCAGAATTCCCTATACCTAACACAAGCTTAGTACATACGAAGTTTTCAATAAACATTATTGAAAGATAGGTTTGGGCTTCTCTCCTAGTTCTGTCACTTAGAATTTTCTGACCTTGGATAAAGTAATTAATCTAAACACAGCTTCTTCATCTGTAATGATAATTGTATCTTTTTCTTAGAAATTTTGTTGCATTGAAAGTATACTTAGTGAAATGCCTGGAACATAACAAACACTTATTAAATGTTTACTGTTAGTGGTTGTTAGCTCTTTTCCACTTTCTCTTAGAGAAATTTGTAACTGAAAAATGATTTGACACATGTAGTTGGCTTTCCTGGTGAAGAATTTAGACTGATTTTGAAATGAGGATGGTCTCAGACTCAAAATGTTTCAACTTATGATTTTTTTCGCATGCAGAGGATCTTCTAACGCTGGGAAGCAGCAGTGAACCTCAGCCCCCAGTCAGCCAAGCCCACACCAGGGGCCACAATAGGTACTCTAAAATATAATGTGCTCTTAAACCATGATATTCCACAGCTTTGGTATGTTAAATGCTTTTAGACTCATGATATTTTCAACCTAAAATGGGGCTTTTAGGATTTAACCATGGCATAATGTGATGAGTGTCTATATAACCAAATTCCGTAGTTAATAATACTGTATTATATATGCGGAGGTTAGGGCTGACTATCAACTTGATTGAGTTTGGAATTCACCTCGGAGAATGGTGGTGCACATTTCCACGTGTGTCTGGATGAGTCATGAGGGCGTGGCCTTGTGGATCTATGTCTGGTCCTTCACTCTTTTCTCTCTGGACTGTTCCCTTGTTCTGTTTCTCAGATGCTGTGAATTAACAGTCACCTCTACTCTTGTACTGTGAGATTCTTGTCTTGGAGCCAGTCAGCCCTGCACTGAAAATCTCTGAAATTGTGAGCCAAATAAACTTCTACTCTTAAATTGTGGGTGTTGGGTGTTGTGTTCCAGTGACAAAAATCTGACTATTACAGAAAATTTGGTATTGGACAAGTGGAATCATTGCTGTGACTGTATCTGTCATTTCGTTTAGAAGCATCTGGAAGCAGTTTGCGGAGAAGTGGGCTAGTGAGACTTAAGAGTGCTAGAAGAAGAGCTTGATGAGTGATCGCAGTCAAAGCTCAGACGGCCAGAATACTGGTAAGAGTACAGACAGGTTCCAGTTGCGAGTAAGGACTCCACTGGCAACTGGGACTAGAGACTACGTATATTACACTCTGATACGAAGTTTGTCTACATTTTACCTGTGTCCCACATCTTTGCAGGACACTGAGATTAAGGACATGGACTAATTGATCTGGAAGAGGAAATCCAAAGACAACCCAATATTCAGGCTATGGTATAAATTCTTCTGGCTCCTTTTAGCCAGATTTATAGTAAAAATTGGCAAAAAAGCAGAGGAGAAAAATGAGAAAATCTTAAATTTGGCTCAGATGGAACCATGTATGAAATGGAGCAAATGGGTATGTGGCCACTTACAACTTTGAGGTTAGAGACCAACAAGACTTCACCCATCACAGGCTCATGGGTGCAGAGGCATACACATTTTATTTAATTAGAGAATCCCTGGGACATCTGCTCAAAAATAGTCTCCTTGGTAGGATTTATTATACTGGGATCAACTATTTAGGCACTCAGAGACTACTGCAGCCATGGTCCAAAGGGTTCCTGCTGACAGCAAACCTTAACATTGTTCATGTGGTGCTGGTTTTAAGGACACACAGAATGCAAGAGCTGTGTTGTCCTGGACACTTTCTCCTAGATTCCATACAAAGGCTGAGCAAGGAGTTCTTGAAATGGTAGTACTCACTCACCATTACCATTAGTACCACTCACCATTACTCACTCACCATCACCCAGTTACTCTGGGTTCCCTCTTTCCCTTGGTCACTACAGTCTCAAAATGTCTTGGCAAGTTATAGATACACTTTAAAAGATGCTTTAAATCTTACGATGTATTTTAAGTTACTGTTAGCAGAAAGATCTGTCAACATCTCTTATCAACCATACACAGATATATTCCAGGATCTATTTTTCAGAAATGATGCTCCCTAGCATCTTAAATCTTCTGGACTCTTGTACAGTTCTTGGCACATCTTTGGATTTTGTTCATTGGTCTTTTTATTGCTTTTGTTTTGTTGTTTTTGATTTGTTCTATCAGCTACCATATGTGAAGTTAAACAATTTCAGGGGGAATTTGTATAGGTGCCATATTTTAGTAACTTGTTGAACCCTGCGGGAATATAGTATGATATCAAAATACAGTACTAGTGTTATGGGAATGTGGAGGAAAAATTAGCTTGGGAATGTATAGGATGAGCCTCAGATATCCCACAGTGCCTACAAGTAAGGAAGGGCTCAGAAAGAAAAATGCATGATAAAGGGGATAGGCCAAGTGGACAGGGGAAACAACGACAGATACTACCAGTGGCCAAAGATGAAACAATTTGAGCAGCATAATTAATAAAGCAGTATTGGGTTGTAATCCAATGTACAAAATAATTATCCATGCACCATAATGACATAAAAGTGATTGAATAATGCATAAATGAGAGATATAAATTCATGTAGATATTCTTCCCTCAAGGACATGCTACAGAATTCCCCGCTCCTTAGTGTGACCTGTACATAGCAGCCACTTTCTAAAGAGGAAAATATTGGAAGAGTGGGAGTGAAGATAATTTTATATTGAGGAAAACTGACAACCAGCACCTTAGTCGGAAGATCAAGGTTAGTTAGCATCCACAGTGTACATACCCTGGACACATGTATTGAGAACGATACTTTAACTCTGAGACCTTTCTCCCAAAACCCCATAATCCTAGTAAGATTATGAAAAAAGCATCAAATAGAGATTTTTTTAACATTGTGCTTTTATAAATTCCTCAAAACTGTCAATGTTGTCAAAAACAAAAATGTGAGAAATTGTTACAGCCAAGAGGAGCATAAAGAGACACGATGACTCAAAATAATGTGATATCCAGGATAGGTTTCCAGAACAAGAATGGGATACTAGGTAAATAATAAAGAAACATGAATGATATATCAATACTGACTCATTAATTATGACAAATGCACCATTCTAATGTAAGATGTTGATAACTGTGATACTGGGTGGTTGGTGTATGCAAACTCTCTGCATCATCTTCATAATATTTCTTTCAGTCTTGTCTTGGTTACTTTTTCTCGTTGCTGAGACAAAATACCCAAAGCCCAAAATGAAGGAAGGAAAGGTTTATTTAGCTTACAGTTTGTGGAGGTTTCGGTCCATACTTGGCTGGTTCAGAGGCACAGTGGCTCAAGGGAGAGGGCAAACTGTTCAGGGCAGCAGAGCACAGCAAAAACCACAAGCAAAAAGGGCAGAATGGCTGCAAGCAGCCTCCTTTTCTCCCCTACATCGTAAACAGCCTACCCCCACCCAGGGGTCGTGAACCTCTCAAACAATATCCATGCCCTCCTCTTCTGCAGGCTCAGGATGTTTACAAAGTAAGCACTCCAGCTTCCTGCTGAATCACTCATTAGTTAAACCTGCAGATTCCCCAAGTTGACACAATGTATCAACCATAACAAGTCTAAAACTATACTGAAATAAAATGTTTATTATTTTAAAAAGGCAGAGCAAAAGAAATAGCTTGGGAGCCAGGAGTTGTAATTTTGTCTTTGTGGCTAACCGGACTTAGTGGCTTTCAATAAGTCACTTAAATTCATCTTCTTTGTCTTTTCTATGGAAATACAGAACAATATTAGATCTAAGTTCAATTTTATTCCCTACACTTGGAACAAAAAGACAAAGTTTAAAGAAATTAATTAGAATTAGCCTCATTTTACTTGTGCTGGGGTCATCTGACCCAAACTGCAGTGACAGTGTGAATGTCATGTGAATCAGCATGGTGGAGTGGGACAGGAGTTTTGAGAAGAATCAGTAAATGGGCATGATAGTGAAGCTGCTGGTATTAGTATTAAAAATTAATTTCAAGTGATGTACCATAGGCTTTTCTAAAAACTTTAAATATTGTATATTTTATTCCTTACAATGATAACTATGAGGTAGTATCTTTGAGTCCTATATGAGCAATAGAAATCTGAGATCAAGACACCTGCAGATTCAGTGCCAGTGAGGCCTCCCTTAGTCCTAGGAGTGCCTTCTCACTGTGTGACCACATGGTAGAAGGGATCTCTTCCTGGTTCCTTTTGTAATGTACCAATCCCATTCACAAGGGTGAATAGCCTATCTCTTCTCAGTACTTCATACGTACCATCACCTTGGCGGTTAGAATTTCAACATATCAAGTTTTGCGGCAAACAAACATTCAGGTTACAGCAGGCAGATAGGTACTTCCCATTTTGTAGGAAAAGAAAACATAGTATCAGCAAAGTATTCTATAGCTATCATCTGATAGACATTTTACACTCAGTTTTTTCCAACAGTAAAATGTTTTCATATATTGACTACTACTAATTTCATGGTTGCCTTTTCCAACCTCGTGCCTTGAAAAAAAATAGACTCTACTTCAGTTTAGTTTTTTCGTATGATGAAGAATTTGGAATAGATGATTTCTAATGTCCCACTTGGTTCTAGTCTTTATTCTGAGAGGCTACCACTGAATTGCTTAATAGAGTATATTTTGATTACTACTTTGAAACATGGATTAGTGGAACTCAGAGGCAATTAATCAAATGGAAAAAATAATGAAGTGACTGACACATACTCCAAAGAACAACTTTGGTAGAACTCAGGAGGCCTAAATGAGGCTCCTTTCACCTTACTGGTGAACTGAAGATAAAAGAATGTTTGGGGCAATCCCCTCTCCACTTTCTCCTCAGCTGCAGACAGGATGACTAATATAGATCAAGAAAAGGGGCTGCATTTCCCCCTTTAGGTGCAGATGTCCTACCTACCGCAAAGGGGCCCGGGGGATGTGGGGCTTCCATGGATAAGGCTCTCTCCCGGGGAGGAAGGGACTATCAGTGGAGTGGAGAAAAGAAAAGAAGCGTTCTTCCCAAACTCTCCCTTGCCTTGAAAGTGAGGATAGAAGTCCCGTCTGCTGGCTGAGGTGGAAACACAGGGAGGTCATAAATATTGCCCCAGTTTCTTGAACCACTCAGTTTTTTTTCAAACCCCCAGCCAAGCTCAGGAAAAATCATGTCCTGTGAAAAAGGAGGTCAGTAGTTTATGTGGTGACTCCTGGGTTATATATGTAGGTTTTCTTCACTCATTCTGGCTCTGGTGCTCCTACATTCTAAGACGATGAGATGGGCAATTCACCTGTTCTTCCAAAGCATATTAATTGGGTTACACAAGGACCTTCAAGTTAATATCCTACAATCTGGGTCCAAAGTTTGTCCTTGCTGGCATTTCCCCTTTCCAGTCATCCCATCACAATACCAAGCAAAGCTCTTCAGATGTCTTCAAGGAACTCGCACAATACAGTGAAATATTCTGCCTCTAAAATGATATTATTTTGCTATAAATCACCATCCCAAATTCCGCTCTCTCTAGTTTTGTATTTTGAAGATTCTTACCCCTCCAATTTTACATTTTGCTCAGTATGAGATCTTGGATTCCCCTCTCTGCAAATGTTTACTTTCACCACAGAAAATATTTGAAGCTATCCCAGGAGGAGACCCTAACTTCATCATGTACCCCCTCTGAATGCACTTCAGTCTGGCTTCTTTCTTAAATTAAAACTTCTCAGTATAGAGTCCCAGGAGTCTTAGTTCTATGCTCCTTTCTTCTATGGCATAATCTTTTCACAAGCAATATCATTAATGCTTGTGCCTTGATTTCTGGCATATAAATAATATAGCCATAAATAGTGAATTTATTTATCAAGTAGAAACCTCTCATTAGAGCTTCAGATGCATATATTGTTACTAGTTGGCTTATCTACTTACTCATTGCAAAGGTTCCTCAAAGACTGAGCTTATGATCTTTCCCTAAGCTCCCTCTCTACCATGTTCCCTGTCTCAGTGAATTACACCTGTGCCCATCTGTTTAGTTACTAAATTCAGAAACCAAAGATTAATCTTGGATACTTCCCACATTCTCATCTCTAGTCTACAATCAAGTTCTGTCACTATTCTTTAAAATCTTCAACATTTATCTATTTAGCACCCTACTGCAAGCTTCTTACTTCACCTATCTATACTATTTCAGTAGTCATTAGATTTGTCTTCTACCTTCTCTGCTTGCATTTCCATCCTGCAGTGTTTTGGGAGTAAATTTTTTCACCAGCAAATTTGATCCCGCTACCTCATTGCTTAAGGCCTTCCAGTGGCTTCATAACCATCTGCATCACTAAACACGGTATGTACCATGATTCCTGGAGAGACTATGCCAGGAGGCAGGATGTGGCACATAGTATATTATAGATGAAGATGCTCAGCTTCATCTCATATTGTGTCTCTTTTCATTACACCTTCCCTGGCTCGTTCATGTCCCTGGAATCTCAGGCTCTCTCTGTGACAGTTTTGCTGTCTTACAAGCTCATTTTCCTCACTTTTTAAAAACTATAATTAAATTCTGTTCTTCCGGCCGATCACAGTTCATGGTGCTCCCTGAGGAATGCCTTCCCTAATGCTGGTTCTTTTGTTAAAAACCTCTCACATCATAAATGTTTCTTTCCCTTTGAACTCTTGTTTATTTGGAAAAGGATACACTCATTGGGTCATTATTTAGTGCAGGTCTGTCTCTTTCAGCTATAGGTTTGCCCAGTGAATCTAGAACAATTCCTGGTGCCCGATGTGTGTTCCATAAATAGTTACCGAGTGTGTGGATGAACGAAGAAGTGCTCCATTCCGATGCCTACGTCCACCGGAGTTTGTGGCCTGGGCTAGAGCAGGTAGCAGTAGAATAACACCTGCTACTCCTTCAGCATCTCCGCAGGTGACCTGTCACCTAGTTCTGATTTTCACCTTTCCAAAACATCGATTCCACATATGTGGAAGCAAACTGACAGCCATGCAATTTAAAGCCAATGTAACTCTTCCAGTAAAAGAATTTTCCAAACAAAAATAAGAGGAAACAAACAGACAAAAGAAATATTGCTTTCAGAGTTATGTGGGGCAATAATCAGTTTTTTTACTTCTCTGGAATTTATAACCTGGAAAATAAAGTACATTTGGGATAAATTTCCATAAATAAGTAATAAGTGTCCTTATTCATTCCCTATGTAGGAAAGCAATGTTTGTGTGTAATCTTATCCAAAGTAAGACATTGGAGATAAACTTGACTTCCTATGAAATTATTACATCACCCTATTTAAGCCTAGGGCTGTCTCCTTACCCCTAGAACTCATTTACATAATTAAACCTACTCCGTTTATCTTTTCTTTGTGTGTTCCTGGAGCATCAGTGAAGTTTCTCTTTATTGACCACAGGTGCCGAATTTCTTGTGGCCACAGGCACCCTTCTGAGCCTCACTGGGAGGAAGGGCAGGCTTCTTCACACACACTGTCTGATTTTCCTACGCTTCCTCCTCCCCTCCAGGGTCCCAGGGCCTCTTTTATTTGTGCCAAAATTGTCTGCTTTTGCTACCTTTCAACTGGAACATTTTTCGCTCAAGAATCCAATTTTGTAAGGAATGGAGAGGACAAGTTTTTGTCCATCAGATTCTCCACTAGCTCCACGGTTGCTCGCTCTGAGTGTTGTGTCCACAGTGAGGTGTCCACTGAGGACGGGAGTGCTGTTGGCCACACTGTTGTTCCTTAATGCTTTGCTTTTCACCTATCTGAGGCTACTGGGAAAGCTGTTCTCCGGAGACAGAAACATCTAGGGTTCTCTTTTCCTTCTTTCAAGTGTGTCCTGCAGACATTTAAAAAAATAAACCATTTTTTCAGATCATTATTTTTTACTACCACAGATAGGAAAGACACTCATTATGAATCAGAATTTCTTCCTTTCTGTTATAACTTGGATCTAGAATATCCACTGAAGGCCTTATGAGCTCACAGGCGGTCTCTTTTGAAGGTGATTAAGTTAAGAGCGATAGAGCGGACTTGCTATGGGAGGTGGGGCGTGGTTGGGAGAGAAGGCCCACCCAGGCATGGCCTGGGAGAGTTTAGACCCTTTCCCAGTTCCTCACTTTCTCTGCTTCTTGGCTGCCATGAGCAGATTTCTTCTACTCTTCCCCTCCTTTATGCTCCTCTGTCTTGGAGCCAGCGGGCCATGGACTGCAACAGTGGGCCAAAATATACCTGTCTTCCTTTATATCATGGGTGTCAGACATGGTGTCTCAGTGACAAGCAAAATGACAGACACTTTCCTTCAGTAACACATATCTCCAGATTTGCTTTAATGGGGTCTGTGGTGAGAAATAGGAAGTTACAAAGGTTGTCACAGATGCCTTGGATTCATTTACCATATAAATGAATAACCTTACACCAGTTGGAGAACACACAGGGTGGGCTATTAAGTACCCCAGGAATCTGTGGATAACAGGATAAATGCAAGAGCCACCAAATGCCATGTACGGATGAAACTGTTGATGAGAACTGTTAAGTACCTAAGTACGAAATGCTGCTACCCGACATTTTTCATGGAATTTAGGTAACTGATATCCTGTGTCTGCTGGCATTCAAATTCTGCTAATCAAATGCAAAACCAGCTGTGGTCATAGTATGAACTAGCTCAACCTGTAGGAGCCAAACCAACTGCTATAGTCACTGTCTAGAGCCAGGTAGACCTGTAGCACTACAGCTGTCTACATTCAGTATAAAAATTTTGATTTTCCCATTGGATATTTTGAGCCCAAAATGCTAGTGCCTGAACCCATATCCAATGGACGACATGTGGCAAGTCAATAGGATGTGTTCGCACCCTTATTTCCTCTGGGCTTTGGCAGATGGAGGACACGCATGGAAATTGCAGGGAGAAAAGAAAAATGAATATAAATTTTATTAATTTTTGTATGAGCTCAATTATTGCCAAAAGACTGGAAAAATGTGCTCTTTCCAAGACAGTTGGATACCCAGATTAGCTGTTTTTTTTTTTTTTTCTTGAAAGTACTGAATAAACAAAGATAAATCAAATGGGAAAAAGCAAAGGCTATTTCGAGCTTGTTGTAGCAAGGGCATCATCCACTGCTGTGTAATTTTGGAGATTCAAGGGGAAGCTCTAGGCAGGTTACCTTAAAATAGGGCATCCAGTGTGACTGGCAGGGGTGTGCACTTGGCTTTCTCTGAGTTAGAAGTAGGAGTGCAAATGAGGGAAGCTGTCAGTTATTAGGCAAATCCCGGCCATTTGGTGCCAATTATTACAGAGCATGTTGTTTGGCTTCCTAGATTGTTCCTAGAGATAGCAGTCTGGTTTTCTACAGGTCTGGCTTACAGCAGCAAACTGGATGGCTATTACAGATAAATGTAACAGTTAAGAGTACTATGTTGGTTGGTTTGGGGGCCATATAGGGAATTAGTAAAGCACACTTGTGGGTGTGTCTGGGTGGGTCTGAAGGTCTGAACTAGGGTACTCTCTATGGTCCCTGACCTCTTCTTCTCTGGCAGTGTCCCCTGTCCAACTTCCCAGCATCATAATCTAAGCATCTTTGCTCTGCCATGTCCTGCCATGGTGTTTCCACTTTGGAGACAGCTGACCACAGCCAAATTACAACCCTTTGTCCCCATGATATGGCTAATACAAAGGAGACTGACAAGGGGGGTTGGTTGCTGGTGAGTTTGCTGCAGATTGAGGTTCAGAGTTTTGTTTTAATATATGATCTAGGACTCATTGGTTTGTATTGAATCTCTGCAGGTAGGGGAAGGCCAGAAGGAAGAGAGGCCATGTCCTTAATCTGCTATCGCATACATTCTATGAGACTGACGTGCTGCCCACTGCGCTAAGAGGGCTACATATCGCATAGATTCTAAGAAGATGTAGCTTTCAATGACAGAAGCTTAAATGTGAGGGAAGGTACATGGGAAGAGTCCCCTTGCCCTCTATGAAAATTTCTGTTGAGAATCTACCCCCTAAGTAGTAAAGAAATATAATATACAAATACAAGCAGAGTTCAAGTTAAATAGTGTATATAATATAGAAAAGATTTCAATGTGAAATAACTTTCTCCACGAAAAGTAGCTGGTGATTCGATGAAAAGGTGCCATAAGCCATAGCAAGCCTAGCAAAGGGAGCAAGGGGGAGACCAAAATGCAGAGAACCTGAGAGATGTGACTTGATCCACCAGGCTGTGTGTTACTCAGAGAGATACAGGGAACACTGCTGGTTTTGCCTTTGAAGTAGCCCATATTGGTTTAGATGTTAAGACAATGAGTATAATGATGTACTTGTGAAGCCCTTCTAGCTTTGCTGGTTGATTTGTGCTTCTGATCATTCTGTTGATGGGCTGTCTTTAGTGGAATGTGCCCTGGTTAATATTTGTTGTGATTGATTTTATATTATGACCTTCGTTTCAGTGGGCTGATGGCAGGGAAAATGAAATGTATTTAAGAGACAAGCCAAAATATCTACATAGCACCTATGAAAAATGGAACTCCAAATGCCCTGATATCCATTCTAATTTGCCTGTTTTACCTGGTGTTAATTGCTTCCTGGCTTTACTCCTTAAAATAGACCTTTAAATTTCATATCCTGTTCACTTGGAAGTCCGGTGTTTTAACCCTTTCCATAGTAGGGAAGTGGACACATTTTCATTTGATTTTCTCAGTTACCCTAAAGACAGTTCAATTAACCTCCAAGCAGTAGGTTTGACAATTCTGATTTTGCATCCAACCATTTTCTTGAGTTTCCTCCTTTAATGGGCTCTTTGTGATGAGACTGGAGATTTTCCTGATTCATTTATTAGCTAAATCAAATTAGGCAATGGGAGATTGTGCAAGAGTCTTTTGTAGTTTTATTATTTTTAGAACTAATTTCTAAAGTTTTCACTTTGAAAAGAAAGATTTTCTTGTTAATATGTCTATTGTCTTTTTACTGGAGATTCACCTGGCAAACCTTTCCCACTGATCTTGTTATTTTATTGAAACTCCTCTGTAGACTGAAAAGCAAGCAAGCCAGCAAGCAAGTAAGCAAACAAGCAAATTCATGTAAAGGCTGTTAGACCACCCTTTTCTATAGATGGTTTGTTCCCCCAGAGCATTTTGAAACTGCTCTACTGCCCTTCCCTGTATTTAATGAGACCTGTGGGCAAACACATGATTCAGTGGAAACTAAGAGGTAGAGTTTAAATGTGCTCCGATGACAGCTGGCTTACTTGTGTGCGCCCCGTTGCAAAAGAACTTTACTAATGGTTCAAGCAGATGGACAGAGGGAAGAAAGCCGAACGTTAGAATGTGTGAGAGGCCAGAGGTCAAGGTGAATGAGCCTGGTGATTTCCTGAGGTCTGTGGGTGTTTTTGTGTTGCAGCTTAAATTGAGGGTTGTTTTCAATTTGATGGATTTTTCTAACCTTAAATAGGTTCGTTAAAGCAAAGAAAAAACTAGCCTCAGCTCTTCATTCAGTGTTCAATTAAATTCTAGGTTTTAGATAATACAGCATTTACCCATCAAGCATAGGTATTTGTAGGTCATGTTTGAGGGTATGTTTCAAATAGTTTATTTAGCAAATATTTTCTATAAAACACAATCTCTTGAGTTCTTTTCTTTAATTTAATCAAGTATGTATTCTATATCCTTTTGGCATTTTTAAAAACTTAAAAATAGTTTTTTCCCCCTCCTGGCATAAGGGAATTATAAAACACTTTGAATACGTTGCATAAAGAATAACTACTATTTGGCTCTTTCTAGAAAATACTTTCCAGATACTTGCCAGGATTTAGATTAAAAATCCAGTGCTATTTTTCTATTTCTTCTGATTTTATAACTCTTATATCTTTCAGCTTTAATCAGGTTTTATTGAAGCCAAGACATTAACTAACTTTTAGTTTGACAATCAAGCCCTTTAAAGTTGGTCATAAATTTAGAAGGAAGATTGTTTTTGTTCCAGAAAAGAGATTATTCTGAAAGCTAAAATATATGTACCACTTATGGAAAGAAACACAGTAATGCTTTGTCACAAGGTTACCTTCCATATTGCTCTGATTCAGGGACTGGAGCAGGTCTCAGAAAAAAGTGGAGAGGTGGTCTGCCAGCTATGCAGGTACCTGGCCTTTCTTCCCACAGGGACACCACTGGCACCGAGAGTGGTCTTGAGGTCAGTATTTATTTGTTTTAAAATAAAATATAAATTATTTGAAACCCAAAATGTAAGAGTGTGTAAAATATTAATACAGCAATTAGTTGTATTGTGTATCACCTTGATTTCCAAACTTTTCAGACTGAAATTCATGTGGGAGTCATAAAAGTGACCAGAACTGGCCATTAAAAAATATACTTCAGATCATAGTTAGCAGGTTTTCTTTTCAGTTTTGCTCACACACAGAGGTACTGTTTGTGTTTCCATTTCAGGGTAATTCAGTGTGATCAATTATATTTTTAAAGTGAGCACACAAGTAGAGGCCAAGTTCATTTAAAACCTAACAAATTCCAAATTCAAAGTAACTTTTTTCCGTAAGTGATTGACTTTTCTTCATTTTCTTTTCTTTTCTTTTCTTTTGGTTTCTGGTGATCAATGGGATGAGGTCTTCAAAGATTATCATTTATTATTAAAGAATTATTTCGATGATGGAAAGTTCCCCAGAAAGAAACCAGAGAAACAAACTTTAACACCTACAGAGGGAAATATGTACTTCTTTTTCATTAAATTCTCAGCAAAAGGCATTGATTGGAATTTTTAAAAAAATTATATTTCATAAATGACATACACAAAGAAAAATGTCAGTTTCATGGAATCAATTCATTTCTCCAAATGGCTTTAGGTTAATCATCCATTTTTTTGAATAATGAGGAGACTTCATTGAGGAGCTAAGATGACAGAAAAAAATATGACTTTACTTGACTGTGTAAACTTAACTTCCTTAAATATAATTCAAATATGGTTTAACATGTAATACAAAATATACACTTTTAACTATTAGCTGTTCATTGTGGGTGAGTTTTTACAATCTTTAGTTGTTGCCTTTTAACACTTTTGGACAACAGATACCCAGAAAATTTTTCTTCCAGAGTGATGAGTCATGTTGCAGAAAGGTAACTTGGGGCCCGAAGGGACCAGCAGGTATGGCTACTGTCAGAGTGCCCTGGTGGACAGCTTTTGTGAGCTTAGGCAAAATTTTTTCTTTTTCTTTCTCGTTTCCATCTTTCCTTTTCTTTCTTTCTTTCTTTCTTTCTTTCTTTCTTTCTTTCTTTCTTTCTCTCTTTCTCTCTTTCTCTCTTTCTCTCTTTCTCTCTTTCTCTCTTTCTCTCTTTCTCTCTTTCTCTCTTTCTCTCTTTCTCTCTCTCTCTCTCTCTTTCTTTCTCTCTTTCTCTCTCTTTTTCTCTCTTTCTCTCTCTCTCTCTCTCTCTCTTTCTCTCTTTCCTTTCTTTCTTTCTTTCTTTCTTTCTTTCTTTCTTTCTTTCTGTCTTCTTTTCCTTTCTTCTTTCCTTCCTTCCTTCCATCCTTTCTTCCTTTCTTGACACAGGGTCTCACTATGTAGTTCAGGCTGGTCTTGAACTCTTGCCCCAGTCTCCCAAGTTCCCAAGTGCTGTGATCACAGGAATGCCCTACCACCCCTGAATTTGTTTACTTGAGTCTTTATTTCCTTGTTTATAAAATACATAATTAATTCACAGGGTACTCTGAGTCTTAACTAAAGTTAATCCATGCAAGGCAGGAATCTTTGTTCAGTCAGTAAGAGTGTTCTTCCATTTCATTGGGTAAAGAAAATGTAGTACTGTATATACACACATCAGAGTACTACTCAGCCATAAAGAATAAATTTGAATCACTTGTAGGAAAATGGATAGATCCTGAAACCACAATGCTAAGTTAAATAAATCAGATACAGAAGGATAACTGTGACATAGTTCCTCTTACATGTGAATCCCAAAATATAAATAACTTAAAAAGCAAAATAAAAGAGAGATGACAGGAACAGGGAGATAGACTTCATGGAGATGGGAATCGAATCTGGGCAAAGGAAAAGAAGGTATAGGGGGAAAGAGGAGCAAAAAAGGTCAAAATACACTATGTAGATGTACCAATTTCCCAAATGAATGTAATTATTGGGGTCAGAAACATTTACTCTTTGCTATCCTAAGTGCTTTACATATGTTTGTCTTGTTTATCTTAAAAACCAAACCCAACAAAACTAAAAACTGAAAGAAGTTTCTCTAGTTATTGCTGTGCTCCACTAAGAGAAGTGAAGCACTGAGCAGGTGGTGAAAGGCTTTAACGTGGGTCTGCTCTGTTCTGAAGCTTGTGCTGTTGAATATGGACTTCACTGTGGAAGCAGATTGTCTGTCTGAGGTCACCAATGACCCATAGATTCGTAGTGCTGCTGTGGGTCAAGAAATAAGAGAAGAGGGCATCTAATACTTCTGTAACTCTGTGAATCTACAGTGAGCCTGCTTAGAAATAATGAAAAACTGTAAGTGGTTAGGCATGATACATGGATACTAAACAGAAAAAAGCCATTTAAAAAATGAATGGGTATAGCTCCAAAAGACAGAACATCTGTCAATGTATCCATAACTAAGTTATTCTGGTGCTGGCATTATTAAGCATTTTTCTCTAATACATACTACACGAAACAGGCTATGGTATAGTCATAAAGAACACCTAAATTTCAGGAGCTTAATACAACAAAGGTTTTCTCTTCCATTTATTCAGTGTCTACTGCAAGTCCTTTGGGTGATCACCTAGAGATACAGTAATTGCGATCTCAGGGCTCTATCACCTTCAGAACTGTTGAAGGATCTTCCAGGATAATTGAATTTTCCTCTCTCAACCCACTAACCAGAAGCAGGAACATATGCTCTGCCTAACGGTAAGGGGAGAACTGCGTTTGTACCACCAATCTGCACTATACATGCTTAAGACGGTCAGCAGGCTTTCTATTTCTATAAGCTATGACTCTTCTTAGCTAGTAGACAAGTGTCATTTTCATTTCAAAACCACTTATGAGTACGATGCATTAAAATGTTTAAATGATTTAAGTGGGAGAGGTTATCTGGAAGTGATTTTGAAAACCAAACATTTCACTGGTCCCTGCAATCAGCAGGGATTATGGGATGGTTGCTCTGCTCTGTGTCCAGCAGTAGAAGGTGATCTTACAGTGACAGATCCATAAAACAAAGAAAATGGAATTAAAAAACTGTTTTTTTAATTCTTCCATAGTGGCTGGGTGGATCTAAGTTTGAGTGAGAGATTGCTCCTTTAAGATTGGTCCACCGAGCAGCACAGAGGGTGGAAAGACGGGTGTGAGGAGCACACATTTTCTCAGTCCTTCCACAACACGACCTCTGCCTCCTCTAGTTGAACAATACTGGCAGGTGGCCTATGGCTGTGTGGTTCTACAAACAATACCCGCTAAACAGTGTCAGTTACCCAGAGTGCCAAACCAACTCATGATTACTATGGAAGAGAAAATGCTTTTTGTAAATACACACACACACATGCACACACACTCACACCCAGGCACACACACATACACACACAGAAATGTAGGTATACTGGTCTGAACTTTTAAAATGATTGTTCATGCCATTCCTTGGGAGGGAGCATTCTATTCTAAAGAAAGCAGAATTTACTTCGCTTATAAATATGATAAAATTACAGGCACAAAAGAGGATATTGAAAGCTTTTCTGGTGGTCTAAACTCATTATTCCTTGGCTTTGGATTTTTGTTTTTAAAAGATCAAGTGTTGCATTGACTACAGTAGTAAGTGGACTGAAAAAATGGTTATTTCTAAAACTTTTCTACCAAACACATTTACTGAGTATTCAATAGCTATGAGCCCAAAACGTGAAAATAAATAAACACTCAAAGGAGTAAATCAACTCATTGAACAACCACCCAAACCACATTTGAGGTTTTTAATTTTGTTTTCTAATTTGTTTACATTGAAATATATATACTCTGTGGAGATTTTTATTTGTGGTTTTACTTTCAAAGCGCCTTCCTCCTAACACATATCTATCTCTATGAGGCATTCCTGGAAAAAAAAAACAGATGCATCCTCAAACACATCTGTGGAACTTGAATTCCTGATTCAGTAGTCTGGGTTGGAGGTTTGAAGTATGTATTTAAAACATTTCCTTGGTGATTTACATACATACCTATTGCATAACCCATGAATTTAGAGTGTTCCAAAGTGGGTGGCATTTGGGAATCTTAGAGAGATATAACTACTTACAAGAGTGGAAACATTTTATGTCCTCTATTTACAAAAGGATTTCTTTTAAACAAATTCTACAGTATTGAGGATTAAACCCATGGCTTTTGTGCTAAGCTGTATGCCCCACCCCCTTTATTTTGACACAGAATCTCACTACGTTGCTAGGTTTCTAGGCGAGGCTTGAACTTTCCATCCTCCTGCTTCAGCCTCACAGAGTATTGGGATTACAGTGGTGTACCACCATGCCTGGCTCAGAACTGCTGTTAGGCAACCAAAATTTTGGTAGGTTACACTCAATCCAGGACTGCTGCTTCTTACCTCCCTTAAAGGATGCTTGGGTTAGGGTGCTGGGAAGCACTGATCGTGGTCTGCATTCTTGGCTGTTTAATTTCATAGCTATATGATCGTGGGCAAGCTTTACATTCTGAGCTGTGGTGGCAGTTGCCTTTTTTGACAAATGAGCACATTTTCTCTGTGTGCTACTGCTAGAGTACCCTTTCAATGCCTGGAACAAGATACATAACTGTTTTTATTTCACTCAGAGTAAAAGTCAAAATATCGTCCGTAGCCTGTGTCTCCTCTTCCATGATCCCAAGCCCATTTGTTATGGTTCTCTCCTTTGCTGTCTTCCTGTTGGTCTTTGCTGTGTCTCTAGTACACTGCAGCTCCCACTGCTGTGCCTGTCCACTCTACCGGAAGCGCGCTTCCCTTAGGAAGCTATTGGCTTCCTGTGTCCCTCCCTTCCTGGCCATGGGCAACTCTGTTCTCCCGAAACCATCTCTTACCTTCCTGATTTAGGTTGAAACTGCTCCTTTCATCCATGATTTCACATTCTGACACATATCACCATGTGCTATACTCCAGATTTTATTTTTTGAGCTTGGTTCTTCTCTGTGTCTCTACCATTCAGGAAGGCAGAAGTTTCTGTTTGTTTCTGGATTACTTTTTAATTTCTAACAATCCCTGACAAACACTAAGTGTTTAGTAAATGCTTATTAAATAAATCATTATGAACATTGCTAAGCCACCCTCTGAGCGTACGTGCAGGGTGTGGGGAAGGAGATGATCATTAGGCCAGAGACAGAGCGTGCCAAGCCCACCTCTAGTTCTGCTTTCAGACTGTTCTGGATCTTGAAACATCTGTCTTATTTTGGGTGAACAAAATCACCACATTGTCCCTGTGAACACCCCAACCTCCCAAAGACATTTAGAAGCGGAGTGGCTTTGGGTGGTTCTAGACCAGCTTCCTTCCCCCTCTGTTTGGAATCCCCCTTCAAGGTCAATGTGGCACTTTAGCTGAATTTACAGGAAGGGGGATTGAGCAAAATTTGAAAGCATGGATGTACAGACATCTGTTTGATGATCATGATATTGGATTGATAAACTTGACTCATACCTCTCACCAGTAAATTTCTATGGTTTTCCCTGTGATTGACTTCAGTGGATTTTACAAAGTTCCTTAGATCCACAAAGGGAGAAAATTCTCACGTCTGCCCTCATGCTTTCTCCGTGCTGCAGACAAAGGCATGTGACTTCCTTCCTTTTATCCTGCCCAGAGAAAGAGTCTCTCTCCCTCTGAAAAAAGGGATAATCAAACAAAGAATTACCCCAATCTTCTCATTCCTCCGTTTAAAAAAAGCATTTCCTAAATGTAGTTAAAATAAATCTGGGAATTATCGTTTATGACAGAAATGTCAATTTTGTGAAAAAATGTCGGTTTTACCAGATGCTTCTGGTCTTGGCTGCCTAATCCAATTGCTCTCTCAACAGCTGCAAGCCCTTTGTGAGACCCCACACCTCCTCCCATGTGGTGTCTCTATCGGTTGGGGCCCAATCCGTGCCTGCTGTAGCCACTAAACTTTAGGCAAATAAAATAGCAGGGCTAAGTCATGAGCAAAACCAGTAAAAAAAAAGAAAAAGAAAAAGAAAAACCTTCTTCTCTAAATTACAAGATCATAATTACACTCTTAAATGCTCTAAGAAAGTTGAGCCAATGATTTGAAGAATAATTTGTTTCCAGTTGGGGAATCCAAGGATATTGCAGGAAAAGGAAGGGAACGTATCCAGGGAAGGTGTACCGTAAGTTCTGCCATGCAAAATTCAATTAAATATATTTTATTTAATCCTCACATTGTGAGCACTGGATAAAAGCAATGTTCAAAAAAGTCAACTAAGTCCAAAAATCACATTTCCAATAAGTGAATGCCTAGATTTTTCCTAGGACAGATTACTTCTGAAGTCTGCACTCTTGCTGGCATATCATGCTCTTCTGCTCCTTGCCTGTCTAAAACCCGAGGAACATAACAAACACAAAACTATCCTCCATTATTTTGAGTATTTCTGAATTATGATATCCAAATAAATCCTGTCATTGAAAATATCCATGATGGAAATTTGCGTAACTACAAAAGGATCTGATATTTGCCAAGGCTTTATTATGAGAATTTCCAAATCCTCCCAGTCAGAGTTCACACTGTAAAATCTCTTCTATAATGCTGCTACAGAACTTGTATTGAACAGGCCTGTATGGTTGATTCAGTAAGGCTCAATCTTTGGTAGTGCGATGAGAACTCTTGTGAATAAGCTAAGAACACTCAAACCTAAGCCTTGGAATAATTGTAAATTATTTCGTCATGACAGTTGAAAGTTGAAAATGTGTAAATGTTAAATCCAGCAGCTTTTTGCACTGGGTTAGAATTTGACTGTCACTTCCCTTTAGAATCAGTCTTAGGATATGTCATGGTGATTCAAAACAAGGGATTTGGAGATGTACTCTCCTGGCTTGAATCCTTGGTGGTGCCATTTATTAGATCACAGTGTGATCTGGGACTACGTTTTTCTTCTCTCTGCCTCTGTTTCTTAACGTAGTGATGGTGCTACCTGCAACATGAGGTGATGTATGGTAGCATGTGAAGTCATGGTGGTCAAATGCTTAGAATAGAGACACTTCATAAGAATTTAAGTGTTGGCCATTACATGTAACAAATTTTCTTACAGTATGGGTTCATTTATTTAAGAACTTAGTGGAATTTTGCCTCAATTTTCATACTTTAGTTTACTTAATTCATCAGGATTGGCAATGCTCAACTTCATCCACTTTCAAATTTACCCTCAAGAGAGGAGGTGTCTCTGTCTTCCAGTGAAGACAATGATTCAGTGTCCAGCAGCAAGAAATTGGATAGATGTCGAGTTTCCAATGTGATTGCTTTTTGAGGAACAGCACTGGATTTGTAGATCTGAAGTATTAGTTCAAAAAGTAGTCATATTACTTTATAGTCATAGCTCATAAAGAATGATCTCTTTGACTTATTTCATGGGATTTCCCACTCCATTCATGATTTCATGAACACACTGAGATCTCTCCAAGATGCCAGATGTTGCTCTGAATTAAACACAAGCTCCGGAATGTTTGAAGTTCATTTCATCTGTAATTGCTATCAGAAACTCTAGGCATTGAGAGCAACCCTTCCATTTGATACCATCTGAAAGAGATGAATAATCTTTAACCAATCACCCTTTTCTAAGCGGCTTACACTCAACAGGATTTACAGTTCCAAGAAGCAATTTTAAACTTCCTCTACCCTTAATTTACTTTAATACACAACTAAAAGAATCAGGCAGAGACAAGATGGTTATTTTTTTCATACAGAGGTGTGCCTTGTTTTCCTATTTCTGTAGAAATTGTGTTAACAACTAAAGTTTTATAAAATCCTAAGCAAATTTTGCAATTCTATAAAATAACAAGATATAAATTTTAGAATTTTTGCAATTAAACATTACTCAGTGGCATAACTGATTTTTGAGTATCTCTGAAGGCTCCATCCTCTGGAAACAGAAAAGCTTAAGGAACAGCAGTGTGATCTGTTGTTACTGTGGGTTGGTTCTTCGGTTACACTCCTCCAAACATTAAAGAAGAAATTTGCTTTTGACATTTTCTAGTTTCCTGCTTCCAGTGCCTTTTTACCTCTTCGCACCTCTCCCTCTGCCCTTACAGTAATCTGCCTTTCTCTTGCCCCTTGTCTTTTCCTTGAAAGCATTTTGTTAGTCCATGTCTGCAGTACATAATGATCTCATTCATTGTGGGGAGATGGTGCCTGTACACAACACATCTTCAGGCTTTTTCCATCCCTGCCCCTCCCATCCCTCTCTGCATCTTCCACCTCTTGGTCTACTACCCATTTATAAAAGCTCTCTTTCTATTTTTTCCTTTTTGTATCCTTTCCCTCCCCTCTCTCCTACTCCCCCTGTCTTCTGTTCTCTTGTTTTTGATGCTCCTTAGCTATCATTTCTACTTCTCGGTAGGTAGAGGATTTAGTCACCTTAATAGCCCCAGAGTCTTTAGAACAGCACAGTCTCTTCCAAACCCACGTATGTGTCGACACTCTGTTAATGATGAATACTAGCTATGTGTGCTTGCTCTTTAGCATGGCTATGAAGATAGCTCATGGACTCCATAAATTCTTATATTAGGAATACTTTCTTGTCAATTTAGAGCCATTAAAGACAAAATGCCAAAGGAAGAATGAAGTCTCTTAGAACATTAGGCCTGGAGGTCTGTGCCTTTGAGAAGAAAGTAAGTAGGTTTAGATGAAGTCCTTCCCTGAATTCTCTGAATCATTCTGCGCATATGCAGTGTGTCTGTGTGAGTGTAATTGCATGGTATGGGGGTGTAAATGCATCCCTTTCTAACAAAAGCATTTTCACTGTTGTAATTTTAAGAAACAGGTTCTCTAGGAACTCTATTTGCTAGAAAAAAATTAGTGAATCCAAAATTGAATTTCCTATGTGGTTTGTACAAAAAAATTGGAATAACCTGATTTTTGTTTGGAAGCTTTGAAATTAGAGACTTTATGAAGGATGCTATTATAGACTTTAACATGTATACTTATGGGTATGTATAGCCATGGAAACTATTATTACCATAGAATTTCCTGGTGTTTTTGCATGAGGACGATGACAGTTCCTTTCAGGTATTACAGAATGGCAATTCACATATTTTCTAGCATAGCAGTAGAAGTCGGGTGTCAAATTTAAGTGCACATCTTTTAGCATGAATAGTAAGTCCAGCCTCACCAAGGAAAATAATTTATTTCGGAACGGAATTTTAGACTTTATTTATCCAGAGGGTTTTTTCAAAGCAACACCATTAAGAAAATTATTTCTTTCCATCTCCCTTTAAGAAACTAAAGTACAAAAAGTGCCCACATCATGAGTATATAATGTCTTTCTGTTAGAGCGTTATTTTCCTGTCAATATTTTTACTCCTAGTTTAATCTTTTGATGTGACAGCCCTCAAATTAAACCACAGACAGTGGTTTTCATTTTCTTACTTCAGTATGATGCACATATTTCTAACTCTAAAGTGATGACCCAAAAAAAGAAATGCTTAATTTCTTAAATCGGCCGTTTGAAGCAACACAGTAGATTTGACTCCTAAATGGTGTCCATGGTTAAGATTCACCTCGAAGTGCATTTGAAGTAGGCACTTTGTGTTTAAAAAACCCAAACTGTAAAACTTTTGGTGTCTCAAGCTTTCTGACTCCAAGTTAGTTGTTTCCCTTTTATACTAGAAATTAGCACTAGTGTGTATTAGTGTGCATAACTGTAGCCTCCATCTCTCCTGTTTCTGGAAGAGAAAGGAACGCTGCAAGTATTCCTATTTTATAACATAAGAGGCGGCTAAGCATTTACAGCTCTATATATTCCTCCAGCTGAAACCTCAGACCTGGCCTGCAGGTTTCTCCCAGACGATTTTCATTTTCATAACATTCACATCCAATAAACTGTGCAAAACATAGTGTGAGAGAAAAAAGGGGAACAGGAAATGGCTCTGTTGCATGGTTATTACATCCTATTGCCTGTGGGTTGCTTGTTATGAGTTTTAACTATGTAAATATGACGTATATGACATCAGAATTTAATCTTAAAGCTTCTATGTGGGAGATAGAGTGTGACTTTATTGTTAGGGCTAAAATCAACTGGGTGTTGACAAGTTTCAAAAGTCACTGAGTAAAAGCTTAAAAAGAAAAAGCTCAGACTGATAAGCTGTTCTTTGATTGACAACTTTAGGCCTGACTGCCACTATTGAAAACAGTTGGACAAGAGTTTTGTGGGGGAAGAAGTGTTATTTCATAAGAAGCTATACTGGGAAATGCAGGAAGATTTATAAGCTGATATATCACAAAGCCCAAAGAAAAACAGGTGTGAGGTTTAGAAAACCTGGAAACTGGAAGAACGGACACTGTCTGTGAATGGTTTAATTAATATTGTAAAAGAGCTTTATCTGAAGAATGCTGACTCAAGTAGGAAAATGAAACATTTCTGTCCACTAGCTTTGTGTTTCAACAAATCGCTATCAACAGTTTGTGCTGAAATGATGTAGTGTGGAGGGGGGTGGGAGGACAGAACAAAATGCACAAGCGAAAGATGAGAATGGCAAAGAAATGTAGAAAGAAAAAGAAGATGGTTGTTTTTTCATCTTGCTAGTAGAGTAGAACCTGTTCTGGCACTGTAAAATCCATTATAGAAACAATAAAATAAATGCATTCTAAAGTAGCCATCATTGGTTGATTGAAATGTTATGATTTTCCTACATGCCATATCTTATCAAATATTATCCATAAAGCAGTATTCAATTCCTGTTGTGCCAATTATCCTACTATGTGCATCATAAACTTTTATGGCTTGTTATGGAATGTCACATGGCTATTTCTCCCTTCAAATATTGCATCATAAGATTCAGATGGAAAACATATTCTAATGTGGCAAAGTGTTAAAGAAATTTAATACCCTAGGGCTAAATGAAACTGTTATGGTTCATCTCCTGGATAAGCACAACAATTTATGAATGCAATATTCATTTCCTGAGGTGAGCACAAGCAAAATCCTCATCTGAAACTTAAAACCTAGATGTTTGGCCTCTGGTAGTTTCCTCATTTAACTCATTGATGTCATATATTAAGGCCACTGGTAAGATCACATCTGGGGAGTGCTCGCTTTTTCTACTACCCTAATTACTTTTACAGGGAACTCCTGGCATAATTACAACAGCTAGGACCAGACCACAGAGTCTTTGGGATCATCTTTCACTTCCAATATGTTGCTTAAAATGTCACAATAATTGATTTTTTTCCTTGACCACGAATATTAGGTCACAGTTTAGAATCTTAATTCATGGGAGAATTCATTCAGATCTAGGTCCTAGAACAGTTCATATGAAAGTATAAAGTTGGCCTGTGTATGTCTAGAAGAGAAGGAACTCAGAGTTGGTTTCTTTGTTGTCTTTGTGAGGAAAAAGAAACCCAACAACAACAACAAAAGAATGACTGCCAGCCAGGGATATAGCTCAGTGGCATAAGTGCCTGCCTGGCAAGTGTAAGGTCCTGAGTTCGATTCTTAGTAACAACAACAACAAAAAGGAATGATTGCCAAAAACCATAATTTTTTTCCTTCTACAAGCTATCTTCATTATACATTTTAATATACTAAACTGAATTTACAGGATGACCCATTTGAATCCTATCTATGAGTATCACAGAGTAGTAGGGGAAATCTGGAGGACAGTTCTTTTTGCTTTAATATGAAATATTTCAATTTAATAATAAATCACTCTTGTTGAATATCTTAGAATAGTCTAGAAAGTCTAGATTACAAGGGGAAGTGTTCAGAAAAATGCGTGAAATTCCACTGTCTATCTGAGTATTATATAATCAGGGAAACTCTTGTTTAAAGCAAGAATTCACAGCCTGTTGGGCCCCAATAGATCTATAACTGAGGGGAAATGAGACAGCAATGAAAAGAAGCACAGTGTAAGTTTTTGTATAAGAACCTCCTTCCCTTTTATAAATCATCTCTGACCATGAAGCTAGACCTCACACAGAGGTGAAAGACACTCTGATAAGATCCAGCGTTTAGAGGGTTCAGTTCTGGTAAGAACGTTCTCAGGGTAAAAAAATTACTAGGAATAAAATGAGGCAAGTTGGAGATATGAGGAGAATTAGCACAATTATGACCATCATCATTTTAACCAAAACAAGCACAGGAAAAGGTGGAAGGCAGGCTCGGGCATAAAGTCAAACCCGAACTTGACGTGCGAGTGAGGCCAGTGAAGGAGGACAGCAAAAGAGAAGGTGAGACATCAGCCTCTTCTGGAAGAAGCAAGTTCATCGTTCTTTGGTATTTATTCCCTCTCCTACCTTGAGACTCTAATGCTCGGCTTCAGATTCCTTATACTTCTTCCCAGATCTTCTTCATTTAAAAAAGTGCTCAGAATCAACTCCTTTGTCAGATGTACAAGAAGAGAAAATCACTTCTCTGCAAGACCTGTATGACATATTGTTTTAGCTTAGCTGGAACTTGGTTTCAAGAGAATAAGCTCAGTGTTATCTTTACACCGGGTGCTGACAGCTTCCTCGTCCCCGGATGCTACAAGTACACGTCACCTCCTGGCCAAGAATGTACATCCCAGGGAGATTCTAAGGACACATGACTACTCCTTTCTCTTTGCACTATGCTAACTTGGAGAAGACATGCTGAGCAGGGAGGAAAGAGACTGTGGAAATGAATGCAGTTCTTGTTAATGCCTCACATATTATGTGAGGTACTAGATTTTTGCATTATCTAATGCCGTCCATGTTACAACCTTATGCTGTGGATGTGCTTTCCTTTCTTCAGCAGATGATGAAATGGGGGAACAGCTCATATAGTTTGTAAGAGCTTGGCCTGACTCCAAGAGGGGCTTCTTCTACTATATTATGCCATCAATTCCTCTAGTGTTTTTCCTCTCAAATATTCTAGACTCTTTGGATTGCCAAGTGTTCAGCTAATGAAGGTATTTTAAAAGTTAGAAGAAAACCCCTTTTTAGTAGATAAATATATGAAAAGTGGACAGCTCTGCTCTCGGAATGCTGCATAAGGAATGGCCAGCATATTGCAAAGCAAGGTCAAATGAAATGACTTACCTGAAAAGAAAGTGTGAGTGGGTGGGACAAAGGGGCGCTGGAGTAAAACCAGGCAGTGGTATGAATGGAACCTGTAAGTAGGATGATGAGTACTCAATGGCTTGGAGCAGAACTCCTGGGCATCAGCAGTTTGGCAAGGCCTGAGGATCCACAAGGGAGATCACTCACAGCATGGCTGGGGGCAGACCCACCTGGGTGAAAGCTGAGGTGCTTTTACAAATTGTGGTTGAGGGTCCTAGAGGCTTACTCTCTTCTGTATCTTCAAGTGAAGGGTGCTTTTTGTTTCTCAAGAATCATCAATCTTTTCTACTGAAGAGGTAACTTCTGGAAAGGAGAACTATCTTGTAATAAAATAAAGTGACAGAGATTCAGACCACCAAAAGCAGACACAGCAGTCCTGGTGAGGGACGAGGTAACATAGCAGAAGTGGGTGACCTTTACATACACAGGTACTAACTAGAAAACTCCTGGGCGACTTTCTGATTCCCTAAACTGAAAGGAAAGATCATGGTGTTGCAGATGAGAGAATGAAGGGAAGTTAGGGAGGTGTCAAAGAATATAGCATTTACTGTAAGAATAAGACTTTTGATGTGGCTAAAATATAGGATTAATGAAGGACATGGCAACAGAATTTTATCATCACAATAAACCAAAGGTACAGTAAAGTATCTAAGATGTTTGCTTAGTCCTGTCCACTGTTTATAAAGGAAGATTAACTGATGCTCAACATATGCATAACTCCACGTGTGTTGTAGGGGATGGGGACACAGTGTTAAGATACACAAAAGGGTTTTCTTTACATGGACCGTATAATTTAATCCTTTCAAAACTCGATATGCATATGTACTATTGTTTTCCCTACTTGACTTATGTGGAAACTAAAAGCTAATGATTAAGTGCTCAGAACCTAGGTCTGTTGGACGGCAGAGATTATGGCCCTCACTACCAGGCCACACTACTCCTTACTAAGTTGTTCTGTGGATAGATTTATCTTGGCCTCACACCAATATGCTCTACTATAGCTATCAGATACCACTGAATTTTTTAAATTAAGATTTGATGGATAATAAAATATCTTTAGAACATTATTAACTGAAAATTGACCATACACCTAGCTCTGAGTTCAGTTGTTTGGCTTAACGATGCAGGCATTGATTAAATGTTTCCATATGAACGTGTGGCTCAGGCTAGCGTTTTGGCATGCAGTGCAAAGCCTGTGATATTTAGACATACTCAGGCAATCACAGATGTGTGGTTTATCATGTCCTATTTTCTAAAGCAAAGGATTTTCAGAATTGAAGTTCACACAAAAAATCAGTTTTCCAAATTGATAATTAAATATTCTTGCTATAGTTGGGAGCCTGGATTTTAGTCATGTGTGTGTGTGTGTGTGTGTGTGTGTGTGTGTGTGTGTGCGCGCACATGCATACGTGTATATGGTGATGATAGGGTGTTACATGATTGAGGAGAATATTGGAGAGATTGGTTCAGGAGAAGCAGAATGAAACACCAAATCAAAGGCAAGACATCAATTGTGTGCAGTGTTGCATAAAGCCAGGAAGTGCTGGATGATATGGCTGTGGGTTTCTTTGTGAAAATTAAGAGGACAGGAACCACTGTAGAAACACTAAATGCTCATTTGTAAAGAGAAAAAGAAAAAGATAATTTTAAGCACATCTTCAATAGAAAATTGTACAATTGAATTTTCAATGAAACTATTAAAACAGGGATATTTTTCCAATACACATTGACTCTTACAGGATTTACCAATGGACTTTTCCTTAACTACACCACATTCATAATCTGTCAAAGCTGCTCTACAATTATTTATAAAATTCTTTTCTCTAAGGCTTGCAACAAATTAAACCTTAAACTTTAGTGAAGACTAATACATTTTATGTTGAATACTTATATGGACTTAATGTTTATTACTTTAATAGAGTTTCTGCCTAGTGAAAATTCATTTTTGTTTCTGCTTGATTGAAAGATTGTAACAATCCCCTTCCCAAATTTACAATCGGATCAAAATGGCATTTTATTTGCCCATCTGGAGATCGCCAAATGTGAAAAGCTTGTTGGTGTGGCGGCCATCTGTTGTGAATGGAGACACACATGGAAACTTAATCCTTGAACTTCTTTTTCAACTTTCTCTTTTGCTTGCCTGAGTAGAAGGCAATTCAGACCAGTCCTAAGAGACGTGAGCCATAGGCTGGGGTAGGTGGCCGCCCTTTAGGGTTACAATCACTTTCCTTTGCCCGCCTATGAACATCTCCTTGAGAAGATCTAAAAAGCGAAGAGTTCTTGTAGCTGTCTTTCACCTACATCATGGCACAAACTGAAGGTCAGAGACAGAGCTTTCCCTACTGGGATGCTGCTTGCACCATCTCGGAACAAAAGAGCTTGGGAGTCACACCCAGCTCTTCTGGCTCTCTCCGAGCAAATCTAAATGTTTTGAACATGATCAAAACTCTTCCTGGCTCAATGACTCTGTTTGTTTGTTTGTTTGTTTTTAACTTTGCATCCTCATATGTTTCCATTTCCAGTTGGAGAAAATACTTTGGCTTAAAAATCATTTCAAAATATTGTTACTTAGGGGTTAGTGCAAATGAATCACAAGGGTCTGCACTTCCCAGAAACACTGGATGAGCATAAAATTCTTTTGAATTTTCATTGTTCTTCCATTACTAGTTGATATGAACATAAAACTTCACGTCTGAAATTCCATGAGTCATTGTGTTACCTGGGCCAGCTTGAGGCTGACACTCAATGCACACCTGGGAGCAAGGAGGTCACAGGCTGCTAGTTCCAAGTTACCTGAAAGTTACACCATATGAGACCCTTCCACCAACTTTCATGCCTGACTTGTTTCTCATTAAAGTTAAGAAAACTACTTCTTAAAAATAATCTTAGAGTCTCAGCTTTGCTTTCTACATGGTCTTTCTTCAAGCCTGTTACATTCCTGAACGTGTCTGCACATTGTTCTTTCGTCTCTTACAGTCATCTCTTGTACAGGTGGCCCGGCTCTCGCTTTGACCACATCTTGCCATGCATTTAAACAGCTTCTAAAATGTCTCAGCAATGCTACTAAATTAATCATCCTTTATGGCATTCTCACCCTCTGAATGGTGTGATTTTGATTTGTATACTGTTCTGAAGAAAACATACTGGTAATGGCAATAGTAATTTCTTCACTTTTTTTTTTAATAAAGTGGTTTTCATGGTAAGAATAAAAAAGGAAAGCAATTTAAAAGTTGAACTATAGGAAAATAGATGAATGGATTGTGTGTACAAACATAATTCAATCTGGAGCAGTCACTGAGAATTATTTTAGAAGAGAGTTAATGATTTGGACAGTGGTCACAAATTAAAAGGGTGGTTAGAAAATAATATGTGAGGGCTGGGGATATAGCTCAGTGGCACTATGTTTATAATAAGAAATGTAGATCTGGATATTGAAAGAAACACTAAAAGAACATGCATCAAGATGTTAATTATAGATACCTCTGAGTTACAGAACTATGGGTGACCTTATTTTCTTCTTTAAGTTTTTCTTCTATATTTCTTAAATGTTCTAGAGTGAAAGTATTTTATTTTAAAGTCAGAAAAGTTATTTTAGAAAATGCGCAGAAATATATTTTGGCACTTCCTTTTATTATTCTTAAACATTTATCAAAAAATAGACCTAAAAATGTGTAGCTAGGGAGGTGTCACACCTCTAAATCAAGAAGCTGATGAAAATTTCTTATTATGTGGAAGAAATGAGCCAAACAGGCAGATTTCTGGATGGTTTCTACTGTTTTTAGTATATGTGCTACTGAAACTAGCACTGGGTGACTTTTACTGTTTGAGACTCTCAAGTAATTGCATGACTTAGAAGTCCATTTATGTTTCAACATTTCTAGAAATGGTAGCACGTACTCTATTTTCTTCTCTTGATAGAAAAGATGGCAAAGGATGTGGCAGGATTTTTCATTTGAGATCATACTGAAGAGCATCAGTGTCTGTGAAAATTTTTTTGAAGCATCTATTTCCTCTCACCTCTTCATTGTTCTTCTGAAGTCCCTTCCTTCGTTTAGTACCTCTTTTACTGGGTTATCTCATGTTAACCCGAGAACTGTCTCACAAGCCGTGACACACACCAGAGATGTCAATCCTGTCCTGAAAGAATATGTTAAGACATTTGCCTGGGTCCTCCGACCATTCTGTGGTTCCCATACCAAATTATGTGCAAGGCCCTTTACTGTACTTCTAGATCAAGGGAAAAATTGGTAGAAAAGCCCAGACAGGTTATCTTGGGATGAGCCTGAGCCAACTCTAGAGAACTCTTGCCAATTCCTACATAGGGTGGGTGTGAGAAAGTCAGATGAGAAGCAGAGTGGTTGAATGGCAGAGCAGGCTGGCAGGCCTCTCAGAGCTTCCAGGAAGCATGAAGAAAATACAGCAATGATGTGCAAGATGCTGTAGGAGGCCCCTGAGCATCTAAAATGACTCTGTAAGTCCAGTGAAAAGATGATAATCAAATGTAAAATACTCCTCCCTGCTCTCTGACAGTTTAGCTCTCTGGTGGGTACAGAAGGGTTGTAATCAACTTTAAGATCTAGTTGTGAACTGAAATGGAATCAACTGTGACAGAATTTCTCCCATCTGTGAGAATGGGGTTGGAAAAAGAAAATTAGTTATAGTAAAAATGAAGATTTGCTTTTGCATATTTAGGGCTGTGGCCTAAGAATGGTAGGGTAAGAATTGTTCTTAAGTAGATACTATTCATATATGTACGGGAAATATGTATAAGTTGAAGAAACACAGCCACCTAGATAGATATATTTCCTTGTGTGAACTCCTTACACATCATTTTTTGGCATGCCCAATCCATGCTTTTTAAAAATTTGTACAAATTTGTAGTACATAATGATTACATTCTTTGGAGGAGGTGGTACACGTTCATGACATATCTTGATTTTTTTTGTACTCTTCCCTTCCCCTCTCACCATATCTTGGACCTATTTATTCATATATATGTTTCATATCCCTCACAGAGCACGTATCAGTTCTCCTTTTCTTTTTAATATTATTTCCTTCCCTTCCTTCCCTCCTTTCTCCACTTCTTAGTTCCCTTCCCATATCACAAACTCAAAACATAAATAAAAAGGAAAATCAAAGATGGAAAATAGGAAATAACAAGACAGATCTTTAGTATTAGAAAAGGAGCCATTCTTTTATAGCAATGTCCAGGCTTTGGTGTCTGTTAAGCAATGACTTAATAAAAGCCTTTTAGAGGAACTGACAAAGAAAAAGCACCAAATATATGTTTTACTTTATTTTTAAAATTTTGAACAGATAAAAAAAAAACAGTAAAAACTATACAGAGTTTAAAAACAAGATGATAGGTAATTAACAATGGTTATGATATCACATATTGCTATCTGCAAAGTATTTGCTCAGATTACCAGGTACAGGCATGCAAAATTTATCACACAATATAAGTACTCACTGTTCTATTCAACAAACTAATATAAATTGATAGTACAATTATCTTAGCTATCTTGTGAGTATATACATATCTTTTTTCTACTTCCTTCTTTTCTCTTTTCCCCCTCCCAGTTGTTCTTTCCTTTTGAGCAGTTTTTATCTTGGAAACAATCCAACCATCCATCAACCAAGGAATGGATAAAAGGATGTCTCTTTTTATACAATAGAGTACTACTCAGCAATAAAGAATGATACACTTGAGGCTTTTATAGGTAAATGGACCCAACTAGAGACCATACTCATAAGTGAGATAAATCAGAATCACATGTGTAAACATCGCACTGTCTCCGTAGTGTACAAAAATGAAAAAGTAAATAAGGTTCAAAGAATGTACAATAGATACTGTGAAGAGGAAAGAAACTGTATCTTTATTATTTAGAAACCAGAAAGACAAAAGACAATTCAGAATTTTCTCTTGAGCAAAAGAGATATTCTTTAGCCCTCAAGAATCAAAAATTTCTCAAGAAAAATTAGATGGAGCCCCACAAAACTTCTGTCAATTTATCCCTAACTGCAAGTGAAAGGACTTCAGGATAAGATAGCGTGTAACTTAGCCTGGTGGACAGTCTTGTGCTTCACAAATTCAAAAACCTTTAGAACCTTGGTAAATTATACAAGTAAGTAAAGACGTGGAGGGCACAAAAGGAGAGGTGGGAACTCTGACAAATGGGTCTAATACCTAAAGGATATCTAGCAGTCAGCCAAAGGCAGATTCCAGGAAAGAGTTTATAGGTAGATGGAAGAAGTTTATGTTGATGCCCAAGGCAAGCGGGAGCTTGGCATCTCCTGGGCATGAAAGAGGAAGAGCAGAAGGACGGTGAACAGAAAACCAAGACGGGGAACCCAGAGACAATGTGTGTCTTCTGCTGTACGATGTAGAATAAAACACTGAAAGAGTTAACATCATTCTCAAATTCTCTCCTTCTGCCCTCATACTACATTTCTTTTTTCCTCAGCTTTATTCACATTTAATGAGCAAATAAAAGTTGTAAATATTTAAGGTATAAAATGCCCTACTTTTATATATGTATACATTGTGAGATGATTACCATAATCAGCATACTTCATACACTCATCACCTCACATAGTTATTTTTCCTTTCTTCTGTTATTTTTTATCATGGTGGTGAGAACACTGCAGATCTACCTCAAGGCAAAATTCAAGAATACAATACAGCAAGTTTATTAGGTCTCCAGAGCATTATTTATCCAGAATATCAGAATCCATTTAACCTTTGACAAATGTCTCCTATTTCTTAGTTCTCATAAACATCTTTCTTTTTTCTACCGCAATGAGTTTGACTTTTTAAGGTTCTGCATATGAGTGCGATAACACAGTATTTAAGTTTCTTTTTTTTTTTTTTTTTTTTTTTTGCGGTACTGGGGATCGAACTCAGGACCCTGCGCTTGCTAGGCAAGCGCTTATTCCACTGAGCTATATCCCCAGCCAGTATTTAAGTTTCTATGCCTGGCTTATTTCTTTTGGCACAGTATCCTCCACGTTCATCAGTGGTGTTGCAAGTGGAAGAGTTTTATTCTTTTTTATGGCTGAGTAACACTCTCTTGTATACACACAGCACAGTTTCTGTATCCCTGTGTCAGTGGATGACTACTTAGGTTGTTTGCACACCTTGGCTATTGTTAATAATGGTGAAATGAAACTGGGAGTGCCTTTGTCTTTGCAAGATAGCGGTTTTCATTGTTTTGGATATACGCTCAGAAGAGGGATTGCTGGATCATGCGGTAGTTCCTTTTTTAATTTTTTGAGGAGTCTCTATGCTAGTTTTGATAATGGGGCTGTACCAATTGCAGCAGCCTACCAGGGCTCACCTTCCCCTGCATCCTTTCCAAGCGTGTTCCTGCTCATCATTTGGTATAACAACTATCCTGACAAATGCGAGGTGGTGGCCTACTGTGAGTTTGGTTTGTATTTCTCTGATTAGTGATGGTGAGAATATTTTTATATATCTGTTGGCCATTTTTATGTCTTCTTTTTGGGAAATATCTATAGTTTTTTGACATTCTTTTTTCTAGCATTGGTACAAAGTTAATACTAGCCTTACAAAACTAGTTTGGCAGTATGTTCCCTCCTTTTCAATATGTAGAAGACTTTAAAGGTTGGCTTGGTTTTCCTTAAAATGTTTAATAGAATTTACCCAAGACATCTGGTCCTTGGCTTTTCAGTGAAAGGAAGTTTTGACTGTTACTTCAATTTCCTTACTCACGATTCTGTAAAGATTCTTATTTCCTCACATTTCAGTTTTGGTAGCTTGCATATTTCTAGGAAGCTTTTCATTTCTTCTATGTAATTTTTCATAGTAGCCTCTTGAAATCTCTTTTTTGTTTGTTTGTTTCTTTCCTATCAGTTATGAGGTTTCCTCTTTCATTATAGTTTTATTTAAGCTTTTTCTCCCTGTCTCTCTCATTCCTGGCTACTTTAGCTAAAGATTTGTCAACTTTGTTTACTTTTCAAAAACGAACTCTTGGCTTAGTTGATATTTTCAGTTCCAGTTAATTCCCTAATCTCTGTTACTTTCTTCTGCTAATTTTGGGTTTCTTATATAAGAGAAACCATACACTATGTTCTCCTGTTTCTAACTTATTTCACTTAGCATTACGGTCTAAAGAACTATCCATTTTCCTGTAAATGGCTGAAACTCATCTTTCTTATGACTGAGTAGTACTCCGTTGTGTATACAAGTCACGTTCCATTTGTCCGCTCATCTATTGAGCATATTGGTCATGGCCTTTCTTTTAAATGTTGGCTGCATTTGTTGCCTTCCATAAGTTTTGGTTTTACAGTTTTCTTTGGGGAAGCAGCCCTTATGGCTTCCTTTATGACAGATACACATTTTTCCAGTTATATATAACAAATCCTCATGTAATCAGCTTCTTACCACTCACTTGTCAGTTAAATAGCTCCAGAAATTCATGTTTTTTGAAGCTGCCTAGCGTAGAAATTCAAACTATGTAAGGTTTCCCACTAATGACATTTGCTCTTCCCTCACGTGTCTTGTTTACCTTCCCTGTTTTCTCCTCCTCCACTGCTTTTATGAATCAATTCTTTAAAAGTCTACGGTGAAACTACTTTAAATCTACATTGGTTCTCTCTTTAAGTGTAAACCTACACATGTAAAATTATGATAATAGTCATAGTATCTGTCTGGATTATTGTCAAAGAAGTAATTAGAGTAATTTTTCAAAAATTTATTGCTATCTACAAAAATTCCTGTTAAAAAAGCCAAAGAAGTGGAACTAACCTAAAAATAGAACTGCATTTTGTTCAGTATTATAATCATGATCAAAGTACCCTGTTGAACACAAACTTCATTATTTCTTCTATTTTCTCTATTTACCAGTCTTTCTTAATGTTCAGGGTATGACTCTAATCCCAGGTCCCTTGCAAAGTCTTCCCTCAACAACTAGTGCTCTGACAGTGCCTCTGAAATCCAAGTTCAAATATTCTTTCAAAAATACTTGCTGAACAAATATTTACTGAAGGTCATGTTGTTATAAGGCAGATTGGCATTCTTGTCTTTCTGGAGCACATAGTCAACTAAAATAGATTACATGAAGAAAATTTGGAAGATACTATGAGAAATAATAAAGGAAGAACACTTTGGTATGGCAGATTCCAGAAGTTCTCCTTGAAGAGAGCATTTTAAATTATGTCTTAATTGACAAGTAGAATGAAGTGGGAGGGGAAAAGGAGCTGTGAGTTCCAGTCATGGGGAACAGTGTGGCTTCTGATGTCCTGAAACTGGTAAGAACTTGGAGCATTCTGAGAATAGAGAAAAGCCCAGGATGTCTAGAGTGTGGTAGGTGAGAGAGAGAGAGCACTGAGAGATGAGGCCTAGGGGAAAAGCAAGGCTAAATTACACAGGGATAAAAGGCTACAAAGAGGATGTTGAAATTATCTTCGAAAGTAATGGGAGGCCTTTACCTGACTTCAAGTATGGCTGTGCCAGAGTAGATGTGGACTTTATGAAAGGATCTCTTTGATTCTTGTGAGAAAAGATTTCAGGGAGCAAGAGAAGATGAAAGAAAGCCATTTAGGGGCTGTTTCTATGCTATTCCAAGTAAGTAATGATGGTGGCTGGTACCAGGTAGGTAACAATAGCTATAAAGAAATATGTAGGCATATGTGAGATGGAACTGATTATCTATTATCCACATGAATCATCAGTTGATACTTTTGGAATATTGCCCTAAAAGGTAAAACTGTTGTGTCTTTTGGCCACTTCCACCTTCTTTTCTTGAAGATGGGAACCATGGTTATATCTTCTATCTCATGGTGACTTGAACATACAAGACACTCTGTGAAGACGTATAGGTTGATTAAAAGTATAGAATAGAAGATGCATTGGTAAGATTTGCACTGCTGGTATAAAACATGTGACTTATGCAGTTTAAAGGAAGAAGGGTTTGTTTTAGCTCACAGGTCCAGAGGTTTCAGTCAATGGTCTAAGGCAGAAATACCATGGCAGAAGATCGTAGTGGAGGAAAATTGTTACCCTCTAGCCTCATGGCAGCTAGGAAGATGAGAGCAAGAAAAACAGCTCAAGAGGAAGAGACCACTTCTGACACAGTCGGAAGTGTGGCTTATTAATCTCCTGGGTTTTTGTCAACATTATTAAGTTGAAAATCAATATTAATTACTACAAACAGATTAGAAGTTGCAGACACAACTGAAAACAAACTCAGCTGCCTTATATTTGACAAAGGGGCCAACATGTTCACTGGAAGAAAGATAGCCTCTTTAATAAATGGTGCTGAAAAAGTGGGTGTCTCCATGCCAAAGACTAAAATTATACCATGTCTATCACCACTAAACTAAAGTCAAAATGGATCAAAGATCTAAATATTTTTTAAAAAGCACCAAATCTACTGGAAGAGAAAATAGGTAGAAAACTTGAAGACAGGTGTAGGCAGAGAGTTCATAAACAAACCCCAAACTGCACAGGAAATTCTTCAGAGAATCAACAACTGGGATCTAATCTTATTAGAAAGGTTTTGTGCAGCAAAAGAAATTACCAACAGAGTGAAAAGACAATGCACAGAATGAGAAAAAAATTAGCCAGTTGCCCTTCAGATACAAGACTTCCATCTAGAACATATAGACCCCCCAAATTCAAAGGCCCAATCAAGAAATGCTCATCTGAAATGAATACATACTTCTTAGATGAAGAAATACAAATGGCAAATAAATATATGAAAAAATGTTTACTATCACTGGTCGTTTGAGAAATGCAAATTAAAACAACACAGATTTCATCTCACCCTGGCAAGTATGGCCGTCATCAAGAAATCAACCAATAATCAATGCTGGAGGGACTGTGGGGAAAAGAAACCCTTCTCCACTGTTGGTGGGAGTATAGACTGGTACAACCACTGTGGAAAATTAGTGTGGAGATTCCCAGAAAAACTAAGACTGGAAGTTCAATCTGGCCCAGCTATTCCCCTTCTGTGTATCTTCCCAGAAAAATTAAAAATATCATACCACAGTGATACGTGTGCACCCATGTTTATAGCAATACAATTTGTCATAACTAAATCTTGGAAACAACCCAAATGCCCATCAGCTGAGGAATGGATATAAAGATGTGGTCTTTTTATACAATGCAGTACTCAGTTGTAAAGAAGGATAAACATGAGACTTTTGTAGGTAAATGGATACAACTTGAAGCCATACTCATAAGTGAAATAAATCAGACTCACATGTGTAAACTTCATATTGTCTCCCTGGCATGAGAAACTGAAAGAGTAAATATGATCCAAAATGTACAATAGATATTGTGAAATGGGAAAAAAACTCTTCAAAAGGAAAACGGGACCGTGATGGGTGAAAAGGGAAAGGACAGTAGGAAAAAGGGAAAAATTGCAAGTCAGTTATTCTGTTATTGTCTCTTAGTTCATTAAAAAGGAAGTTTTGTGCTAACATCAATTTGAAAATTTTTCATGCCTTTATCTTGTACTCTGAGCAACTACTTTAAAGATAACAACATGTAATGTATTCACTATTATTAGTCTCCTATTATTTTGTTATAAACTTGTATTTTACCTTTTTTTCATACAATAAAAAACAAAAACAAAAGCAAAGATTAATCACCACAGAAGGGAAGACTTGGTATTTCTATCATTACTGCTGCCTGATTTCTTTTAAATCTAAGCTCTATTTCCTTTAGGACTCTGTAGTCTCTTCTTTCTTGTGACTCTATCCCCATCCTCGTTTGTCTTTCTTTCAGTAGTAGTTAAAAATGTAGCTCAGGAGAAAGGGAAACTGAGTTAAACATTGCAGCAGCTAAAGAGAAACATAGATTCCTATTATTTTGTTTTACAAAATATACTTATTTTAATTCTCTGGGAGTAATAAACGCCTTCCTTTTTAGGAACTCTAGGAAACCCAAAGGAGAACACTACATCAAAAGTAAAACACAGACCACCTTCCATTTGTTCCATGTTTTTTTTCTGCTGCAAGAGAAGACATGAATTATGCCATGAATGCTGTCACAGCAAAAGTACTTTCTGGGGCAAGGTTCCCTGGAGTGAGCAGCTTCCATTGTAGTATATATTTGGTGCAATTATGAGACACAGATTGTACCAAAATTTCTCCTCCAAAAACATTCTTTCCAAAACAGTTGGGCTTCTAGAGTCTTGCAGTCAATTCTTCTCTGAACTAAACCTTTGAGCGTGCTGTTAGAACACAAAACACTCTACATTATCCAAGTGCTTGCTACGGTCAGAGTGACCTTGATGCTATACTCTGATTTTTCTCCACTAGGAAAAGAGCGTTGTGCTAGATGAAATGTAAAGCTTTATTAAATGCTAACATTTACTGATTATATTTATTAAAATCTTGCCGTATAACAATCCAGTGAAATGACAACAATTCAGGTAGTTTTCAGAGGTCCAGACAGATGTCTGACATTCCCCAGGCATGGGGCGTTGCAGGACACACAGCTGCTCTACGCCCTTACCACTGCTCACTGGTGTACTTGATCCCACGGATGTTTGGGAGAACAACAAAAATCACTCAGCCGGTGCTCTGCATCAATAGTTTATAGCGATGACAAAATAGGGACACTCAGGTTTAAAAAAACCTCCAAGAAGGAAAGGGATTTTAAATATAGGCCTATGCAAACAAAAAGATGAAATAGTTCTTATTTCAGGACCTCTTCCTGAAATAAATGAACACATACGACCCAGAGGGGCAACTGGACTCTGCTATACTCAAAGGAGTCTGAGCTCCAGGTGGGCATGGCCTTTCTGATCCTTTTATAATCCCTGGCTCCTAGCACAGCCTGGCATACTATAAGCACACTGTCAGTGTTTATTGAATGAATGAAAAAATACATTCCAGTGCCAGCGGGGTGGAAGTTCCTTAATGTGCATACACTGCCTAGTGCAGATGAGGAACAGTCCCAGCTCGACTTTAAACGTAACACCTTCTCAAAGTGGCTCGGTGAGGGGTGGAGAGTGTGGGGCAGAGAGGAGGGATATCACTATTGGCTTCTCAGAGTCTGGTCCTGGCCTTTATTTGACCCCAGGGCTAATGCCCCCACGGGGTGGCATGCTGACTTCAGCTTGAGGAAAATGCACCCTTTTCAGTGGCAGTTGTCAAAAACAAGGCTCCAAAGCAAAGAAAATGGAATTTGCTGTTTTTCTTATGAATGTCTGGCTGTCTAGAAAATCCTAACGCCTGGAGTTTGAGCTTTAGCTCTGCCCAGGTGCAACCTGGGCTTTCATCCCCATTAAAATCTACAAAGGGGACTTGTAATGTGCAGCAGAAAGACTATAGGTGTACGGTGAAATTCACACATCTGGCAAGCTTTTAATGAATGGTTAAAAGGGAAGAGTTACCTGGCAACATTGAATAAGTACAAATTAATCCATTTAAATTTAATGTCAGGAGGGTGGCCCAAATCTTCCATTCTGCTGAGACAAAATGAAAACTAATAATGCTCTGGTGGAGTTTTGGGATTTTGTTTACTCTTATAATTTCATACTCATCGCTATGTTTGGCAATTGTCCTTCAGGCACAAAAATACAGTAAGTTCACTCCTTTGTGAGTTTTTTTGTGGGGGGCAGTTGCTCTACTTCACGTGTCCTTACAAAATAGTACGGTCAGAAAACCAAGTTCTATTTCCCAGTGGAAAGCTTGTGAAGATCTAGAAATTCAGCATTAAGTTACTTTTCTGGTGATGGCAGTATTTCAGGCTAGTAACTTTTTTGGTCACTGCCTTGAATTGTGCTCTGTCTACACAGAAGTCTCATGGAACCCTGACTTTGGCTTGGAGATAATTTATAGTAAGGTATTAATGATACAGAGACACTTGTTTTAATTGAACAAAAGCTATTTTTTGTTAGATAAGAATTTTGTTACAATCAAGAAAAAGGTCTACGTGATTTGTAAGAAGCAATAGTTACAGGCAGAACTAACGTTTTTTGAGCAGAATACACTAATTTTTATTGAGGATGAACTTCATTCATCTTTATATTAATGCACCTTAACTTTTTAAAAATTAGCCTTGATAATGATAACTAATTCTGGAGAGTTGTCATATTCTGTTGGTCATTGTTATATATGGGGGAATTGAGTAAAATATTCTAACTTGGACACTCTGGGTTCTTATTCCAACTTCTATTCCTTAGTACTTTGAATCTTAATGCAAAATAAGAGAATTATCCATGAAAAGCATAAAATTTCTCTCCAGGTTTAAATCCTATGACTCCATGATTGTGTTTAAATTAAGTTTGGGGAATAATTTTATCTCAGAACACACAGAAGTAAATAAGTGGATATGTGTTCTAACAGAGTTGTATTTGTTCAAATGTTCTCCTTTTGAGTATTTTTTTAAAAATTCCACTGGTGTTTTCTATCTGTTGGAGGTAGCCTGGAGGTCCTTAACCCTTGACTTGATTCTTCTCTAACTCAGAATACTGCTCAGCTTTGGTTTTTTGATTCCCAAACCTTCCTGATCAGTCCTGCCTTTTGTACCATGACCCCTACCTCCTTCAAAAGCCTGAGAATTGGACCTCTATATTTGGACAAGACTTGTGGAAAACAAGTTTTCTGATACTGACCTGAATTTAATTCTCATAGCTGGAGATCTTTTCCACCATCAGAAAATGAAACATTTAACATAATTTTTCTAATTCCTCTATTGTTATCATGGTTGAAAAACAAGGACGCTTGTTTCCAGATGTCTTGCTCAGCAGTACCCAGGAACACATGGGAATATTTTGTAGAGGCTGACAGAGTGGGCTGGAGCAAAATAAAAAACAGATGGACACACATTAACTCTATCTGTTCCTAGTCTGTGCTTCCCTAGGGACCCTGGTCATGGGATTTTTCTCTCCAATTGTATCAGTGGACCAATCACAAGCTTGGCAATGAATCATAAGAAACCATTGAGTTGGTCCAAATGCCCTATGTGTAAAGTTATGTTACAGTGTGTACTGTCTGATGTGGGCAGTGGGCGGTTTTAATTATCTCTAGATACCAGATTTGGCCAGGATTCAACAGACTCTAACCAGCCACTCCTGCTGTTTCATAATTACAGGAAGAGTTAGTATTCAAATATCCTCTAGGTAAATACATATTAACAAATTATTAGACAGAATTTGAATTCCAAATCTACATGTGGTCTCCTTTTATGCTAAATGAAAGTGGACTGCATAAGAGCTTTTTTGGTGTAAGATGTTACTGACAGATCAAGTTGATTTCTTGACCTTATTTCTTTGGGTCCATATCCTGGTAGCCTAACCTCACACTTTTGGATCATTTTCCTTAGATTATGAGAAGATACGTGAAAAGAGACTAGAAGGATGAACCTCAGGCATCCTTTCCTTGGACCTCGTTGGCCTAGAGACACTGATGAGGAAGAGATGCCTCTACTCTAACCCGGGAGATGGTTCCAGGTATACCTTAGGTATATTTTAGGCTGGGTTTTGTACACATAGCACCTGGATGGGAATTCCCATTAGGCAATTTATTGGCAGAGCATCTCATAAGAAAAGGAATTAAGAAGCACAGTAGGTCAGGGAAGAAAGTAAGGAAGTTGTTTACTCGAAACTAGCTTCAGTGTGGTTCTACAGGGATGCCCTGAGGAAGTGCAGTGAAGAATTGTACTCAAAAGGCAAGAGCAGCAGTCTGGTCTTTTGAATCTCTGTCAGTCAGTCATAACCACTGGCTGCCCTTAGGAGGCACAGAAGAATTTCCCATTCCTATTTGGTCAAGGGCAATTGCCTGCAGAGGCAGGCCATTGTGTATCCTCTGCAGCCAACATTCACAACATCTAGGACCGGGATCCACCAACCTAGTGAAGAACATCTTCACCTAGCACCAAGAGCATGTGCTATGGGTGCAAAGAGAGAGAAGCAAGTAATTTCAAAGTTACTGTAATAGAAGTAGAAAAGGAGGGTTACTTTGTTCACGCTTTTTACCTAAAGCTCTATTCTTTATATTGGGATGTGTTTTTGGTGTATATCAGAGCTGCTTCTTTGTTTTTATTCTTTCTTTTTGTATCAGGAATTGAACTTAGGACCTTGCACTTGCCAGGCAGGCACTTGCACCACTGAACTATATCCCTGGCACAGCTTCTCCTTGATAGTAGGGCTTGGACTATCCACAGGGAATCAGAATCGAACTATCTCCAGGGATTGGACGATGTGGTCTGCATTTGGATCCCAAGGTCTATCTATAGGATCTCTCTGATAATACAGTATTGAACAATACTAGATTTTGATAACTGTCAACTTAGTGTTTAACATGAGAATGATGATGTCCTTAGAAAATTTAGTTATATCATTTTTATTTGTTGGTAAATTTTAGAGATTTCTTCCATTATTTTAGTGTGGATGCCATAGCAACTTCCTAAAAAGAGGCACTAGGGTACTGTGCATGTTGCATTGCTTTGGGGTCTCTGTTTCACGGATTGTTGATGTATTTTCTTACAGACTCCTAGAGCTAAATATTAGTTTATAGAATTCCTGAATTTCAAAATGAGATTGTCAAGCTCAAAGTTAAATAACTTGTTCAGGTTGTACAACTAACTTGTCCCAAAAGGTAGCAAATGGGAGAATCTGGATTTACGCTATTGGTTCTCATTTCAATGCTACTACTCGTTGAAGTTGTGCTGCTCACTATTCTTTTCTTATCACTGATGACTATGATAATATTATTTACAACCTGTTACAGAGAGGAGAGTTTTTAATACCTCCTTGGAAGAAAGGACTATCCTTCTTGCTTTCTTCAATTTAAGAAGAATCTATTATAATACAATTGTTTGCTTAAAAATGGTTATACTACGTTTGCCATGGCTGAGGCTGGTTGTGTGTTAAGTGGTCATGTTCTATCACATCTCAATATCTTTTGTTTCCTGTTCTCGTGAATGAATGCCAATAGATTTTGGCTTGAGGTAGTCTAAAGATCTTCCTCACTTCCTGTGTATATTAAATACTTGTTTTTGATTGTATATGTATATAATGCATTTGGAGAACCAGAGGGGGGAAAAAGGTATTTTGCTGGTAATTTCAGAAATTCTTAGTCTACTGGTCCAGTATTATCAAATAGTATCAAAATCACCCTAGTGTTATTGAGGTGGCTTTCTACCTGATGTACATTATGCTAAAAGTTTAGAAGTTAGTAATGCATACCCTAACCCAGCATGTATTAAAATGATTAGCACTCTATTTGTAGATTAATTGAAAGAATGTATGAAAGTCACTAAATTACAATAGATGAAGCCTCATCCTCTTTGGTTAGGAGACACTGAATTCAGATATGATATTCTCCCTTACTAGATGTATGGCCTGGGCAAAAAAAAAAAAAAAAAAATCCTACCTTATTTTTGTGGAAAGTAATCATGGATCCAAGGATAAACAGGTTGTCATGAACTTCACCAACATCAGTTACTGTGACTGTTCAGGCTTCACAGTGGGGCAGATGCAATTTTTCCCTATCCTGTCAAACAATTACTCTCAGCAAAACTGGCTGCTCAGCAACTGCTTGGCAAGTGTCAGTTCTGTCTGCTCATAGAAGTTCGTGGATTTTCTGAGTCTACCCTTTTAAGGTCATGGCTGGTTCTTTTCCTCACAATTTGTGAGACAAGGAAAGTTGCAAGTTTCACAAGTCCATCTGGGTTAAATCTGTTCATGTGGCAATGTCTGATCCATTAATGAGAACCTGGATGTCTGTAGCAGTCTGTGCTATAAGGACTCCAAAATATTCTCTTCAGTGTGACTATAAAAAAATGTCATTGACAATTCTATTTAAAGCTTGGGAGAAAGGGAAGTTCCAACAATTCCTCATACAGATCAATGGCTCTTAAGTTAAACAGTGCCCACAAAAGCTGCTAAATCAACACATAGCATGCTTACTGCATGGAACTGTAGGGCCATTTTAAAATTTTTGAGTTATTGAATTACATAAGTTAGTATGTTCAAGTCATTGAAAATGTCTTAAGCACAAGATTTTCTTTTAAGGCCAGAACCAAAACAAAACACAACAAAAGAAACAAACTTCAATGTTTAAATTATTGCTAGACTTAGGTCATCTTTTTCAGTCTAATAAGTGTTTTCTAAATAGCTCTTGACAAAACCCTCAAATCATATATGTATAAAAATAATGTGAGACTTTAAAAGTGAGACCTACTGAAGTGGCCACTACCTAAAAACCCAGGTTGAAACATACTTCCTTTTATTGTTCACAATGTTATTGTCCAAAGGCCTTTGTTTAGGAAAACTTTTAAGGGGTTGCCAAGGACGTTACATGCTAAATTTTAAAGTCAAGTAAATCTGGAGTTAGACTGAATGCAGGAAAATAATTTCTTTCTGCTTTCTGCTCAGTTCTTTAGATGAGAGAAAACAACTCTCAGGTCCCCAAGTGCTTGCAACCATATTGCTTTCAGATATGTATCTTTCAATGAATTTAATCAAGGAAAGTTTACAGCCCATGTGACTAGGATATTGGTGAACCTGTGCCAGTGCCTGGCCGTTAGGCACTGAGCTCTGGTCCTCGTTGACCTTTTGCTCTACCATCACCCAGGAGGGCTGACTGTATTACACACGGGGCTTCACGCTTGACGCCCTCCACTCCCGGGAGCCCCTGTTTTGACCAGTGGGAGGCACTGCTATATATTTCGCTCCTTTACAATATTTTTGGAAAGGATCTCTTTGTAGGAAAAGAAAAGAATGAAGTAAATAAAACCATATAAATATGTTTGAAAGTAATATCAGCTGGTATGTTTACTTAGTTAATGTACATCTCTCTGCTGTGCTGTTTACCTACCACACAATATTTGGCATGTGATACATAGTCAACAGATTGTTGACTGATACATTGAATAATGAATAACTGTTGATCTGAGCCTATTTAACTAGTTAGGGTAGTGCTGAAATTCAAAGCTCAAGACTGTCCACTCTTCAGCAGAGTGGACTTGCTATTAAATCATAGCTGATAACCTTGATATAAAATTTATCGGGCTTTATTTAAGTAAGAAATTAAGAAAGGAAGAGATTAACTCTTCATATTCAATAACACATTAACATATCTTTCCTATTCAATTTGCAGGGCTAATTTGTTGCTGTGTTCATGCTTTTTAAGATTGTTCATATTGATTGGCCCACAGACCAAAGTAGAAAAGAGAGTACATGCATCAGTGATGCTATTTAAAATTTATTTATTAAGTATGTTTTTAAATGCAAAACCTTCTGCTCAATCAGTCAGAAATTATAAAGACTCAAAAATATGAACTATTCCTTCTTTGAAAGAATTTGTAGTACAGTTGTGGAAAAATTCATGCATACCTAAAGGCTAACAACATAATTAGATATTTTTAGCTATCAGACCAAATAGAATACATTGAAAAAGAACAGGACGTCTAATGACTTTTGACCTCTACTGTCAATAGTGTATTATCAGTTTGCTTTCCAGTGATATAACAAAGTACCTAAGTTAGACAGGTTTGTAGATGTAAGGTACAAACAGCACGGCACTGGCCCTGCTGAAGGTGCCCTGGCTGCATCCCACCAAGAAGGTTATCATCACTGCAGAAGGCTCTGTAGGAGGGACCATGTGGTGCAAAAGAAAATCAAATGGAGGAGCAAGCCTTATTCATTTATAATAACCCTTCTCACAGGAAGTACTGTGACTCAAGGTCCCACGGGAATCACCTTAACTCTTTCTGAACTGAGCCCCTCTAGTGACTTAATTACTTTCTCCTAGGCAGCATCTTTTTAAGGTTCCACACCGCCTGTACATTATGACAAAGCCTTTGATATATGACACTGGACTATGCAGTTTTTAAACTGTATTTTGTTTTAGTTTATTAGTACATGTGTGTCCTACATAATATTTACATTCCTTGTGGGAAGTTGGTGCACGTACCTGATATATCTAGTTCCTTTTCTCATCCCTCTTCCCTTTCCTTCCTCCCTCCTCAAACCGTATCTTGGTCCTCTTCCTTCTCTTTTGGTATATGTTTGCCAAACATAATGTTTACACTTATACTTTCATTATATCCAAGGGACAGCCATATGGCAGAACGTATAACCCAAAGAATGCTATTCAGAGTACAGAAAAATTCAGGCTGAAGTTTAAGAATAATTTTTAATATATATCATTGAAATTATAAAAAAAAAGAGAAATGAGAAGAGCCTAATCCAAAGAGAAAGTGGAAACCCTCAAAGTATGAATGCAACTTTATAAAATACAGGTAATATGTGAAGATACACCAAAATATTCATCCGTGCATAGGAATGTTCTACAAGCTTTTTCCTCTTTATATTATTGTGTATTTTCTGAGACTTGTCTAATACATTTATATTTCTTTTCTTTTATTTCTTTTATTATGGTACTAGAAACTGAACCAAGGGCTTTCATGCTGGACTATTTTCCCACCCATTTTTAGTCTGAGACAGGGTAGTACTAAGTTGTCCAGGCTGGGCCTGCATTTGCCACCCTCCTGCTTTGGCCTCTCAGAGTGCTGAGACTATCCATGTCTTAGAGATCATTTTTAACATGATAGTGTTGCTAATTAGTTTTTCTTTAATTTTTTGAATTATAGAAAGTACCAAACATATATTAAAGCATAAAACGTATTATATTGAATTATTATGAAACTATCACTTTACTTCAACAGTGATTCATTTACGTCAATATATCTCTTACCAACTTTTCCCCTTACATTACTTTTAAAACCAAGAATATATATGCTGAGGACTTCCTAAACTTCTGCCTAGGATGTAAGAAACTGGTTGAAGCATAAGTTCAGGAAACAAAGAAACAAATAAACAAATAAACAAACAACAAATAAGCCAAACTACAAATATACAACTTCTTTGACTCATTGGAAAACTGAGCTCACAGAAGGTGTAAGAAACCAACACTCTGTCTTCAAGGCAGATGCAGCTGGCCACTAGTAAGAAGAAACCAGCTAAAGGTTTTAAATTAGCAAAGAACAAATGTAGGCTACACTGTAGAATTCTTTGAGCAGGCAGACATTAGGGGAATTTTCTACTCACGGTCATTCACAAGAAAGAGCATGAAGTGCTCTCGGAAAAGACTGCCAGAGATCTTGAGAAAGTGTCCCTCATGGTGCAGGCCTGGGACAGAAAACTACAGCCACTGCAGGAAAGACACAAAAAGTCACCCAGATTCTTCTCTCCTATGGGGAAAAAAAAGACCTTAAAATATGTGTATGTGGGGGAAAGTGTAGCATTTACTGTTATGCTTAGGGAACTACTGAAAAATCCATTGCAGTTGGAAATTTATATACAGAGAAAACAAAAACCAATTTAAAAATCTCCCTTGGCCTAAAGGAGGAGTGGAAATAAAGTTGTGGGCCCAGAACTACAGCTGGAAGAGAGACAGGAGCCCTGAAGGAGCCACAGCTCCAAGACACATGGGCACAGCGCCTGGCCAAGACAGAGGCCTTATCAGATCACAGAGAAAGCCCTCCACCACCAGGCTAGCAAGTGTAAGAGTCTTTTTCTCTCTCAAGTTTAGTGCAAAGAAACAAACCTAATGGTGAAGCAAATAGAACAAACAAACACAAGCAAACAACAGCCCTGGTAAAGCAGTGTCTATCGAAAAGACAAGGTAACACTTGAGCAATTTTAAACCTACAGTGAATGTACTGAGGGAAACAGCAACAACAGACTCCAAACCTAATTCTTAACAGATTGTAATAAATACCCCAAATTGAAGACCAAGCAAAGAATAGTGTACTACTCGTCAAGCATAAAAATTATTTATTGCAGTGCCTGTGAATCTATACAAGATATCTGGTTTTACACAAAAACTTTACCAGAGATACAGAAAGCAAGAAGAAGAAGCACATTGCCTGAGCAACCAAAAGAACCATAATAAATGCATAATAAATATGAGATGATCATATGACCCTATACAGATATTGAGACTATCAGAGAATTTAAGAAAACTTTAATAAAATATAGTAAGTGTTTTAAAGTCTATGATGGAAAAAAACTAGGAAATATGCAACTTGGCAGGAAATTTCAGCAAAGAAATGGAAATTATAAGCAATAAGTAAATGGAAATCCTAAAAGTGAAAAATAATAGTATCAGTGGGAAAATAAAATGTTAGCCAGTTGTTCCTTAGATGAAGGACTAATATCTAGAACAAATAAAGAATTAAAAAAATAAGACTCCCTAAATTGAAGACCTAATCCAAAAATGGGCATCTGAGGTGAATGCACACTTCTCAGATGAAGAAGTACAAACAGCAAATGAATATATGAAAAATGTTTAACATCACTGGTCATTTGAGAAATGCAAAGTAAAACAACACTAGGGTTCCATCTCACTCCAGAAAGTATGGTTATTAATAAGAAGTCAATAAATAGCAAGTTCTAGCAGGGCTGGGGGGAAAGAAGGAACATTTTTTTTTCACTGTTGGTGGAGTGTAGACGGGCGCAACCACTGTGGAGAGTCCTCATAGAACGTGGACTAGAGGTCCCTTTTGGCCCAGCTGTTCCCCTTCTTGGTATCATTCCAAAGGAATTAAATGCATGATACACAGTGATAAAAGCACACCCATGTTTATAGTAGCACAGTTTGTAACAGCCAAATCTTGGAAAAACCCAAATGCTCATCAATTGTAAGTGGATGAAAAAGAGGGTTTATTTTTTTTAATATGCTGGAGTACTATTCTGTCATAAAGAATGATAAGCTTGAGATATGGACCTTGAGACCATGCTCTTAAGTGAAGTAAATTTGACATACATATGTAAATGCTGCATTGTCTCTTTGGTGTGAGAAACTGAAAGAGTAAATAAGAACCAGAATGTATGATAGAGTTTGTGAAATGGGTTGGAATAGTTCAAAGGCAAGGGGGGCTGGGGAGGGAGAGTGGGAAAGGAATGGAAAAGGAAAAAATGAGACGAGCAGGATAAAATGGAAACAAAGCTTTGTAAATAAGGGAGGGAAGAGGAGCTGAAGGGAGGGCGAAATGGGAAAAAATGGAATCAAGATATGTAATATACAGGTGTTCTCTATGATGAATGTAATGATTATTATATATCTACATTGGATGAATAAGATTAGTAAAAAAGAAGATGGAGAATCCCTTTGAGAGGCTCAAAACAGTTGAAGAAGGAATCAGTCATTGTGAACATAGGTTAGCAGAAGTTTCCTAAGCTGAAACAAAGAGAAAAGTGAAGGAATCTTTCGAGCCCTGAGGGACTGTTACAACTTGCTGCTATTTTGCTTGCTTGGTGCTTCTGCCTTCTGCCTGCCCTGCTTTGCCATGGACTATTTCTCCTCTGTGAGGCCCCTCAGCTGTGCCACTGTGACTTGGAGCCACGCATCTATGTGCTGAAACCTCCACAAACCTTGAGCTAAATATTTTCTCATTTAACTTTGGGTGTCCAATATTTTGTCAGAGCAACAAGAGAAAAGTAACCAAGACAGGGACCATATAAAACAATTTAATACACATGCCACTAGAATGTCTAAAGAGAAGGAGGAGGAGAAGGCAGGGAAGAGGGAGAACAAGGAGGAGGAGTGGGAGAAGAAAGGGAACAGAGCAGAAGAAATATTGGAAGAAATCATAGTCTTTTCTAAAATAATTGACACATGTTATATTCATGTTATATTTCTGCTGCAATTAATTATAACTTCATAGACTAAAATAATATAAACTCATCTTCTTAAAGTTCTGGACATATCTCAGTGGCCATTATTTATCTAACTATGTGTACCAAAGGAGAAAAAGCTCAGTCTAAGAACTCAGAGAACACCAAGCAAGATAAAAAATAAAGAACTCTAGATTCATAGAAATAGCTGAAACCCAAAGACAATAAAAAATATTCAGCGGCTGCACTAATCTACACTCTCACCAACAGTGGAGAAGGGCTCCTTTTCCCCCACAGCCCCACCAGCATTTGTTATTGGTTGACTTTTTGGTGATAGCCATTCTTACTGGAGTGAGATGGAATTTCAGTGTTGTTTTAATTTGCATCTGTCAGATAACCAGTGATGTTGAACATTTTTTCATGTATTTATTTGTCATTTGTATTTCTTCATGAGAAGTTTGTATTCATCTCAGATGCCCATTTACACTGGAAATCAGTGTGGAGATTCCTTCAAAAACTAGGATTGGAGGTCCCATCGAATCAGCTATCCTTCTGGGTATCTTCCCAGAAGAATTAATAACATCATACCACAGCAACGTATGTGCACTGATGTTTATAACAGCACAATTTGTAATAGCTAAACCTTGGAAACAACCCAGATGCTCATCAACCAAGAAATGGATAAAAATGCGTTTTTTAAAAATATATAATGAAATATATAAAGGAGTACTCATCAGCCCTAAAGAAAGATAAACTGGAGTCTTCTATAGGTAAATGGATGCAACTCCAGACCACACTCATATGTGAAATAAGTTAGACTCATATGTGCAAACATTGTATTTTCTCACTAGCATGAGAAACTGAATGGGTAAATAAGATCTGAAATGTACATTGCATATTGTGAATTGGGAAGAAACTGCTAAAAAGAAAAGAGAAACTATAATGGGGGAAAAGGGAAGGAAGGAAGGGAAAAAGAAAAAAAATATGTATATACAAGAGAGTTATACAGCTCTTAGTTCATTAAAAAGAAAATTTTGTGCTATTATTGTATGAACGAGATATGATACTTACATTTTCCAGTCTGAATAACTACTATGAAGACAACAATACCCAATTTATCAACTACTGTACTTGTTTGGAAACTCCATTTCATTGTTACATTTATCTTTCTTTTTTCTCTTTACAATAAAAAAAGAAATCTTGAAACTAGTTAGAGAGGGGAAAATGTCACATTCCTTCTGGAGAAACACAGAAGTGAATTTTAGCAGATTACTTTTAAGAAAACACATAAGCCAGAAAACAATGGAATGACATACTGACATCTTTAAAATCATGGTGGGAGCTGTCAACCATGACTCTTTACCTAGCTTTAAAATTTTTATTTTGTTTTGTTTTATTTTTAGTACTGGGAATTTGAACACAGAGCATTGTACTGAGCTACATCTGACTTTCTTTCCTTATATTTTTTTGAGACTGTTTTTCTAATTTGGTAAGTTACCCAAACTGTGCTCAGAGTTGTAATCTCCCTGTCTCAGCCTCCCATAGTATACACTGGGAGGGGAAATCAAAAGGAAAAGGAAGATTTTTCCTTGCAAAAATTGAAAGAAAAAGCGAAAGGTTTTCATCCAAACAGTAATTGAGAAAATTCATTGCCTGTTGACTACAAAAAAAAAAAGTTAAATGAAATTATCTAGAGAGAAGGAATGTGCCTCTGAAACTACATAAAGAAACAGTGCTAAAACTAAAATTAATAAATTAAATTTATATTTTTTACTGTATTCTAAAAGATAAATATCTAAGGCAAAGCAGTAGTATATATGGAATAGTAAAATGTATGACATCAGTTTACAAAACATCAGGAACTGAAAGTATAAAAAGATATGAAGTAGTATAAATATTATTTGATGGTAAAATCTGGCTTATAGCACAATGATAGATCTTTTTGCCCAAATTGGGAATGATTATAGATCTGAAAACCACACAGCTCCCCGAATAATGCAAGATGTCAGGGTGTAGTTTCAATTTAGTAAAGTAAATGTGACACTCTCACGGGGAGAATTACAACCTTTGAGAAAGCCAAGCCTGGGCTTTGCGGGCCTCCCACTCGGTGGGCTGGTGATCCAGCAGGGGTTTGTGCGAAAGGCGGCTTTAGGGGCAGGTCAGGATGTAACTACGGTTTGATTCCAAAGTGTTCCCAAAGGCCCAGGTTTGAACACTTGATCTCAACCCATGGTGCTGTTGGGAGGTGGTGGAACATTGAACTGGTGGGGCCTAGTGGAGGGAATTTCGGTCACTGGAGGCATTGTCTTCAAGGGGGTATTGGGGTCCTGGCCCTTTTCCAGTCTCTCTTTGCTTCCTAGCTTCCATGAGGTGACTAGGCCTTCTCTGGCACATGCTCCTGCGTGATCCATGGTGCTACCACAGACCCAAAGTAATTCAGCTAAGCAGCCATGGGCTGAAGCTTCTGAAACCGTGAGGCACAATAAACTATTTCTCCTTATAAGTTGCTCACCTCAGGAGCTTTGTCACAGTGATAGGAAGCTGACACAGGCAGGGGTGAGAAGGACGACTCTGACCCACTTCTGTGAGGGGCCTGGGTCCTTATGTTGCTTCCTCTGTGGCTACATACTTGGAAGCCATTATGAAAATAATTATAAGACATGATATAATATGATTAACAGCAAGAGTAGGTGAGGCAAGTATGTGTAAAGTAGTATCACTTAGAACAGGGGAAGTAAAAATGAGAGCAACATAAAATCCAACCAGAAGCAATGACAAAATAGAAATTTTAAGCTGGGCACAGGGAGAACTTTCACTATATATGTATATCAGTACTGTACCATTAACTGAACTATCATGGAGATGTAATTCGGGGAATAGCTTAGGTCAGTCAACAGGAACCTTATCAGATGGTTCTATTAAGCTACAGATTAGCGTATAGCCGGAAGACATCCCTATTTTCCTTGTGTCTCAGTGCTTGTACCCAAAGCCAGCTAACTCTTCTGAGTTTATGAATCGGTTCTGGGCAGGAGCCTCTCTGATCTGAGAGAATGCTGGGTAGCAACTTCAGATAGTAGAGTGTTTGATTGGGTGGCCTGGCTGGCTTTCACCCTTTTTCATGAAATGGAGCCATCACTGACATCCTTAAGACTGTTGATACGTGACTCAATCGTGAAAATTTGACATGAGAAATACAAGATATGCCTTTTAAAAAAAATTAAATGTATGTTCTTCACCTTTCTGGGCTGGGACTGTACTCTAGGTTTATTTGACCATTCAGTCTGGGCCGTTTTGTTCATCTAAGCCCGTTCCTTATGGAACCCAAGGAGTCTCTACAAGCTATGCATATTGTATTGTATTCCTTGGAAGTCAGGACACTGCCTAGTTATGCCTTTGCCATATAGAGTTCCAGTTTCTTTTTCTGTTTTGTCACTAATTAAACAAATCTTTTATTTCTCAGTAAATGTCCTCCACACCTGAAAAAGTGAGGTGAGGTTACATAATTCCTTTAAACTCTCTAAATTTGTCCCTTTCTTCTGAGAAACTGGCCTTTCCTGGAATCAATGAGAAGTATTTCAGAAGCACATATTTGGATAATAACTACTATTTTTAGTAATATAAATGTAATATAATATAAATGTAATGCTCATTTCACTTACAACAAAACAGAGTTTTAAAGAGATTAAACAGCTTGCCAGTGGGTCAAAAGCAAGTAGCAGAGCCAGGACACCAACCTACATCAAGCTGAGGCCATACAAGCTTTTTCTTAAACAGAATGTTCGTGACTTCCTATACATGCTCTAGAAATGTGGGTTCCAGTCCTATTTTACTAATGGAGAATTTTGCTACTCATCTTAACTATTTCAGATTACTCCTCCTTCTTAGTGAGCAGATATAAACTATGGTACATACAAACAAACATATAATACATATCATACAACTATATATGATTTCAGAGAATGTTTCTTAACTTCCACACTGATGTCCCTGCACTAGTCCTGCTAACTTTAGAATGATCCAATTATTGGCAGTGGTCTTGCAGAAAGGATTTGAAAAAAGTCCCTGTGCCTTTTCAGAAAACACATTGGTGGGACAGGAACTGGACAAGCTTGCCAGTAAAGTTTCAAATTAGTTGCAATGCAAAAATAAAAAAAGAGCTCTTTTGGAATTCATAAAGTAACAGAGCAGTTGTGTTATGATATTAACATGCACAAGTCTGAGCCTAGGCTTAGAGCTGCAGAGTGAGTTAAGTTGAAGACAAATAAGGTTAGATATTACTTACCAGTGGGGAGTGTAAAAAGAAAAACGTTGTTGAAAAGGTACACGGCAGTGTTAATTGCAGAGTTGGTTAGAATTCCAGAATGAACTAGAGACAGGAAAACTGATTATGAAAACAATTAATTCAAATAACAAAAAATCAAATTTGGGATATCCTGTTACGTTGGGGTAGGGTCAAGAGAAGATGTGAGGTGGTCATTAGCCAGACTCAAATAGAGAGCAATTATCAAAAGAGCTGAAAGACCATGCACCTTGGCATGAAGCTTAAAAACAGAAAGTCAGTCAGGGTTAGTGAGTTAGATTTTTCCATTGAAAGACATAGTGGGAATTGAACTAACAAGAAAGATGAAGCAGGCCATGAAACTCTCGACCATCAATCTAGGAGATGAGACAGGACCAAGTTATTACTGAGGTAATAACTGCAGTTACTATCTAACCTATAGCAGTTAAGTTCATACGAGCAGTTAGTATCTACTATGCCTTGTGCAACGCAGTCTATGTCGAACCAATCTGTGCTGACTCAGCTTGCAGGTCCGGCTCCTCACACAGATTAGGAAAGGAGGAACCCAATTCTAGGACTAAGGTGGGTTTGTGGAATTAGGAGGATTGGCTGAATGGGAATTCAGAGACTCCTGTGCCCTCCTGTGACTATGAGGGTTTCCTCCCTGCGTCAGTCCCACCTCACTGCTCCTTTGGTAAAACTAATGGATACCTCTTCACTCACACACATTGATTTGATTAAAGCAAGTTGTAGTTGAGTTAGCTTTTGGGTCAGAGGTAGATGCAAAGTATCTTAACATTTCAGTCAATTATTAGCAACAGATGCTATTTAATATCTTTTAAAATTTCTTAACAATGATAATAGCTTGTATTTATATTATATTTATTTTTAATAAGAATATGACTGTGAGAGAGGGATGGACTTGATTACTTTGTTTTAGAAAGAACTGAGTGATGGGAGATACAGTGACTTATCCATGCCTAGATCCTGAACTGTAAACTGCAATACTGAATTCAACAGAGTTCAAACATTGTGTATTTATTCTTATCATGTTCTCCCCAAGGTCATTATAATAATTTAAATGTATGTTGTTTCTAAATCTTCATTATCTGAAGAATATTTTTCTATCTCTTTAAAAATTCCTTCTTAGAGCTATCCACATTCAAACCAGTGACATTTTTTGACATCTGATTTTTTGGGGGAGAACACTTGCTTTCTCAAATGCAATGTTCTGAAATTTTCTCAACTGTTTAAATGACTGGTTACAAATATGGGCTGTGGTCAAGCTACCTAAGTAATAAGATGGGGAAACTTTAGTATATGTGCCCTTCTTTTCCAGTGTTAAATGGCTAGTTTAGATAAATAATCACTGCCATTATATCACTAGCACTTCTTATTTATAACACTTTCAAAAGTTTGCCTATTCCTAAGAATGGCATTATAAATATATTTCTTTATTTTACTCTCATTATAACAAGAGGAAGTCAATGGTCTAAAGGGTGGCTTTCTATTATGAGGGGGATAAAAACTAAAATCAATAAATCTCCAGATCATAAATGTTGCTATAGTCTGGCAAGGTTGAGAAGATTATGAGCTGGGCCTAGCGATGTCTGGATATTGTAGCTTGTAAAGTTATGCATACATGTGTATGTGGTTATGTATGTATTGCTGCTGCTGGGTATTCCTTTAGAATTTGCTCAGAAATAGAAGTGGACTTTTGTTCATTATTGGGTCTGAGCTTAGTGGAAAATGTTAGTAAAATATACTTAGTATAAAAAAATAAAGATACAATGATTTAAGAAAACATTTCCAAGATTATACAATTACTTTTTCCTCCTTTGGATTCATTACTTTAATTGGGAAACTCAAACAGGAAATCATTTGTTTCCAATGTTCATTAAATTATGGATGTTGAAGTCAATTGGGACAGTTTTTACCTGTATTACAAATGTTCACACTGAGTAGTGATAATTCTAATAGTTTCATTCAAATAAAAGATACCATCCAAAACATAATAAATTGACCCAGTAGAAGACAAGGTATAAATTATTATGCAGTCCAACGTGAGCTGTTAATCAGTGTTACCTAGTGATTAAACACAAGGGTGATGAAGACATTCCTGCCTCAGCAATGCAAGAGTTGTGATAAACTTGGCTTAGTGTTGCTTTTCTGTAATCTTAGCACTCTGAGAGGCTGAGGCAGGAGAATCCCAAGTTCAAGCCTAGTCAGGGGCAATGTAGCAATTTAGGTAGACTCTGTCAAAAAAATAATAATAAATAAGGCTGGGGATGCAGTTCAGGGCAAGCCCATGTTCAGTCTCCAATAACACATACCCAGCGTGGGAAAGTTAGTGAGTTAGTAAGAGCCTGCCTCAAAAAATAATGTCTGGGTTATAGCTCTGTGTGAAGGCTCTGGGCACAATCCCCAGTACTGGAGGGCAAAAGAGGGCTTGGGTTGGGGGTCAGCTGTAGAGTGCCCCTGGATTTGATCCCCACTACAACAAAAAACAGCAACAAATTACTTTTGAATCTGAATCAAAAAATATTTTCAAAAGAGCTAAATGCCATTTCATTCCTTCAAAGCAGAGTAGATTGCTTCTTGGCCTTTTCACTAAAATCAGGTATATAAAGCAGTAATTAGTTGATAACTTCTAACTAATCTTAGAAGTGGCCTCAGTAAAGAGTCATTATAAATAAGCAGAGGATGTGTCTGGATGTCTCTCCAGGTTTTGAGCCAGGAGCAGTCAATTAAATAAATACATATATAACCCATCAGGTGGTAAGTTCCAGGAAGAATATATTCAGCAGAATAGAAGGTAGCACATGATAAATAGATATCAATTTAGATCAGGAGAAACCACAAGAGCAGATACACTACCTAAAATCTGCCAATTTCCCTTGGACCTGTATTTTTGTGTAACCCCAATTAAGTCTCCTGTCACCCCTCCCCTCAAAAAAATGAACAATTGCAGGGTAAACACAAAAGGAGAGAAAAAAGAATGAAGAAGCGAAGACCTAGGAAAAGGGGAGGGTATATAGCTAAATTAGAAAAGACTTAGACTGTCTTTCCCTGAGCATTTTCTATCAGAACTGTAGAAGAAATAGAATTACAGAGCTTTGTGGAGCAAATTGGAACTGCAGCAGATGAACACATCGCTGTATGATAAACTCACAGATCAGAATTCAGGTGAGAGGGGCTGGTGATATAGCTCAGTGGAATAAGCACTTGTCTAGCAAGCGCAGGGTCCTGAGTTCGATCCCCAGTACCGCAAAAAAAAAAAAAAAAAAAAAAGAAGAATTCAGGTGAGAATCAGGAACTCAGCTCCCTGTGCAAATGCTGTCAAAAGGCAGGGTTGGGAGCCTCAAATCCACTTCCTAGAGCCCATGAGAAAAGAGTCTGTTGCCTTTACCTTGCAGGCAACTCCAGAAAAGCACAGAGAATTTTCACCTCGCAACAGACTGGGTATAGTCACCCCTGGTGAGTTTTCAGAGGAGGCCATTACGATCCAAAACGACAACATACAAGAGACCACTGACAGGAGTTGGCAAAGTGTAAGAACAAAAACAAAAACCAAAGGACTCCGAAGCCATACCTGTGCAGACAGATACAAACACATCCTGTGCTTTAGACACAGTATTATCTTGTTCTTCAGTACATCAAGTGTGTTCCAGTGACTAACTATAAATTGAAAAATAATTTTGAGTGGGATCAAAATTCTTTGCTTAAATAGGCCAGTGCCTTAAGCAGTAAGGGAACAAGTCCTTTAATCTCAGCATAAACCATATCACATAAATCCTGAATGTATGAGGCCTTCATGTAATTATTACAAGGGCCATTGGAAATATATATATATATATATATATATATATATATATGATTTTTATATATGCAAATTATGCCCACCAATAATAAAAAGTAGGAAAGAATGAAAAGATCTTTTAAAATACCCACAATGAAGCTTGCTGTATTCTAGAGAATAGGAGAAGTATTGGGTGTCTTCTTTGGTTAGGAAAGCAATAAAGTTAACTATCAATAAGGTTCTATTTCACACTCCAATTGCTCCTTTAACCTCACCCTCCCCGATCTCCACCAGATGACGCCGTCACAGCTAGCTGTTGACTTGTCTCAAAACTCTTCTGGAGGCCAGGCGTGGTGGTGCACACCTGTAATCCCAGAACTCAGGAGGCTGAGGCAGGAAGATCAGTGAGAGTTCGAGACCAACCTACAAAGTGAGCTCAAGGCCAGCCTGAACTACATAGAGACCCTGTCTCAAAAAGACAACAAAACAAAACAAAACAAAACAAAAACCCCTGCTGGGTTGCTTAGGTGTTGCACTTCTTATTATATCAGTTTTAGAAGACAAGGGAAGTGTGTGGGGGTAAAATGGGTGCATTATAAATTTATGGATTTGTCAGCATTATACACTAAGTGATTGGCCCTGGAATTTACAATTAGCAACTAAGTGGAAGATGTCTTTCTCAAAAAATGATTAATTTTGCAAAGATTTCCAAAGACATACATACCCATAACTCTTACGATTAGACTGTACCTTCTATGATCATATGAGAGCCGAAAATGTCCAAAGATTTTAAGAGCTGGCAAAATATTTATTATGGTGTATTTTACTGTTGTAATGGGATGATAATTCTCTTTCTTTCTCTCATAAATATATTAAGAGCATTACCTTCTCTATCCTCACCCACATTACTGGCCACAGTTTTCCCAAGTACATGGAGGAAGGCACAGAGCTGATTCTTGTTACACCTAGACTGTGATCTTTAAATCAGAGTGGTGGCCAGGACTAAAGTGGCCCAGGCAAAGCTGGGTACTCTACAACAGGGTCCACCCTGCCTAGCTCGTGTAAGACATGGCAGCAGGGAATTACAGTGGGATCAGCTGAGTATCAGAAGGCAGGTAAGTCATTCAGAAGTTGAGGGTTTGGAGGTCTGGAGACAGATGAATAGTTCAATGTAGCGGTAACTCTGATACTAGTTAGAGAAGTCAATGAATAGATCAAAATTAGATAATATCCAAAGGACAAACAGAAGTTAGAAGTCAAAGTCATACAGTGGGTCTTTCTGTTTCCACCAGTCAAATTCCTCATTTCAGTGGCTGACAGAATAGGTTTCTGTGCTTTAGTTCTCTCTCTCACATGCTCCCCCTTTTTTGGTGTGAAAAATAAGTCTTCTGTGAGGCAATGTAGCTGGCAAGTGAGAGTGGGCAGACAACAGCTCACGGGGCATTTTTCAGAAGATTATCCATTTTCATAAATTATTCTCAAATTGCTTGCTCCATTTTAAAGTGAAGAGTCTCTTGGGGATGTATTTGATCATCAGAATTTTTTCTGATGCTTTGTGCTAAGAATGAATAAAAGTTAACAGAAAATTGATTAAGGCTGACAGTTCACTATGAACTTCAATGTACTTCAAACTGAGCTGGCAAAATTCTCTTAGCAGGAATGAGAAATGGGACAATGGAACTAACCTATCAAGTCACTTCTCAATGGGGGCTCTCCCGGGAGAGGCTTTGTCAAAACCTATTTGTCTGGAGCTCTGGGCTCTTTGATGATTTTCTTTCTCAGCTTTGAGCTTCAGGAACATATTCAAGATATAATTTTACTACATAACATCTGCTATGGGGTTTCAAAACCACAAAGCAAGCACGTTTAATGATTCAAAGTTCACAGCTTTATCAACATCAACAACTGCTCACAGAGTCAACATGCCATCACCACATGTTACTGATGTGGTTGGGAATGGGCTGTTGATTACGGCATTCACGTGGTAGCTTCCCCAGTGATCTGTTTTCAAATACTAATTAATGAATCCTCTCTGGACCTGTGTGAAGAAATACTATAGTTGGTTGGTTTTATAGGCAGGCATGTTAAATGACTCTGCTAACTTTCTCCACTCACCGCCCTTGTTATCTTTCAACTTTTTCGACTGCCCCCACCTCACGTGGTTCCTGAGCCTAGAGTGTCTAACGCCACAGGAAAAAAACCCCACATGCAATATGACGCTTTGGATGCAGCATTTCTGAAATAAACATTAATAGTCCAATGAGATGCTTTGTGCAAAGTTTGCTAAATAATACTTGGAGTAATGCATTTTCTGATCTCCTTGGAGATCCACAATTAATGTCACTATGGTAAAGACTCTGAGGATTTCTTATACTAAGTGTCTTTTTTCAGGTGATATGTTTCACCTAAAGGTGGGATTTCATGAAAGGGATAAGGGGAGTTTAAATTATAGTGAAGTAGTAATGGGTAGAGAAAAGTGGACAGATGATGATTGTTTGAAATGTTGGGCAATTACAAAGAGTCAGATGACACCCACCTGTCTTCTGAATTGCTTAAAGCAAAAAGTAGTACTTGTTGGGAACTATGAAAGGCTCCCAAGGGGAGCAGATTTAAAGGCCACTTCTCATTCTGAAAATTAGAATTGAATGTTATTTAGCAAATTAGCTCATCTCTGAGATTCCTTTCCCTCATTTGTGAATGAGATCAGGCTTTATTCTGATTTCTGATTTTTTTCTTTTTCTTCAAATAGACACTAAAGATCTTAAATGTACTTTACATGGCCTAGTATGACCTTAAGTTTTATATGAATGTAGGTAATTTAGGAGAAAGCCTTTTTAACAGTGCTAAAATGTCAACAATAAGAATGACCAAGGAACCTCGAGAAAGTACTGTGTCTGCAATGTCCCTGACTGACTTTATCCCGGTCCACAAGTTTCCAGTCCTGTGATGTTGGTGTGGCCTACTCAGGGCATATTCAGACCTACAGAGCTTACAGGGAGGGATGCACAAATGAGACACGAACTTGCTATTTTTTAATGAGATCAGTAAACCATAACAGAGCTTCTTTAAAATGGTTTGGCCTGGTAGGATGTGGGCGAGAAGCCCAGAGATCTGTGAAGTCAGTGTGGACTTTATCTGTAACTCAAATGTTTGGTTGTTAGGAATCGTGAAGATCTGAAAAGGGCAAAAAGTCTTGGGGTCAGTACGTGCCATCACAGAGCCGGCAGCAGTGCATTCCCCTTCCATGTGCATCTCTGTAGGTCTCCCCTTTTGGAGCTTCCAGGGTTGATCAATATCTTTATTGATCTCCATTTTTAAATCCCTGGAGGACACAAGAAAGTCTATTTTCCTTAAAGTGTATTTTTCCATTTAACAGCTCTCAGTTTTTCCATTATATTTGGTCTTATATTTAACTTTCAAAAGGCATCTCCACCTCCCTTTTATATAGCCAAAATCTTGGTGGGTGATGGGCTTTATAGTAACCTTCTTGGATGATCCACACAGAACCCCACTCTTCCTATTTTCTGGAGGAAAATGAGTAAAGGACCTCGGTAAACCACAATCACATTCTTCATGTGTCTCATGCTTAAATGTGATGATGTAAGTAAAAGGACTTTGCACCAAGTCTGACATCCCTACCTAATAAACCTCAAACTAAGGAAAAAATAAAAGAATAACACAAATAAAGAAGCAAGGCCCACCAATAAGGATTTGAAGGTCAAAGGAATTAATTATTTGCCCAGATCTGTTAAACTACTATTACAGACAGAAGAAAATAAGGTATTTTCTGAAAATCAGTTACTATATTATTGAACCTATTCTAAGACAGATGTGGTGGCACATGCCTGTAATCCCACCGGTCTGGGATGCTGAGGCAGGAGGATCACAAGTTTGAGCTCAGCCTGGGCAACTTATTGCTTTAGATTTAGCGAGACCCTGTCTTAAAATAACCAGTAAAGAAGGGTTGGGCATGTAGCTCCAAGCAAAGGCCCTGAGTTCAAACCCCTGCACCTAAAATAAATAAATGGCCTATTCTAATAAGTTATTCTAAGGAACAAATGAAAGAATCAAAAGAATTGAAAACATATTAAAATGACTTGTAACTTATAAAAATGATTGTTAAATATATCACTATGGTTTTTAAATTGGTTATGGCTTTCTTAAATTTGTTGCTACTAAAAATGTAAATATGCATGAACATCTGAAGTACAGATAGCACTAGGAAGCTGCAAGTAAGAAAATTTGATTTTTTTGACATCAGCCCAGTGTTGAATCTTGAGGGTGGTTATAACTTAATGTATTATTATTTAAAATATCAAATCAGTGCTGTGCTCTGAGTTAGTCTTCCTGGTAAACTCTTAACAGTAGGGTGAGAACAAGTGAACTATGTTGTCTGTGGGCAGCCTTGTTATTAGACTGTGATGAATGTGGCTGTTAGACATTTAGGTGAAAAGATTTGCAGCTTTCAGTGCCGTGGGGAGCAGCTTCATCTGCATCCTTACCCAGTCAAGGGATACAAAGCAAACTTGGCTGCTGAATAATTTCATGTAATTGTACCCCGGAGGGCTGAAATGTACAGGAAGAAGGTCTTTTGCATACAAGTACTCGTTTAAGAAACTACAATGGGAAAATGAATACATCTGTTGGTGGATGCTCACCTGCAATTATCTTTAGTTGAAATTTCCAAATGTGAAACATAATGAAAATTCCCTAGGTAGAGAAATGTCCCTGGTTAGCTTCAGTAGCTACTCATTACTTTGTAAATGTTCTTACCAGGCAAACTGAGTGAAAAGAAATCCTTTTTATGAAAATATTTACCTGCAAAGCACAGGAGCAGGTTGACTGGTCTGTTGTAGGCAGTAATTCTTCCAAAAGGCCTTGTGATTTAGGAGTAGTGGTGGAGAGGGGGTGGTTTAGTCCTCCACCTGCCTAAGTCCTTCCCAGGCATGAGCTTGATTAGGTGAAACCTTCTGTGTCAATCTCCTAAACTGGAAGTAATTGGTGGGGGATGCAGTTTGGAGTGGACAATTAGGATTTTCTTCCTCAGGAGAGGTGTTAAATATTTTACACTCCACAGTACACATATATTATGCTTTACAACCCCTCATTAGCCCACACAATAAGCCAGAGGAGGGCTCCAGGCCATTGCCCCCATGTGATAGTTGAGGGGAAATTAAATAAGAAAGAGGTTGTCCTTGGCTTCAGTCTGTGTTATGGGTAGACCCAAGACTCCCTAGTCAGTTTACTGGAGAAGTCAGAACCAAGGCCTTAGACACAAGAACTGTACTCAGGAGATAAAGGGTGAGAGTTCTGCAGCTTCTCGCTTCCAACTTCTTCCTTGAACGCTTTGTTGGAACATCTCCGGTCACTGTGTTAGGCAGAAAGTTAGACATTACTATCCTTGAAGATAGGTGGCTGGGATCTACTCAAAAGGAAGAGATGGTGATTTTTTTTTTTTTTTACCACTTCTCTTTCTTGATCATTAGCTCAAGATAAAATTCTCCCCAAGCTTGTGGTTTTCAAACTTTAGCCCAAGAGAATGTAGCATCCTGTGAGCATGTTGATAAGGTCCAGGGTGCAAAGTCCACATCATTGAGGGGTTGGAAAAACTTCCAGGTTAAACAAGGCCATTTCCATGTAAAAGAATGTTGTTGGAGGGAGAGGACATTCCTTGAAAGACTCAGTTAATCCTATAAATGTAACCTGAAGTCATTCAATGCAACTGCCATCATGTCACTTGTAGGCCTTTGTACTTGAAGGTGAGTTGTTTTCTCCCTCTCAAAGGTAATTTTGCACTGAACTCTACTTACTTTATGTGATGGCCTGTTGGTTGATTCCTGGTTGATCCCTATGTCTATGGATGGGGAATGAAAGGAAATATGGGAAACACAGTTAGAGCCGAGGTGGGTAGTAAAACTATTGGAAACTTTATTACCACCGTTAGTAACACGGCTTCCTCAAACTTCAGTTCACGATAGTTTTCTTTCAGTTCAGAATTTGGAAAATTACTAGGTCTATGTCTGAACAGAAGTGGTGATCAGAATATAAGATGAATTGCTATGAAGGAACTGTTAAACTTATGAATAGAATTTCTAACCAGCTTGCATTATTTTAACAACTCAGATTAAAATGTTATTAAATTCAGTTTTTGAATTTTAAAGTGGCCTAAGCTAGAAAAAAATTGTTTGTATTCACTGTCTTTTTTTCACCTCCATGTAGGAAATTACATTTCCATAAGCAAAAAGGAGTCCTGAAACGGAAAGGTCATCAGTGCTGAGTAGTAAGATGTTCTAGGAGTTTCACCCTCACATTCTGTTTGTTCTATTCCATTGGATTAGGTGCCTTTGAAATTAGCTGCTTAAATAGCAGAGGTTGGGCTAGGCCAGGAGCTTAGAGTTAGAGAGCTTGTCCCATATTCATGAGGCCTCGGGTTCCATCTGCAGCACCGCAATCAAACAAACAAACAAAAAGGAAAAAACCTCTGCAATGTTCCAATTTCCAGTGGTCGAAAGAAAACAAAATATGGACAGAGACAAAACTAGCAGTTTGCTTTCCTTCCAGAGGAAAGTAGAATAAAATGTTTCAGAACTAATTTGTCCAGTTCTTTGCTGTGGTCTTACATTTCCTTCCACCAGCATTCTTCTGGGCCTGCAGTTTGGTCACTGGAAGTATGCACTGCTGGTGTCTCTTGGGTTGGCCCCATTTCTCCGAAAGGTCACAGAAGTTCTAGTTAACAGGTCTTCGCTTTCTTCAGTTGTTTTCATGTCTTTCAGACAGACGGCATTAGAGAAGTGGGTCTGAAGCTGAACTTCAAGCTTTTTGACTGTCCCTAGGCTGAAGACAGATATAAAGCCAAATTCCCTATGTTTTAAATTTCCCAGTGTGTCAAGACTCCAGAGCTGCCCTACTGGCTTGTTGGAATGTTAATTCTGAGAACGCAAGAGTGGCTCACATCCTGATTCGGTGCGTTAGGGCCAGAGCTCGACCTGCCCTGAGCTGAAAATGGAACATTCAACGTTGCACACGGGTTATTGTAGATTCTGCTTACTTTACAATGGTCTGTTAACAGCTCTAATGTCTTTAACATGTGCAGCCTATTGACTTTTAAGTAACATTTTATTGAAGTAACTGCAGCGCTTATTAGCCCGTAAGATTTACGCTTCATTTTCAGTCCTGAATCTGAAGGAGGGGCAGCCTTCCCTTAAATGGTGAGCTTAGAGCACTGTGAGATAAGAGGTCCTCACTGTGAATGGGAACACATGGGGTGCAGTAGGGCTAGGAGAGAAGCAGAGGGTCTCCTAGGATTTGAGGTGAGCTAAAAGGTCACAGGAAAATAATCACATCTTCATAAATAGGAATGAAATTTGGAGGAAAAAATATTTGCAGATGTGGTCTGTGTGTATGGCTTATGTCGTGGTTGTAGTGTTTTATAGTGTCATGTGGATAGTTAATTTTAATGAGTGCAAAAATTTCACACGAATGAACATGTAGAGGACCTTCAGGTCTGACTCCTGAATATAATGTGCTTACTTAGGCATTTTGGAAAAATGAGTATTTGCTTGTATGTATCTCCTATCTTTGTTAGCTTTTGAAAACACACAGAATAATACCCTTAACGTATGTCATTGGGCACAAAATAAAATCAAATGTGATTTCTTTATGTACAAAAACATGACAAGAAAGAGTAGTTGGTATTTACTTGGCCCTGAGATCTTTAGATGTATCAAATGATCACCTGTAGACTATAAAAGGAAACTTTAATGTGCTTACATTTGATTTTACATTAACCATATTAGAAATATGTTTGCCAAAAGCTGAGTATCAGTATAGTTTTTATTTTTTCTTATTGTTGAGGAAACAGTTATAGATAGATGTGAGTTTATTTAATAAAAGATAATCTTTCCATGTCACTGAGCATTCCATGAGCTTGGTAAGATGGAGGAAGAAATGAAATCTTCCAAAGGCTCTTAGCATGAACAACAAGTAGTTTATAAGGGAAGGCATAAATAGGGCTTTTCACGATGATCTAATGTTTTATGGTCTATGGGAAACTTCATGTTTCTCATTCAATTTTCAATGAATGGCTCAGAAATAAGCGGAAGAACTAGAGCACAAGGTATGTTTTCTGATAATTTTTCTGAACCAGAGATAATGTTCAGAGATTCTTGAACACTTACGGTAAAAATCTTAAAAGACAGGGAAGAACCCACAGCTAACTCTGGGTCCATACCATTTCTTCTGCTTTTGAGACCTCTTTTTTCTTCTGACAATCTCATCACCCATATATTCTGAACTAATGGAAGAGAACTGTGTATCACAGCCCTGGGCTTAAATTACTAACTTTTCAGGTCTACAGAGACTTAGAGAAATGTACTAATATATTCACAACAGGAGGAAAGTGCCAACAGAAACAGATCCTGAATTGGTTCCCAAACAGGATGACAAAAAATGTCGACCAGACCACACACAATTCAGCCACAGTGCACGAGGGCCCTGCAACATACACGTGTTTTGTTACCCCACCTATCAGCAGACCGGTGCTCTTTACATGGGGCCTAGAGTACTTATGCTACATAATTAAATTTTGCACTTAGGTCAGCAATGCAGAATCAGTGTTGGTAAAAAGTTTGTTTCTTCAAAGTAGTTCAGTCTCCAAGGGATGTTTCCTTTACGAAAAAATTAGAGAGGAAGAGGCCTAGTGTGATGCACAAATGAGAGGGTTCAGTTTATGCTCTGATATTGCACGTTAGTGGATATACTATCTGTGCATTAATTGCACGTACATCTTTCAAATTTTACTTTTTTGACTTTAGAATATTTTTGTGACTCATGTAAACATCAGTCAAGGTAACAAGGCACTAAAAACTCACCCTGCCTATTGCTAAAGCCTGGAAAGTCAATCTGAATTTAATAAAATTAGCTTCTAGTCTGCTGATTTCTGGAAATAGAATTGTTTAAAGAGACTGTTTAATCACTAAGGATGACATCAACTTGGGAATTTTTTTAATATTCAGATTATATTTCTTGTGAATTCTTGATCCTAACCCAAATGACTAAACAGGGTCTTGAATCTAGATGCTTTACCTAAATCAAAGCCATATAGGCACAAAAATGAACGCTAAGTATTTGAAAATATCTGTGATGTTTTATTTACCTTCTGATTAATTGGAGATATGCCTTGTGTGAAAATAATTGATGAAAGGCTCAAAAGTTAGTTATAAATTTCAAACATTCTAGAGCTATCTTTTTTCAGTTTTAGTTAATGCTTTCTTTTATAAAATCAAAGTGACAGACCATGAAAACATTTACTTCGGAATTACAAGCAAATATGATACTATTGTTGAAAGCTGCCCCGGGTCATGCATCCAGGGCTTCTGCAGAAGGGTGGGGTAGGGGCGGTTAGAGGTGCTCAACAGCTCTTGTCTTTCCCAGAAACTGTGGCCTCTCAGAATGCTGCAAGGTTTGATATTTTAAAATCACAGAAGGAGTTGAAGACCAAACTGTATGCAGATCATACATATGACAGTGTTATTAAAGGCATTTAGGATTTATGTTCTTTTTCTGACTTTCACTAAAATATGGTTTCATAAATTAGTGCCTACGCAAATGAAAGAGGTTGCAATAGGGTTACAAAATTATTTCACAAACCGATTTCACAGCTCAGACTTCCTCTACCCCCAAGCCCAGACCCCAGTGCAAAGGAGGAACTGCACAGCTCATTCAAATGGTGTTTGTTAAAGAGCATCACTTTTTTAGACTACATTTTATAAAGTAACAGGAAGTAGTTTGGTAACTCCCCGGAGAGGAATCAGAGAATAATAAAGCTGAACTCATTTAAAGGACCTGTCAGATTTCTATTTAGCAGTGCTAGTGTTACCTAAGAAGAATACATTCTTCTCTGTCTCAACTATCAAGTTCTCTCTTATTTATATTGGGTTAAAAAACCCCCACAAAAATCAGAGCACGCATTTCCATGAGGTTGTGATGTGTGTATTTCACAACTTAATTTTTAAATTTTCTGTCCTGTTGTGATAGTTTTCTTAAATGTTTCTATATGTCTTAAGGGTTTTAGAAATACTGTGCAGTGAGGATTTAAGAAAATCAAATATTTGGATATTTCTCAAAGCATAATTATTTTAGAAAGGGAATTGATGTTTGATGCTGTACCAGTAAAAATGATTGCATAGGAGAAAATGTTACTTTCCTTGACAAAATGAGATGTTTCTTTTTGCTGCATCAAATGAGCCTAAAACAGAAGCACTTATTCTCACATGACATACTTTATCTTTTTATTATGACAGAATTCAGTGATATTACATATAATATAGGCTATGCCTAAAAAAGAAGTTGTGTGCCAGTTAAAGCATCATTTGAAACAAATAAAAGTTTTAAACTTTAAACAGTCAAAAATAGTAGATTATTTCTAGTTTGAAGTCTGTGTAGATGCTTCAGAACTGACATAAAGAAATATATATGTACCATTAAGTCTTAATTTAAAGCAGCCATACATTAAGTAAATCATATTTCAGATCACTAAATTTATCAGTAAAGTTGTTTGTTACTATCTCTTGCTAACCAAAGTGAAGATTTTGTCAAAATTATAACCACATATTTAGTTTTCCATAAAATGTCATGTCTATTTTGGTTACTGTTTATAGTTACAATAGATGATTAAATTAATCACAGAAAATCTGTTCTTTTTAATTATTACATAATTTGAAGAACTTTTAAAATCCATTTATTTTTTAGATCCATTTGTATGTGCACATGTGTGTCTGTGTGTGCTATTCTCTATCTGTGAGGAGAAAAGATTGAGATTTCTTACAAACTACAACAATCTTGACAATTCCTGTTCAAACAGGTATATTTGCATTGTTAATCTTATTAAGGCAATATGAAGGCAATTTCAAGAATCTCTTTAGAGACAGGAGCTTTATAGAGACAATGATTCCAGATTGCAATGTGTTCTTTGCTATTTCAACACCCAGTTCTTAATTTTAAAAAGATTTTATTTGTCCTCTCTGCATAGCTTTTTTTTTTTTTAAATCACAGAATCTGAATGGCCTTTAGTGGTAAACATAACACACACCTGTCAAGTTTTACTGTTTTCAAAGCATTTTTACACACATTACTTTCAGAGGTAGGCAGTTCCCATACCTATTTTACAGATAAGGACATTGTGATACAGAAAGTCTAGCAGTGGGTCTCACATTTTAGGTCCCAGTATTGATTGCACATTAGAATCAGTGGGGCATCCTTTATAATTCCAATACCTACCAGGGCTGCCTTATAGACCAATAAAATCAGAATATGTAAATGTGGGACCCAGAGTTCTGTATTTGTTTAGGTTTTCCCAGATGACTGCCTGTTCAGTTAAGTTTAAGCACTGCTGTACAAAGGCATAATCGAAGGCTGGTTCTCTCGGGACCTGAGTTTTCTGGATTAAAGCAAAATTTTGGGGGTTTTCCTTTTCAAAGAATAGAATTTTCCATGGTATTGGAACACAGAGGAATTTCTGGTTTTATCAGCTCACCCTTGTGCATCATAGTGCTCCCGTCCTGCGCACCACTTCTGCATGTGTTTTATCCATCTCTCACTATTCATAAGAATGGAATATACAAGGATTTGAGGTAGGACTTGATAGGAAACTTACAGGTCAAGAACCAATCTCAGTGATTTCCATTGATGAGCACTGCTTAGTAAGGCTCAATATGGACACAAAATTTTGTCTCCAAATCTAAACTAACATAAGGTTCTGGGTGTTGGGGAGCCTATACTGGTTGAATAATTCTTTTTCTAAAGTTTCTAGATATGTTTTGCTAATAAAAACATCGTACTGTTTTTTTTTTTTTTTTTTTTTTGCAAGAGCTTTCAAGGTGTCACCTAGAGTGACAGTGGCTGGGCTAGGCTGTCTGAAATATTGGCAAACTCTTCTCTCAACTTGGTTTCAGACACTAGGACCTCAATAAATTTGGTTTCTTTCATAGCAAAACTCCAGGAGAAATGTGGGAAGGAAACTTGGTATTGTGCCACCTGCCTCAGGAAGCCAGCATGTATCACAGTCAAATACCAGCAGTATCTAAAGTTAAACACAAGAAGTGCCTGTTGATAGGCACACTATATTGAAAGCATTTCTCAGTTCTACCTGGCTTGGCTATTCAGTCATCAAATGTGGTCTTCAGAGAGTTCCATTAGTGATCTCTTGGTCCCAATTGCTTCATACTGTCCCTTTTGAAAACATCATCCCAGAAGATCTTCACTTATAGTAAAGGGTGCTGTTATGGTTGATACATTGTGTGAACTTGGGGAGTCTAGAGGTTTGGCTGAGTGACTCAGCAGGAAGCCAGGGTGCTTACTTTGTATACAGCCTGAGCCTGTGGAAGTGGAGGGCATGGAGGTTATGTGAGAGGTACACGCCCCCTGGGTGGGGGTAGGCTGTTTGTACAACGTAAGGGAAGGAAGGAGGTTGCTTGCCACCATTCCTCCCTTTTGCTGGTTGTTTTTGCTGTGTTCTCCAACCGTGAACATTTGCCCTCTGCCATGTGCCACTCTGCCTCTGAACCAGCCAAGTATGGACTGAAACCTGCACAAACTGTGGGCTAAATAAACCTTTTCTTCCTTCATTTTGGGCCTTGGGTATTTTGTCTCAGCAACGGGAGAAAAGTAACCAAGACAGGTGGATACTTGATAAAGCAGACGAGGTGCCTAAATCTAGGGTTACATGCATTCAAATCGCAGCCTTAGATCAAAGCAGTAAAGTTCCAAATTGTGGCATTTCAGGGACTAACCTGATCATGAGACATATTTTGAAATAACAGAATTATGAGTCTGACTCCTCAACATCATGACATAGCTATCCACCCACTTCCTTCCCATTAACCAGGGCCCGGGGCTGGCATTGTCAGATCACTCACAGAATGCCGTGATTAGCTATCCATGGGGATCTTGGCATGCACAGCCTAAGAATCTCGTAGGATAAGCTGCAACTTCTTTGCTTGTGAAGGCGATATGGATCCTGGGAAAGGAGTCTTGGCCAGGAGAAAGAGGTGAGAGTATATGACCTCTCTGAAATTTCCACCCTGGGAGAAAGGGACTTCTCCTTGCAAGCAGCATGGAAAGGTCAGCAGATAAAAACATGTGAAATCATTCAGTTTTTATTTAGAGAAGCTATATTAAAAATCAACAGCATGAAAATTAATATCACAGAAGTTAGGATACAGATTACCTCTGTGGGAAGGGCTGTCACACACTGGAAAAGGAGCAGCAGGAGGCTTCTAAAGTGGAGCAGTGTTTTGTTTCTTATTCAGTAGTGCATTTATTTTCTTATTATTCTTTACATAGTGAATGTTTTATATATTTCCCTTTATGTTTGCATTATTTTATCATTTATAAGAAAGATATTAAACTGGAATATGAAGTATCAGAACACATTTTTCTTCCACTTATTTCATATTGCTTATTTCAGTGACACACTCGATTTGTATGTGTGAGTTGTGAAATAATTCCATTGACTTGCAGTATCTTTATATTGAAGTTTCCAAAATTCTTTAAAACATCAAGAAAGTTTCCTGTAGGGCAGAGGCAGAGCGGAGCAAACAGTGATTCTGCTCACTTACAAAAAGGAAGAAAGATCCTTTTCTTTCTCATCAGATTCATCTCTGAACAGAAGAAATCCTGAGAGAAAAATACAGCGGTGGTTCTACTGGCACAAGAGCAGTCCCTGGAAGAGAAGACTAGGTAGCAGGAACATGCCCTTTAAGTTTCTTTCTGTCCAATTTTCCGAACATTTTTTCCTGGGAAGTATTGCATTATTTGACCTTTTGTTCACAGACTTTACCCTTCCCCCAGCGCTGCTGATTTTGACCCCAATTATGCCTGCAAAAGCCATTTGTGAAGTTGGCTGCAAGATTTCTGCCAGAAAGGCGGCATGTCAATCCAGAAATGCTGGGACAAGCTCCCGAATCTGGCTGCTCAACCTAGTTCTTTTCCTTGGGAATTGCCTGAAAAAATACCTCTGCTGGGGCCTGTTACATCTGTAAACGGAAATTTTTTTCCCCATTGTGTGTGGGAGTCTTGAGGCCATGCTAATATTGAAAATGGTAACAACAATAAAAAAAAAAAAGTTTAAGCTAGTGCAAACAAGTAGCCTCAGAGTTAGTGTTTTAACACATTTCTATTCTGCTACTGTGGACACAGAAGTGACAAGTAGAATGTATTAGTTCATGGCACACAGAAAGTGCAATTTTGAAAGGAATCTAAGTAAAATAATGTTCTTTTTATTTTATAAAAAAGAGAATGGAAGAGCTATGGAACGCTACTAAAAATATATATACACACATATGTGAATATATACTGTCTTTAATGTATGCAGGGATTTAATAGCCATTTCACAGTAACTTGCTTTGGTTGTTAATTTTCTAATTTTAATGACTCATACATGCAAAAATCAGATTTAACACCTCAGAGAGTTTAATTAGATTTGTTCGTATTTATTAATTTTGGCAGTGTCAGCTAACCTTACGATCCTTTGCAAAGTAACGATGTAGAAACAGTACGCATGGCGATGGTAGGTATCGGAACATAGTTCAACCTGAAACAGTGAGGCTGAGTTTGGCTCACGAAGCCGTCCCTCGTTGGGGCAGTATTTATTTACTCCCGCCTGTTCCGTCTGGCAGCGGGCAAAAGCCTTTCTTTAAATCAGAGCACGAGTGCTTGAGGGGATTTTTAGGATCGGTAATTGCCCCACCAGTGGCGAAAAATAAAAGTCATTTAAAGTTGCTGATGTTTTCCACAGGCCTAAGTAAGGATCGAAGAGCTCCTTTACCCGATCAGTTGGAGCGTGTTGGCAAAAAGTGCAGTCTCACGGTGCACTTCGCTAGATTTCCCATGGGGTGGCGCTCTAAGGCCCAGCTTTGCCGGCCTTGGTCTGTTTTGCTCTATTGCAGGCAGCAGCAAAGGAATCTTTTCAGTACCTTGTTCTTAAGCCCCTTCTCACTGTACGTGTAAATTATTTACATTAAAACCCCGCGGACCGTCAGCACTGATGAAAATAACAAAGTAATTAGGAATCAGTTGGACCTTTGTACACAGTGGCATCTCAAGTGTGTTTCTTCAGGTGAGAGAAATGGGGGTTTTGGGTAAAAAGGGTAGTAGCAAGTATCAGTAATTTGAAAGTTTAAAAATATTTTAGTAGATTAAAAAACCCCTTCATGTCTAATCTCTCAGAGATCCACTTTAACTTTTAAATAAATTATGCCATATAATACAGTTTCAAAATCCAACACCTCGAAGTTACTGTTCAAGGCCGAGTTAGTGTATTTTGTTTATTAAGAAAACAACGAAGGTGACGATGTTTTCGATGAATGAATTCACGCCAGAATCTTTGTTTTGGTCTAGCACCTCGGACTATGCTCTGTGAAAAGCATTCAAAAAAAAAAAAAAATCAAAGTTCTGGAATAAACTACAAATGAAACTCCATTCCCCAGGTAATTTCAATCGTTTTTAGGGTTTAACTGGGTGGATATATTTGTCTATGCATAGGGGGGAAAGGGCATTCCATTTTAAAGGGGAAGCACCAAGGGGGTAAAGTTCACAGCTACAGAAATATTTTATTCATTTTTAAATGTAGCCTCAAAGATAGTCCTCTGGTCACCCACCAGTATGTTCCATTGGTGAGGAAAAATATCGTGCATATGCAAAATCCCTATTCCACCATATTTACCATTTCTCATCTAACTCGTTTTACTTAACTATCATATCATGGGCATTTCCCCAAAGTATCAAATGCTCTTAGAAAACCTGATTGCTGATGGCTGGATTATAATTGCACTAATAGTTTGCTTATTAATCATACTGGCTCTTTTCTATGTTTTCTAAACACTGTAATGGTTTTACAATTATAGATAAAATTGTCACAGAGATCTATGTACATTAATTCTTGTTAAGCAGCAGTGTAAATTTTTAAAGAAAGTTTTCTTTCAGTATAAAATAGTACTTCTGATTTTAATTTAAATTTCTTGTTGAAGAAAGATGTTTATATAGATGGAGATAAATGTAAGTTTATGTTATAAACTGATTGGATATAGGCAAACTTTTTTTTTCTTGGTCTGGATTTTAAGCTCCCTAATCAGAGTAAACTGATATCAGAACCATTTAGATTAATTTTGAGATGAGAAATTTCTTGAGATATAATTCCTTAAAAGTATGAGATCCACCTTCAGAAGTGTTTGTTACTGTCAGGATTATGTACTCGATGGATCTGAAGTATTAAATCTAATATAATATTTAAATATTGATAGTTTATTTTCTAAAGAAATATTTGGATTTAAAAAGGAAACCAAGAGTTATAGTGGGAAAAACGTTCATGCCTCTGACTCTTAAAAATGTGCCCTTCATTTTGAGAGGATCAATTATTTCACTGTTTGCACTGAAAACAAGCTCCTCATGTAAAAATTTGTTAAAGACAGAGGACATTCATCCATAATCTCTGCAATAACTAATTGGCAATAACTTGAAGATAAAAAGGGTTACAGTTGAATGTGGGATTAAATGTAGTGTCTGCTTTGAAATTCTCTTTGTATTTGGACATAGACTTTTTCCTAGATAGCCAGGAAAGGCCTCTTTTTCTTAACACTTTCTGTTTACACACATCATACATTAGGTTTTTCTAGTGGAGAAAATCTTTTCTTTTAAAAGAAAATTTTCCAGTGAGAAAGAAAGTTTTCACAACGTGAAACTGAATTTTCACCCTTCAGGTAATTAAACTAGAAAATGCAACTTAAAAGAGATATGACCACCTTGTACAATATTCTCACTGAACTAGATTTCATCTTTAACTTTTCCCCCCACGGTTGCTTGCATGATTTTTAAATGAACTGATACAACAATTTGGAAAATTGAAATACTGGATTCACACATCCAAAAGAAGACATTTCTTCAGATGAGGTCCTTTTAAAAGTGTATTGCATATAAAGAGAACAATCTGCCTTTCATGGAGAACTCTGCATGAACAAGGAAGGCAGGAGTAGTATATCTGGTAGAATTTTCCTTTCATTATCATTACTAAGGGAACATAAGTGAAGAGAAATTCTCCAGACTTCTAGAAATTAGTGACCAGCATGAAGACTCTTTTTCTACCCAGCCAGAGCCTGGTGCAGGTGGGTGTGTCACACACAGAATTTGGGTGGTGAAGAGTGCGCTGTGGAACAGAGTCTTCCCTTCGTTCTCCATCTGTGGATGTCTGTCATTTGGGGACAATGATCAGCTCTATATTTTCTTAACCCAATATGGATGGAGAATGTGTTTGGATTGTATTGTGTGACATGCCCTCCTCTATGAGCAGGCCCGAGAGGGGAGCGGGGAGGGTCTGGCTTTTTCAGGATGGGTCTAATGCATTCAGCTGTTATCACACTTTGCTGATTGGAATCGCTCTTTTTATGGCCTCTTTTCCAGCTGCTCCCAGAATTCACTGCATTGTCTTCTAGGTTTATTTTTAATATCCTGTAATTCAAAGTCCTAAGAAAGGAGAGTTGAAGTAGAAATACATGCCCTGATTCTCTCCCCATTTATTTTTTCTCATGGGGAAGACAGGATTTAAGATTTGGACACTTTCCTCACGCTTCTTCCTGGAGAAATGTGTTCTTTTCTGTAGGAAAGGAGCCAGCTAGGAACATATTCACAGGCTTCTTCAGTCGATAGAGGGATTGGGAAATCCCTACATACACAAAATTCTTAAATACAAAAAAATTCTTTCTTCAGAGCTTTTATTAAAATGTTTTCTTTTCTGAGAATGGCAGGAAAACAGTAGTACTATTTTGGCATTTTGAGAGTTTTAGATTCCCTAAGAAAATATTTGCTCTAAACTCTGTCATTCTAAAACTTACTTGCTAATGGTTGGGGTTATGTAGCTGTGTAAATTGCAGAAAACTTTCACTCTTTCTTACTAGAACTGAAAGGCAAGAGATTCCTCCCATGCCTCTCTGAAAATATCTTGACTTCCGTTTTAAAATCAACTTATTTCAGGGAAAAGATGTACTATCAGTTTTAATAGCTTTTTTCCTGTCAATTGAATCCTCTCAAGAGTCAAATCTGTGAGAGGACTGGGCCAGACTTACAGGTTCCCATGTCTGCATTTTTGACCATGCAGAAGCAGCTCCTTTCAGTCATTTCTGAGTCGCTAAAAGCCCGTATGTAGGTGGCACAGGTGGAAGAAGAGCTTGTAAATCAAAATCACTTGGTTTCTCGACTTCAGTAAGGGGTAGTTTTACTATCTGCTGTCACCACAGCTGTCAACAGGATGCCTTGAACATCTTAATTGTCAACCAGGACTTAAACTGTTCCTTAGCTAATTGTTTAGACCAGCTAATTGGCAGCCATCAGCTCTGAGCATCCTGTACTTTTAGATGAAACTCCTATCCTGGGTCTAAACATGGATGTTTGGGTGACCAAGAATCCGGAGACCAAAGGCCTACCTGCATACAGAGTCAGAAAGCAGATTGTATACCGAGGAGTGAGTGCACCCATAAAAGCTCACAAACCTAGACCACTAGCCTTTGTCTCACTCAGACAACTGGGAATCATTAGAGGGTTCCATTCACTGATCACAATATTCTAAGAACCCCACTAGAGCTGAGAGACCAATCACTGCTGATCTACTGCTGCATGTCACTTGTGCAGGTTTTGGAGGTACTCTTCATCGACACAAATGTGCTATAATTCTGAGATAGTTACAGGCTTTTTCTTCAGTTTAATTTCTAAAAACATGTCATCAGCATTGGTGTAATGTAAGGTATGCATGCGATGTACACACTTTGTATTACAATACAACCTCCGTTCCCATAACCTCTACTCAGCCAGCTTTCCAAAATAATTAGCTAATTCATTATTTAGCCAGCATTTATTATGGCTTCACTACTTCTCAGGCATCATTTTAAGCATTTTATATGTTGTAACTTATGTAATCATACCACAGTCCTTTGATATAGGCACCTGTATTATTCCCACTTTGTGGGAAAACTGATTTATGGAGAAGTTAATTAGTTTTTTTGGAATCAGACATTGTGCTGGAGAATCAGCCTAGGAGTCAGGCTTTGGAAAAGCTTTGAGAGAAATAGGCTTTGAAATGGGAATTAAAGGCCAGCAGGAGCAGGGAGGGCTTGCTCTTCCACAGAGACAAATGGACCAGGAGCAGACTGTAGAGATGTGGGCCTCTGCAGTACTGGGTTAGAGAGAAGCAGAGGCCCAGCATGGGCAGAGGCGAAGGGAGAGCAGAGGTGCTGGGAGGGACGCCACAGCAGCTTCGGGAGGTGGTAATCCCCTGGTCAAACTTGCAGCACTTGGCAACTTGATTTTGCCACTTTTACCTACTATACTAATTAAAATCATTTAGCAAATCTGTAGATTGCTTTTCGACTTCTCCTTTCCTCAAACTCCTATCATTTAAAAAATAATTTTCTTTACTGATTTCAAATGGAGTATGTATTTATTATAAAAATATACATAAAACATGCACAAGCACAGAGGGAAAAAGGAAATTAAAACATTTCTTATTCTACTTCTCTAAGGTAACTCATTTCGGTATTTGTCAGATACAACCTCAGAGGTTTACAATAAGAAAGCAGACTCGCAATGCGTCGTACAATGTACACAGAGCTTTTTGATTTCCCTCCCGGTCCCACACCTTAGCTTGGTGTAGTGAATGCTTGTCACCATTTTCACTCAATTTAACGAATGCCTCAAATTCAATCTGTTTATCAAACAGAACTGCTGTTCTTAGCAGATGGATTCTTTCCCCACTTAAGACTATTTGCTGTAATTTCATGGAAACGGATTTATTCATCCTAAATGCACACAGGTACAGACACTCTTCTGTTTCCAAACATTTGATTGACAGCTTTCACGGGCAGGCGCAGAGCCAACCTCAGAGAGAAGGCTGTCATCTCTGCTTGCTACCAACAGGTGGCGATGGCTGCCACAGGGATGCTGTCACTTGCACTTAAATAATTACAGCAGATTTTTTATATTAATCTTTAAACCTGTGATCAACTTGATAAGCAAAATGGTATTTATTGTTTCTAATTATATGTCTTAGGATGCTAAGAAAGTTGTACTGTTCTTTATGTGTTTATCTGTACTGCTTTTGTAATTTGCCATTGGTTTTGCCCGTTCTTTTTCTACTGAGGTGTTTGTTGTTCTCATACCATTTCTACATTACCTTTCTATGCGAAGGTGTTAAAATCTATAGATATGATGAATACTATTGTAGTTTTCACTTGTCTTTTAATTCGTAGAATTTTTAATGGATAAGAGGGATTTATAGAAGTTTTAAATACTGTAGCCATTTCTATTTTTTCTGTAGGATGCGTGTTTTTGTACTTGACTTCCTTTTCAAATCTTTTCAGAAAGATGTTCTGAAAAGATCAGAAAAATGTTCTCATGCATTTTCTTTGCTTTTTACTACTTACTTTTTGATACAATTGGTATTTATTTCACTATAAGATATTGGGGGAGAGGTTCAACTTAGTTTTTCGTAAGAGCTAATTGTTTCTATACCATTTTTTGAACAATACTACCCATGTGTAGTCACTAGAAATGCCATCCGGAGCCTCTAGTGCAATCTTGTGTTAGCTGGCATTCATTTCAGATGTATTCTCTTCCACTGAAGAGATATTTAATCATCAGAGCCACCCATCTCACACGCACCCAGTGGTGCATATCACATGCACCATTCCAGGGGTGCATCTTATTTACTGTAGGGCAGGTGCACTTCAACATTTTTACCTTTTTGTTTTCATTGTTTTAGCATATTTTATTGGATCTGATTTTTAAATAACCGCACAAAACATGCTTCTTATAAAAAATTAAATAGGACAGCGTGGTCTCTACATAAAACTAATTAACTCCATCCTTTTGCTCTACTTGTGAAAAGAAGTCTTATACTTTAGTGAGTTTTTATACTTTGTCTATGTTTTTATGACCAAATACCAACAGCAGTAGCAGCACCAGGAATGATAAATCATAATGAGGAAATGTTTATCAAGTGCAATGCGGATTGTTCTACACAATCTAGTGCAATGATTTTTGTCTTTCACGGCAAACCTATGAAATGGACATCATTCTCATCAATGTACAGATGAGTAAACCAAGTCAGTGTTAGTTAAGGAATTTACCCAGGTCACACAGTAAGTGGCAAAATGTGGATTCAGAGCCACATAGGCTGGTTAGAGCCTCAGTGCCACCTGTTCCTTTGGCCTCTCCCTCTCTTCCTGTGCCCCTCTTCACCTCTATTATGAACCTAGATGTATACTGTATGTGTTCTTTGAAATCTGCTTTCGTTTTAAAAGCACATGTCTTCCTAGATCAACACACAGGTATCGTTTTTGATATACCAGCATTAAGTTAGCTGTATGATATTCTACAGCATAGTGTAACGTCATTTAACCATACTGCTTTCGACAGATGCAGAGTTATCCTTACTTCCCGGTCACTATGCAGCAATGCTGCTATTCACACTTCTGTACACCATCTCTTTCAAACTCATAATTTTATTCCCGGAAAATAGTTTTTCAGAGCAGATATCGCTGGCTCTAAGAGTACATGTGATTTGATTTTATTTTCTATCAGTTTGTTTTTCACAACAGGTATGTTACTGACTGCTTCCACAGGTAAAGCTTTCCAATAAACTCTCTGTCATTCTTTCCTCCCTACTGAAGCTTCCAGTGTGCCCAGTAATGTTCTTACCACAGGGACACAGGATGTGACGGTGTCCACCACAATGGACTCAGGTTCTGCTCTCAAGAGCTGGCAGCTTTGGCCTGCACTGGAGACCGCTTCCTCCAAACCACCATGGAAGAACACAGAAGAAAATACAGCACAGGAAACAACTTAAAGTTGAATTTAGAACATCTCACTTCTTATCCTGCCCTAGCCTTCAGCATCACTGCATGTAGAACCTCCCATCCACACAGGCCACCCTCTCTCCCAAGACTTTTGTGCCATGTTTCCAGGACCTCTGTTCATACAAGTCCTCAGGAATAATTTTTCAAATGCAGTATGATTTGTCTCTGTGTTTGCTGCATTTGCTCTCAGAGCCTACCTAGGGAACCTCCTTTCAACAGCAGTAAGAATATCAGCAACAAAAATGGACCATGGTCCATTTTCCATTACTACAATAAAATACCTGAAGCTGGGTAACTTTGTAGAGAACAGAAGTTTATTTAGTTCATAGTTTTGGAACTTCAAGGGCATCGCACTGGCATTAACTGAGCTGTTTTGAGGATGTCATGCTGGGGTGCATCACAGTAGTATGAGTTTATGCAACAGGAAGAGATCACACCACCATGTAGAATGCCGAAGGGGCTGGCCAGGCGTGTTCCTTTGTAACGACCTCTCATAACTAGCTCAGAGCCCTGAATGAACCACTTTAATCCCTTCCAAGAGCACTGTCTCAGTAATCGAGGTGCCCACATTTTAAAGATCGCACCACCTTTTATCCTTGAGATTGGTGACCAGGTTTCCCACATATAAACCTTTGGAGGATAAATCACTTCCAAACCACAGCAATTCTCTTCCTTCCTCCCTCCCTCCCTCACTCACTTTCTCTTTTGTTTCTTTACCTTGTCGTCCAACGCCAAGAAATCAGCAGGATAAAATATTGATTATGATCTCAACACTTTGAGTATCTTCAGCACTTTCAAATATTTCTCTTTGCATCATCTTTTTATTCTCAGAGAGGTGATGTTGCTTAGAAGAGCATGGATTCTCAGGCCACCCAGCTGGGCTTTATACCCAACTTTCCACCTTGGGAAAGGCAGTTCACCAGCCAACAAAGTCACACAACTTCAGTGGGTGCCTTATGCATGGAACGCAATGTGGGATGATGCATATAACTTAAACCTCAAAAGTAACATTTATTAAATAAGCAGATACTATTAGTATTGTCTTTTTGGCATCCCATTAGCAGGTGTTATTAACACCATCTCAAAGATGGATACATTATATTCCAGGATAATGCAATGCCTTATTAAAAGTTAAATGGGAATTCAGAGCAAGCTGCTATTTCCCAGACTCCAGACTCCTATTTCTATTACTTCTAGCTTTACTATTATGAGTACTTCATCTCTGAAAATATGTGTCCTCACTTTTTTGTTGTTGTTTGTTTTTGTTTTCCTAGAAATACTTTTAACAATAAGCAACAGAACAGGAACACCATAGTAAATACCAATTTGCAATACTGAAGCTGTTTCACCATATCACACTGAATTCTCTCAGCCCTTAGATGCAATCTTACCCTCTCGTATCTACCTTATTCAATGCCTTGAAAGTTCCAGTCATTTTCAGACTATAAACCCTTTGAGGACAAGGACATGGTTTATTACTGTTTGATTTCAATTGAGGTGAGACACAGCAAGAAGGGCCCTCACTTCCTTACTAAGAGTTCCCACCTAGAACAAGCTACTTTCCAAAACATTGTTTCTACCAACAATGACGGTGATTCAGGAACTGCTGACTTCTCCCTCAGTATTTTCTGCAAGTCACCTGTACTGCTGATGTCTAATGGTTTAGTGAAAGGAACAGTACATGCCTACGTTTTTTTTCTTTTTGACCAATTTTGCATGCTTATAGTTGGTAATCTGAACAACTAATTTGAAGACGACACTATGCAATATAACAACCATTGGTGAATTCCTACCATCCTGTCTAGTGAAATTCTGTATCATTTCTAATGTTTTCTGTTTTTATTCTCTTTAATGATTTGATCAATCTTGCATTCTTACAACCGGTAATCTGAGCAACTTCGTTGAAGATAGCAACATGTAATATAACAACCACTGTTAATCCCTATCACTTTGTTCTGAAACCCTGTTTTTTTTTTTTTTTTTTTTTTGGCTTTTTGAGACAGGGTCTCACTATGCAGTTCAGGCTGGCCTTGAGCTTACTTTGTAGCCCAGGCTGGTCTCGAACTCGCAATGACCCTCCTGCCTCAGCCTCCCGAGTTCCGGGGTTACAGGCGGGCGCCACCACGCCCGGCTCCTCTATCATTTTTATTATTTTTGTTTTGTTTTGCTTTTGTCTACGTTGTTGGTATTTTGCTATTGTCTTTTTTATTATTCTCTTTAAAATAGCAAAGTAAATAAATCTCATTTTTTATATTAAAAGATGCTTATCCTCCTTAACAAAGAAGTACATTCATGTATTAAAATTCCTAAATGTGTTGAATTATTCCTCATAGCTGTCTTTTTAGTGTATTTATGGCTGCAAAAGTTCACACATTTCTTCTTTTTAAAGTGTGCTTCCCATGCGAGTCAGTAGACATCTTTTCCAGGCAGCCGCTGGTTCTGGCACTTTCTCTTTAATGCTAAGTCTTGTAAGCTGTTGAGAATAAATACCTATGCCTGCTTCTTGACATAAAAAGTTCATTCAGTCACTGAATATTCTATTTCACCTCTACCGTTAGTAGATTTTCTTTGGGAGTGAAAAGGTAGCTTATATGTTCTCTCAACTTCAGCTGCATCCCAGCTGTGTTTATTAAATAGAGATTTCACATTGTCCGGCCTTCTTTCCTGTTCCATCATTTCCCCCATCTGGCTTTTTGCACCATATCTGAGTGAACATATCCATATTTTTACTGACAGTATATATATATATATATATATATATATATATATATATATGTATGTATCTTTCCCTGGTGATAGCAGTTAACATTCCTTTCAAAGCTTACACTTACCTCTGTTCCCTTGTTCACATTTCAACTACGTGAAATTGGATGATTTGAGACAATTTTAGCAGCTTCTCACTCAAATATAATCCCTTACGACTTGTGATGGTTTTGAATTCTTGGCAACCATTTTCTATGCCACTAAGCATTCCTGTAAAGGAGGGATTGTTAAGAATTACAAGCACAAAGCACTGCCTGAAAGAACAAAGGGACACATTTCACTTCAAGAAGAATAAAATGGAATTTCACAGTAACTTGCCAAGATTTTCCTTCTCCCATAGTGGAAATAGGATGAGAGTTGGGTAAATATGCTCCAGTACTTCAGGAGAAGGGGTGGAGCTTCAGAACCTTCTTAGGTTGGAATTTCTTTTCTTATAAGGGCAAATATATTAATACCTCAATTTTTTGCTATTTTTAATAATGTTTGCAATTGTGTTTTCCTTTAAACTTCCCAATTAGGAGAATAAATCAAATACTTTTTCAGGTATTACCTGGAAAGTCATGTTTAATCACAGATTAGAAAAGAAATTTATTTGTATGTGCAATTGTTTTACACAAAATATTCCACAGAGTTTTAAAAAATTATATATTTGTTACTCTTTAATTTTTTCAGATCAAATAATTCTTTAAAAGTGGAATACAAGATGATCATTCATTTTTGAAAAGTCATACAAACAAATATATTCCAAAGAGAAAAAAACCCTTACAATTAATTACAATTTAATCAAATATTTTGATTCTGTTTTTACATTTAGAAATCACATACAGTTAAAATGATCCTTAATACAAGTCAGTTGTTAAGAGGCTTGACAAATAACCTGTGTTTATATCCTAGCTCTTCCACTTCATTGCTTGATTTTTGAGAATTTATTTGACCATGTTGTGTCTCTCTTTTTTCTTTTTTTCTAAAGTGAGGCTGACAATGGTACCTGCTTCATACAGTTGGATAAGGCTTAAATTAATTAAATTAAGTTAAAGTCTTAGAACAATTGCTGGCACAGAGTAATTTTCTGTCATCATAAGCTGTTATTAGTAGTAACTACTATAGCATCTATCAATCTGGTATCTGAGATAATAGGTCAATTGTTAATGGACATACACAATGATCCAGCAAAACACAATGTCTATTCTGATCTGGGAACCACATACTAAACACCAACTGTGTTTAGTGCTGTGACACAGAGATAAATAACATATTTAGAAATTAAACCAAACTTTATATACCCATAAATTTCCTGAACAATGGAAAATAAGTAGGAAAACTAAGGAAGTATCTTTATGAATGGGGCGCGGGGAAGAGAGAGAGATCAAGTAAATTATCACGATCCAAAAACTGAAAAGTAAGACAAAAATTTTATATATAACTATCATTGTTTAGGCTAATATGAACAAAGTCAATGTTCTGGTTGGTGCTGTCAGAGTTTAGCTGAAGAAAGGCCAAAAGTGAAAAACATAGAAAACCACACAACAGAGGAATGTGAAAAAAAAAAAAAAGCGATCCATTGTAGATGAAGGGCTTTGTTTGAATTCACATCTTTGGCTTGGGTTGAGAACTCTGACATCTCTGACACATGTCAGAATTCACTGTCTGCCTTCAGTGCCATCCCTGAGGTAAAGGACTCTCCCTGCCTTCCCTTGTCTTTCACAAGAGCCGGTCCTGCTTAATGTAGAAGAAGCAGAACCAGCAGGCAGACTTGCTAATTGGAGCTGTGTGCACTGAGCAGCAGAGCAGAGACCAGGACAATTGTGGGAAACAGCTTCCTTGGTTATAGACGTCCCTTAGTAAGAGGAGTGTTTTGGAGCCCATATGAGTTTCCTTGCATTCATTTCTTTGTACTATAGAAATTATACTTGTTGGGCCTTAGGTTCCTCTTATGCAAAATGCATATATTTAATCAGAAATCTCAAAACCGTCCAAGATTCTTGTTTCTGCAAATTCATCTTCAGAAAGCTAGTGTTGGCACCTTGATAGTTGTGCTCCCTTATTTTAGAAATAGTGTTGAATACTAGCTCCCAAAATATATATTTTTAAAATTTCAAGAATAAAGGGAGAAAACATATTAACAAACAGACATCCATTTACAAAATAGCGTAAGAACAATACAAACAATACGGAGTTGCAGACAAAGTGGTAAGAAATCAACAATGGTTATTGTATTACTATTGATACCTTCAAAGTGGTTTCTCAGGAAAACAAATAGAGACTTGCAATAATGATCAAATCAGTAATCATTAACTGTTCCTTTCAGTAAAGCAATAGAAGACAGTACTACAACTGTTAGCATATCCTGTATATACATACATGCATGATTTCCTCCTTGTTCCCTTCTCCTTTCCCACACCTCAGTGGCCCCTTACTTTTGAGCATTTTCTTTTCATTTCACAATGTCTACTATATTTCCTAGTTTTTATTCACTCTTTCAGGTTAGCTCCCAAAATATTACCAGGACAATCTGAGCGCAGAAAGGGCTTGGCTTTATAAAGACTTACCGTATTAGCACAGCACTGACAGAGTCTCGCTAGAGTCTCAGAGGCAGCAAGAGGTAGGCAAAACTGGGATCTTTATGGACACTGAAGTCCAATTTAAGAGGAGCCTTTCAGTGTGGGAGGGGGTGCTTGGTTAAGACTGGACAAGCATCACAGAATAAGTTCAGTGGATGCAGCAAGGTGAGGAGTTTGAGTCGGGAGGCCCTCAGGCTTAATTTGTGGAATGGTTTCCCTAGGTTTCTCATTAGGTCTATTATCATAGGTTCTTGATCAAATCTGTACATTTGTCTTTCTTGGCAGCTGACAGCATTCTCTACTGGAACCAAGCCACCTGGCATATGTTCCTTGAATAATTTTTCCTCCATTAAAAAGTTCTTGATGTCATCTATTCTTCCCTTTAATACATACTTCTCTTAGATAAAAGTGCATTTCTCCTCTTCAAAACCTACCTACAGTTTCAGTCTTAACCTGTTCACCAATTACTCATTAATTATTTACTCTTCTTTACAGGTTTACTACCTGACTCCTTGCTGACTCTTTTCCCTTAACCTCAGACCCAATTATGTGTCTTTACGTAGGAAATAATATCGAGGAGGCCTGTGGGCTTTAAGCCATGGTCTCCAGTTTTCTCTTGTGCCTCAGTTTTAATTCGTTGTTTCCTTGGCAACTGCTAACAATCTAGAAAAAAGCAACTTTCTTCCTAGAACCCCAAATTCCTCTGATAATATCTCCACACTGCCTAATCCACATTTTTTCACCAAGATTTTTTTTTAAATGTGGCTAACATTTCTTGTGTCCTTTAATTCCTCCTATTTCTTTTTCATTGCACTGTAATCTAACTGCCTTGGTAAGATTACAAACGATTTTCTAAGAGCCAATGTCAAGGAAAAATTCAACATTTTTATCTTTGTGGCATTTGATGCTTCTGACCACTTCCTCTTCATTGAAGAACATTAAACTGTTGATATCACTTCTTCTTTGTTCTTTTATACCTTCCAAGGTATTTCTCTCTTTTTTCTTTGAATTGATATTCTTTTAGTGTCTGCTTTTTAGTTTTGTCATAGATGGCTTTTATCAGATTGAGGTAAAGACCATCTATTCTGAGTATTTTAGAGTTTTTATCATGAATGAGTGTTGGACTTTATCAAAAGCTTTTTCTGCATCTATTGAGATGGTCATGTGGTTTTTGTCTTTGGCTTTGTTGATGTGGTATATTACATTTATTGGTTTGTGTATATTGAACCATCCCTTCATTCCTGGAATGAATCCTACTTGGTCATGATGTATATTATCTTCTTGATGATTTGCTGCATTCTGTTTGCCAGTATTTTATTGAGAATTTTTGCATATGTGTTCATTAGGGAGATTAGCCTATAGTTCTCTTTTTTGTTTGAGTCTTTCTCTGGTTTTAGTACAGGATAATATCTTCAGGAATGAGTTAGGGAGAATTGCTTCCTTTTCAATTTCACTGCAGAGTTTGAGAAGAATTGGTGCAAATCTTCTCTAAATTAATATCTGCTTCCTAAATATTACTGTTATTTGAGATTTAGTCCTTGGTTTCTTGATTTTCTCACAATGTCTAGTTCCACAGCATGATTTCATCCATAAGTGGGCTTCCTTACCACTTATTCACAGACAATTTCCTGAATTTAAAAATTTCAGTACAATCCTCTCCTTAGTTTCTGATCTCAAAATTCAGTTACCCTGGGCAAATGTACTATATTTCAAATGAAATTACTATCTTTTTTTTTTTTTTTTTTGCGGTACTGGGGATCGAACTCAGGACCCTGCGCTTGCTAGGCAAGCGCTTATTCCACTGAGCTATATCCCCAGCCCCTAAAATTACTATCTTTTTAATGGAAGAGTTATTTCTCTTTTACCTTTGACTCTACTAGCGGCACCACTGCCCAGTATTTCTCTAACCTCCAGGGTGGTTACGAACCACCCCAGGCCTTGTCAGTGATGTTAAAAATCTGAGTGATGGGGATCTCTCTTGAAGACTGCAATTTGCTTGTCTGTGGATTGGTAGTTTGGGAAGCCCTTGGCGGGACAGAATCATTCTTTTATTCATGGTGATACATACTTTAGAAAACAGTACAATTTTTAATTGCTACCAGAAAAAGGGTTTACACATTTAAAAAGTCTCCATATGACTTCAACCTAAAACATGGGAATAGCAATTCCTCCTTCACTGGGCTTTCTATGAGGATTGAATAAAATACAGATAGGGTGCATAGCTCACTCAAATTGATACAAACATTAAGAAATACAGCTGGGATTGAAAACCATTCTGTCTGACTCAAACCCACACATTTTCAACTAAACCGCTCTGCCTCAAATGTATTACTAAGGAAATACCTGAACTAGCATGTGTTCTACTGACCTTTCTCCATCTCCTTTACTCCCACCTCACCTATTTTATTATAATGGCCTAGTCCCACAATCTAAGTGTCTCAATCTTCCTATAGAGTGAAAATTCATTCCCCATATCAAAACCCTTTTGAGAATGAAACAGAGGGCTATTGATATTTTTTGCAGGACACTGAGCCACACAGTGCTCTCCTATATACAGGAAAGGCTTTGGAGCCTCCATCACATTGGAAAGGGGATATAGCTAAAGGACTTGCATCTTACCTATGCCGTATGCTGTGGTTTGGATATGGTTTGACTGTCCTTAGTCTTCATGTGTTGAACTTTAATCCACACTGAGAAATAGTAAGAGGGTGGAAACTGTATCTTACTATGGTGCTTGGAGGTTGGACTTTGGGCAGGATTACATAAAGTCTTTATGGTATGGCCTGCATGACCAAATCCTGGTGGCTTTTTAGAAACAGGGAGAGACCAGATGTGTACACATACGTGCATGCTGCGTATCTCATGCCATTCTATGCTTTATACTATTTTGGGACTCTCTCAGCAAGAAGGTCATCACAAGATATAAGCCTTCAACATTGCACTTCCAGAACTATGAGCGAAAATAAACTTTAATGAAAAACCAATGTGCAGTACTGTATCATTAACAACAGAAAACTAACTAATACTCTATATATTTGTAGGTAGTGTTGGGATAGACTAAAGACCCCTTTTGTAGCATCATTTCCTGGCACACAGTAGATCCTCAAAACACAGAATCTTTACCCAGAAAAATTTCCTGGTCATATCTTTTCCTATGTTTCACCTCACAGCTAGATTTGAGGTGCATTCTTCTTTCCCTTTTCCAATCTTAGCCCTCCCAACTTCTTAGTCTTTCTGGGTTGTTCATCAAATGGCTGGTTCTCTTGCAGTGCATGTTTGTTATTGTGTTTTAGGATGAAAAGGGATCCTCATCTATTCTGTCCTTTGGGCAAGAGATTTGGGTCATTTTGTTAACTTTCCCTAAACAAGGGAGTGCCCATTCTACATGTCTGGCTGTGAGGATTCACTCTCTCCTCTGCTGCCAGCCATGTGGGGTTAAACTTTTGCTCTATTCACAAGTGGTAGAAAGTTGGGGTGTTTGCTCAATATTTTCTAACAATGTCAGCACTCAGGCCCCTTTGGCTACAATCTAATTTCATATATATGCTAGTTCAATGAGAAAATAAAGTACCAGGTCTCAGACTAGTCATTTGCAAGCACAAGCACAAGTCATATACAAGGAGTGGGAAGGCTACTTGCATCTCCTAAGCATTCCCTTACTATGTATTAGGTTCCTTCTTTACTTGCTCACAAAACCCTGTGCTTCTTGGTATCCTACCTCCTTTATTATGCCTTACTGTAACTAGGTCTTTTCTTGTACATCTCACTCACTGGACATGTTCCTTGAGGGAAGCACATGTTTCTTATTCTCCTTTTTATTTTTAGCATGTGGTACAGTGCTTGGCATATGAGGATTCTCAAGAAATATTCAAATGGGTGATATAATTAGCACATGCAAGGGATTCCAAGAAATTTTACACCCTTGGTTACACCTTAAAGTGGGATTCTTGTGTGCTACACTGTTATCCTGTAATACAAACTGTACCATTAGCTGGATGACAAGTCTAAGCTGATCTTGGTCTGCTTTGCTTATTTTTGTCCCCAATCTACCTTTGCATCTGAACTTGAAGAAAATATAGTTCAGAGTCCCCCTGCATGTGAGTAACTAGTCCATGAACACAACATAGATTACTCTAGGCCTGCCTCCAGACCCCTCACCTCCCTCGAGAGTGAAGTGAGGGTGCAGAGACCTTTCTTTTCTAGTATGACCTGAAACTCTAGAGGCTCCCAAGAAGCCATAATGCACCCCAATGGGATCTCTGATCCAGGCAAAGAGTGACTGAGACTCAAATAACAGTCTTATGAGATGAATACTGACATTAATTTGGAATGATATCATTCTAAATTCAATTATTAGTCATATTGTCAGCCACGTAAATGACCAGAGCTGAGGGCCAAGCAAGGTTTTAATAAATATTTGCCAAATAACCCATGTAAGTTTTGTCCATTCTATTCTTTATAGATACACAGTTAAGTTAAAGTTTAGGTTGCTTATAAGTAGCTCATAGCACTTTATTTTCCATGGTTTCTTATGTTCTATTCACCCACATAATATTCACTTAAATTTGGTGGTTTCCAGCCCCCAAGGTACATGCTAGAGAATTTCAGACTGGCTGAATACAATCACAGCCTTCCTGATGGGGAAGGGCAAAGATAGGAACATAATAGCGAACTAGAAGTCAGTGATGGAACATGAAGTACCTGTTACAGAAGCACAAAGGAACCAGCCTGGAGGGAGCAGAGATGGTAGGGACATTAAGGAGGTCTTACTAGAAAAGGAACACTGAACTGATTCTGAGGGATAAACAAGGATTAGGAGGTAAGTATCTGGAAAGGAGAAGGCATTTCAGACAACAGCCTGCAGAACTCTATAAGATGAGCATGATCGCGGGCTTACACGTGAGTGTGGCTGGGGCATTTTGATACAGGTGCCGGAGGGGAAAGCGCAAAGCTGAAGGAGCAGGGCAGGTGTTGCTGGCTAATGAAGAAACCTGCTTAGATTTGTGAGTATGTAGTGCTGTATCTGAGAAGAAGGGGGTGGTTTCGACTCGAGAAAGATTACAGAAAGAGAAGGGAAAGGTGATTGGAGGAGTTCAACTTAGGTAACTGGGTAACATGGAAGAGTGACACAGGACTGTGGTGAAAAGCACTGCCTCTAAAGCTAGGGCTGTGACAAATCTCAGCCTTCCCACAGCTAACTACACGACCATGGCCAAGTAGCTCATCTGCCTTTGCCTCAGCTTTCTCATCTGTAAAGTAAGGTGCATAATGATATGTATTTTTAAAAATTTCTGTATGATCAAATGAACATGTAGGTGGTAAGTACTTAGAATCAAGCCTGGCATCACAGGAAGGGTTGTTTTTTTGAAGAAGAAGAAAGTCCAGTTCAGTTTTAGATGTGCTGTTATCAAGAATCCACTTAAAGATATCCTGTAGGTAATTGGTCATATATGCTCATCCAGAGTTCCAGGGCAAAGTCTTGGCTGAAGATATGGATATTTTAAAACTTCAGCATATAAATAAATCTCATGAAAGACATGAGGATGTATATAATCTCATAGGCATCACAAGCAGAATGAAGAGAATAGTCCATGAATGGAACATAGATTCCTGTAAGATTCCCTAGAATCCTTGGAGAATTTGCTAGGAAGAGGTAGATACCATACCATAAAGAAAATCTACTTTTCACAGCCTGCTCTGTGCTCTGATTCTTTCTAAGAGATAGGGAATTCCATAGTGTGTTATTTCCAAACCTGGACCTTTTTCCTGGAAGAATTTCTGTAAGAGAAGTAGCAGATAAAGAATATGCAATATTAAAATAAGCGATGTAGATAGCATTTCTAGTAAGCCATTACAAAAATTGAGAAAGCCCATTCTGGAAAACAAAGATGCAAGGACCCGGAAAGTATGAAAATACTAGGATAGGATTTGCGCAAGAAATACCTGATGGCTCTACGGTGAACTCAGAAAAATGAGTAAACTGATGAGAGCCTGAAGGGCAGATGAACGATGAGGAGACTAAGCCTAGTAACACAGGACTACGACTCGGTTTTCTAAACCAAGGTTGGGATATAGGTCTGGCCCAGAGAAAAGTGCTTAAAAATGATGTTGGAAAATCTAGGCTATGTGAGAGGCATTCCCATCATCCTGCTCCTTTGAGTTTGTAGTGGTTTCAGAGACCCTGAGGAAAGGAAAACTATCACAGGTGAGATGGCACAGGCAGACTGTGGACAGAGTGGCTGTGCAGGTGGGAAGCAGGAGAAAGCAGCATCTCACTGGGGTTAAACGATAAAGTGAGTTGCTGGGCACTGTATCTAGTACCTTCTCCACACCCTACCTCTAGTGGCCTGTTGGGATGTTATTGTATTCTGACATTGTCATAAATAATGCTGAGTAGGGAGACTGGAGGAGAGCATGCAACTTTCTTTTTATTGTGTTCTGCTCTGTGGGCTGTCCATGTTACTCCTTTAACAAGCACTAACTTCACCAGTAAAATATTAGTCAAATCTTCCATTGAAATATCATGGGTAGGAAAAACTGGGGATGGATAACCCAGGCTCCAACTAAGATCAGATTCTAAGTGATACTGATTATCCTGTATGTATTTCTATCTATGTTTCTGAGGAGGCCGGTCATCCATACCCTTCCTGTACCCCATGCCTTGATGTTTTAATATTTGGTATATACATACTGTCTCTCTGTGGGACAGCTTTAATACAAAGGTAACTTTTCTTCTTCAGAGTTCTCTTGTTGGCCACAGTTACCTGTCTGTCTGTCTGCCTCTTTCATGTGCAACATGTTCAAAGCACACAACACACAACACACACAATTGCAGTCAAAGTTAAATTCCACTGGACGGACAAGCAAGTGACTCATGTTTTAAACAAACACTCTGCTGTCAAAGTGTTTGAAGCCAGCTGAACACTTTGAGGCATTAGCTCAGAACACTCAGGGTCCCTTAATCTGCCTAGGGTGTTGTGGATATTTTTATCTTGGATATATTTTTCCAAAAAAGATGCCATTTTCTTTATCACATATCTGAAGAAACTACTCTTACGCAGCATCCTCGGGCTTGTTGAACAAACATTTGTTGAGAAAGTCTTAACTGGTGTATGGGCAGATCTGAGCATGTCACCTGGATCATGGAGGTCCCCATGCCTTAGTACCACACTCTTTACAAATAAACAAAGCTTTGAGTTCATGTGGAAAATGCAGCTTATACAGCACTTAGGAGTGCTCAAAGGGCCTCTGTTCCCTCTCCATACTAATGTGGTTTCACAAGAAGACTAAGATTATTTTATTGCCCCAGGATGCCAGGAAATTTTCATTTGGCTCCCTCAGATCTTTGGGATAAAAGTGGGACAGTAAGGAAAAGAATTCCCTTTGCTGTCTTAGATTTCTGTTCTCCAGGAAAATATGTTGTGTTTTCTAAGATCAGATACTTTGTCGTTTATTTTTGGCTTTAGTGAATGTATTATTTTACATTCTCCAGTCCCTTTTTTTTCCCTCCAAGAAATATCTCTTCTTTGCTCTTTCCTGTTTTGGATCATTTTATGGGATTCCACTTTTTGGCTAAAAAATACAGGTAGTGTCTTTCACACTTGGTAGACTTACCAACTGCATGTTTTAACTTTGGAGACATGAGGGTCCCAACTATTTCCTAATTATAAACTATAGTCACAACTAAAAACTAGCAAAACCAATACATTTTCTAATATATTCTTAAGAGTGAACTGTCAGAATAAGGTTGAACTTGTCCACTTGATAACTCTGACCCAGGACTTCTCTGACCCTCTAAAACATTATACCTTGTCTCTTTCGCCTTTACTTCACGTTAGAGCACCGAAATCTAGCATAACATTTGTTTACTTCTCTGCCTCTCTTCACTAGAATGGAATAGCTATAAAATTAAATACCGGTTTTTATTTTTGTTGTACCTCTGGTGCCCACAAAATATGATGAGTGAATGATCATCCCTAGCTGGAGAAGGATAGCTTATTTGTGTATTTAAAGAAAACTGAATAATGATTTATATCAGGTCCAGAAATCTTCGTTGTGTTGCTCTATATGCTCTAATATTGAATAATTCTGATTCAGCTTGGGATAAAATATTTCATCAATCCCATAAGCAATGAGAAAAAAGAAGAAAAATCCAGTAACTTTACCCGTATTCCCCAAGGTAAAGCAACCTCTACCTCTCTTTCATGGGTATCTTTAGTGTTAGGACTCACACATGTGGACTTGGTTCTCAGCACTTTTTATGTTTTGCAATTAGGTGTTTGGCTGTTTGTTTTCTAGTAATTCTTTAAGACTGGTTGGGAAGCTTTATTAAGTGGGCTTGGGAAGTACATCAGCATCTGAGAAAATCAGAACCTCAAGGCTCCTACCAATGTAAAGTTCAGAGAAATTTGTAGTCTAATTAATAAATAAACTACTAAATAGAAAGAGTATACATGTTAATTACATCTTTGTTTATAAACTTGTATGTACATACATAAGTAATATATGTTAATTATCCTTGTATATGTTTATACGTTCACATATATGATCACATAAATGCGCTCATACCTTTCTCCTCCTAAGTTACTGGGAGCTCCCCCTCTCCAACTCTATCTTTCAAATGCTCACATAAAAAGTTGATTTGCACATGCTGAATACACACGTACTCGATAGGATATGTATCATAAGTCTTATTATAAAGCCAATTTCTGATCACCTGATTTCTCTCAAAGCTTCTTTTCATATGATGTTGACCATAAGTTTAATAATTTGGTTTCTTGACTTTGAAAATTTGCTATGTTCATATTAGAATTGTATTGGTTCTTGACTGCCAAGCAGCTGCATGTATATCATGTGATTTGATGCTCACAACTGACGTGTGAAATACTACTCATGACATGGGAGATTCTGAACTTTAGAGATGTTAGCCTACACACATACAAAGTCACAATGAGACCCAAATGCAGACCTAGAATTCAGACCCAGGTCATGACTTTAAACCCTGGGCTTCCTCTCACCCTTTGTTAAACCAAGCATCTGATGCCCTGTAGGATCATGTGGTTCTCCCTCATCCTATGGAGGGCTGAGAAAGCGCACAGGACTAGAAAAGCAGGATTACTTAAAATACCAGTAGAACTAAACTGATAGAGGAGATATTCTTTGTCAGGCCTCATTTTCTTACATATAAAGTGGACAAGGAGGGCATTCTTGAAGTTTCCTTTGAAATAGGCTATTCTATGATAATATAGTGGTCATAATTGCAATCAATGAAAATAAAATATAATTTACAAATGTAAATGACTCAGTGCTAGAAATTATATTCCAAACACTTATGTTATTCAAAAAAGGAACATATTAAAATGTAAATTTTATAAATTATTTACATAGAGTTATAAACTTAATTCTGGGTAAATTTTTTTGAGAAAGGTTATTACTATGTAGTCCCTGCCAGCCTTTAACTCACCATGTAGCCCAGGCTGGCTTCAGACTTGAGGTGGTCTTCCTGTCTTGGCCTCCCAAGTGCTGAAATTACAGGTGTGTGCCACCATACCTAGTGTGGGTAAAATTTTTTAAATTTAATTCATCTAACATCAGGACAGTTACAACTGCAAAGTGTTAAAAAAAAGTCTGACTAAATTTCCTTGATTTTTATGTTTCTGTGGAATACAGAGAAGCAGCCTTGCCTAGTGTTAGCACAAGGGACAGAAGCGTGTGATAGGGCATCTCTTCAGCTCAGCCTACTATGGGTTCTCTGTGTATGTGTAACCCCTGTTGCGCATTTCTTCTCTGACGTTGGACAATTGCCCCTCCCTCCAATTTCTGAAACTAAACGTGATGAAGAGGGTGTTGTGTTTTATTTAGAATATAAAGTCCTATTCCAAATCTTCCTAATAATGAGTCTATTACAAAATGTAATTTTAGTACCTGAATTTCATTTTCACAGTGGGGCTAATGTTCTGTGGCCTGAAGTTTTGCTATTTCCTTTGAGTGGTCTTGATTATCTTGTAATGTTCTTTGGCTACACTGTTCAATAAACACCTTGGTGCTTTTTCTTTAAGTATGTTTATATACACTAGAATATTTTCCACTAAATATATACATATGCGTTACAGCTTTCTCAAGTACTTAGAATATCTTAAAAATGGTAGTAACCCAATGCACAGATATTTAATAGCATTATATTAAATCAAATTTTTAAAAACAGTTGAAACGCATTTTTGAGTATATTTTGTTTGAGGATATTACTATTCTTGCCTAGTGGAGCTTTCATTTTTGAGGAGAGTGTTGGAAGAAAAACCTTAGCAGCCTTCTCCTTTAAACATAGCTTTAAGGAAACAAGGTATAGTATAAAAAAATGGAAAAAGCAAGAGATCTGTTTTATTAGGAAGAAAAGTAAATTAGTACCTGAATTTGCCAAGAGAGCACTAACATTGTGAAATCTGACATTCAGAATTGTTACTATTTTGATGCACTCCTTCGACAATACTTAAAGATGTTCCTCACTTTCAAGACTACCTTTCACTCAGGAATTCTATCTAAATATTCCAGAGACTTTGAAATGTAAATTATTTCCATAAAGCAATATTTTTGTGAGGGAAGGACAAAACCTCAGAGAAAAATGATCCTAAAATCTTTATCAAAGTGAAAAAAGTCTTCAAAGTGAAAATAATACTCAAATTGAAAGTTCCCATGCATTTGATGCTACACTCCGACTATACATTTTAATGAAATGGTTCCAAGTCACAATTTTCCACTTGTCTCAACAAGAGTTAAGCATAAAAGAAAAGTCAGAGAATTTCACTGAATAAGGGAGCCATGTACATCTGAGACAAATAACTTATTTACTGTATATACTGTGTACTTTCTAACATAATTAATAAAGTAAAACTACCAGTGGGCAAGTTAAATATTTGAGTAATAGCTTCCTTTTTAAATGACAATAAATGGAGAAGTCATTTATACAAACATCCTTGTGAGTGCCTGAGTGTGTATGAACACTCACACACACACAGTCCTCCAACTCTTCCAAATTTACCTGTGGTCTGGAGGGTAAGACTTTCATTGGGTTGTGGAATTAAGACTGAACTTACCTTCTGATGTTAAGCATTTGTTCTGACATATGTTTCTTCCCCCTTTCCAACCTTGTTGGATTTTTTTTATTCCACTTTTATAGGACAGCTTTGACTCCACACTAAACCATGCCACTAACACGTTACTTAATCTAACTGGCACATTGTAAAATTTTACACATGCGCTCATCCAGATAATTACACAATTAATTTTCACTTAGTTCAGCTGAAACGGGGATAATGAAATTTCCACTGGTGTACTGTTACGTCCAGGGGCCAAGGGTCAGTTTCCTGTTTGGATAAGGGTGAGTTTAAAGAGGATTTCTGACAGTCTCCTTACTTCAACTGGTTCTAAAAACATTGCAATGGAATTTCAATTTACAGCTCGGTTCAATGAAAGGAACAGATGTCGGGAGTGTGCCACCAGCATGGGAGAGCTGCCCTCCACACAGGTGTGCAGAGGAAACCTCAGTTCTCGCTTGAAGATATGTCCTTTCTACCTTCCATCCTCTAGTGAAAAGGGGACTGAGAGAAACTTGGAATTAATTTTCCCTTAAGATTTGGACATCTGCTGGGCCATGATATCAAAGCAAAGTTCACAGTTCCCACTGCCTTTATTCAAAAAGAAAACAGTAGAATACCAATGGCCCTGTTGTTTTTCAGTTTCAAGGATACTTGAAATAATATTCTTGTGAGATTTTCTGCAAACTGGAAAAATGGCCCAAGATTTAGGTTTTCCTGATGGTAAAAGTGGTGCAATTTTACTTTGAAATAAAGTATAAACTGTAATGTTTCTTTATATTTTTTTGCCTTGTTTTGCCATAGTTTCAAGGTTTAAATGTTGTCTTTAGTACTAAGAAGGGTGTTTTATAAACATCAGTGAAAAATACCCAATAAGAAAAATTATCTTAAATAATCCTTTGTCTTCCTTAAAACTAACCATTTCACTAAGAAGCAGACATGAATAAATTTCTATGTGTGGTTGAAAGAGGAACCAGATTCTAATGCAAGTCATTTATATATTAAATCACCATTCATGTAAAATGTTCATTGTCTAGGGGGTGATAACACTAGCTGACGACAGCACATCTATTAATTATCAAAGCCTGTGGTCAATTATTGTCTAGGTTAACATTAGGGTGCTGAATTGCTTTTATATCTGAGTCTGAATGCTTTGAACATAACCATATGAAGGCAGGCACTCAGATATTTACCTATATACATAATCAATTCTAAACAGAGGATTAAGAAAATACAGTGTCTAATATTAATGGCCAAATATGTTTTGCTTTCTTCTGTTTGGAAAACTCATACATTAAAACAGAATAAAATATCTTTCAGATTATAGTAGCACATTGATTCCAAATTTTCTAGGGGCACAGTTTCTCCTGAAATAGATTTTCTTACATAGTTCTAAAATAATTTGGGAGAAAAAGCCAATTCATCTGGGCAAAATACTGCAAATATTTCTCTGTTACATGTGAAGTAGAAATCTAGACTCTGCTTGTCCTGTGACATACATGACAAGCTGCTACTTTTGGGTCTGTAGTGGATTGACAATTGGTGGTGAACTTATAACCCCCAGCTGAACTGAGTAAGCGAGGTGCTGGGTGTGGGATGCCCACCTGGGGACTGTTGCCAGCAGTATAAGTGGAAAAACTGGAGAAGAAAGAAGGCTGTTGGGAGCTGAGAAAGGCTGTTGGGAAGCTGTAACGAGCTGTTGGTTCTGCTGGAGAAGCTTGTCATGCTGGCTTTCCTGATGAACTTGGCTGTTTTCATCCTCTAAGGAGCTCAGGACCTTGGTGGCACTGAGAATGGCTTTGGTTCACTTTGAGGGAGCTTGATCCTCACTTTGAGCATCGCTTCCTGGCTCTGGAGGGGAAGTTGGTGCACTGCTAGTCCCCTGGAGAAGCTTGCTGTGTTGGCTTCCCTGATGGGAACTCGGCCATCTTAATCATGGGAGGAGCTCGGGACCTCACTATTGCTGAGGATGGTTGTGGTACCTTTCAGGGGAGCTCTGCTTCCTCTTGAGCATTGCTTCCTGGCTCCAGTGCAGATCCCTCAGCCTGCTAGCACAGATCCTTCATCCCGCTGGCACAGACTTTCTAGATTCCACCACTGACTTTGGGCCTTCCCAGCACAGATCTGTGAAACAGGCCTGCATGAGATATTGTTATGGGCTCTGGGCCTCCAGATGGACTAGCGGAAGGCATTGTTGTTATCTCTAGGCCTTTAGCTGGACTCATGTAGGACATTTCCATGGGATCCAGTCCCTCAGCTGGATTCCTTGGTCTTCGTGTGTGGATAGATTTCCTGCACTCTCTTGTATAGCATTCTTTAGGTTACTATTATAAATAATCTTATAAAATATATGTCCTTATTATGTACTGCTTTCCCTTGCAAATAAGCTCCAAACCATGACAGTGTCTTTGCCTTGGGTTTCCCTCTGCTGGAATTCTAGTGCTGCAGGTGGCTGCAAGGAGCGCTCCATCAGATCTCTAAGTGTTTGTGCAATCCTGCCTCTTCAGCGAAGTCTTATCTGACCATGTTACCTTAAAATTGCAACTCATGCTATCCTATCTTCTTACCTGGCTGTAACTCTGCTAGATGGCTCCTTTCCCTGATCTTTTTTCCCCCTCTTCATGGCACTTCTCCTATTCAAGCACACAGTAATTGTTGACATATTGATTATCTATTGCTTGTTGTCTTGCAAGGTTAGGCAAGTTCCAAGGTGGCAGATATTTTTGCTTTGTTCCCTGTCACATCTCAGACACTTAGAACAGTGCTTGAAGGGTACACAGTGATGTGTTGAATGGCTTGCTGGATGAAGGCTTGTAGGGTAGGTGCTATCCTTTGATCCTTGCACAAAGACTAAGAATCCCTAACATACATAAGAAGCTCACTCTTATTACGGAGTGAGTTAATAGCTAGATGTAGTCACTCTGCTTCTATGTTCAGGGGATGAAGAGTGTTATGATGAAGCTCACCACTGTATATCAGGGAATAATGACCTCAGCAGCACAGAATGTAGTCAGAAACATTTCCAAGGATAGGTAACTAAGTCTCTAAGTCATAGAACATGCAAATCTTTCTGGTTCTTGACTTTCCACTACCTTGAGTTAGTCCCTAAATTTGTTTTGAGTTCATAGCTTTTTCTACTCTTATTCTTGCATACACTGAGAGGAATTAATTGTATCTTTTAGTATACTTTTCTTCTATGACAGATGTTATATATAAGAACACTATTTTGTTTCTGGGCCAGAATAGGGGAAGAATAAATTATTAAACACATGTAAAATATTTCTGTACTTTCACAAAAAGCATAATAGCATCTTAGTTGTGTTTTATGCACAGAAGAAGAGAGTGAACACATTTATGGAGGTAGTAAGGTTTCAAGCTTGTCATCCTTTTGGGGCCAAGGAGAAGCTTTTTCCCTGGATGGTCTTGAAGCACACACTAGATCTGTGTGATCCTTGGATTGCTGGTGACCAAGTCAGAGCCTGGGCATACAGAGTTGTCATTGAACAGGCAGCTTTTGAAGAATGGGGGAATTCTAGTAACATTTAAGCTGTGGGTAAGAAAGAAGTTCTTCATGATGCTATTTTTTTCTAGATGTACAGAATCCAAACATGCCATGGGTCACATAGTTAAATAAAACAAAGCACATGTGGTTTCTTGTAAGTTCTTTCTAATTTGTCGTGTTGTTCTTACTGAACTTATATAACATCGATTTTAAGTGCAATTGAAGAGGATGTGGATAATTTTGATGCCTGCATTCTGCCTCTCATCACTATTACCCCATGCTTGCATGATTTTCATTTTACTGCAATGCCACCTATCGAGGAAGGCTCTGGCCAAATTTGAACTTAGCTGACACCATAGAGCGGAAGTACTGAGGACAAATAAAAGTCATTGCCCCCATTAGACCATGATTCTTAACAGTTTTATTATAACTACTCGAACTTTTCTTCCTCCATCATCTTCCTCAAGGAATAAGATGTGTGTAGCTACTGAGCTTATTCCTTTTTCCATTGTTGAGTGATGCCAAATGACATTCAACTCTCACATATTGCTTAGGCCTCAGTTTATAACCAATCCCCATGGCAAGATCTGTGCAAAAAGTTTTCGACTGTTTGACACCAACACTGTTCTTGATTAGTGTCTTGAGCACCAGTTCTGCTCTTCTTCATTCCCTAGTCTCATTTCATTTTCTGAGATCACACATTCACTTTTGATTAATACTCTGTATTGTTACCCAAAGTCTTTGGGGAATTTAGATGGGGGAAAATCACTTATTAAATGAACAGTGTTTTAGGATCCCTTTATATATCGCTGAGAAATGGATGATGGATTTGCAATCCCTGTGCCATTTATCATATCTTAATAGAATCATTGCATTATTTCCATATGTCCAGTTGTTACCTTTCTTTCCTTACAGTTTGGCCCCTTGTGCTCCATGAATGAATGGTGAATTTCCATTACAATGTAGAGAAACTCACTGACAATTACCATGTTGGGCACTAAGTCCTTTGTTTGGGGTGGTACCATCTCTTCTAATAAAAGTCATTCCACTGAACAGAATCATGGATTAAGTTTTTTTTTTTTTTTTTTTTTTGCGGTACTAGGGATCGAACTCAGGACCCTGCGCTTGCTAGGCAAGCGCTTATTCCACTGAGCTATATCCCCAGCCCCCTGAACAGAATCATGGGATCCCTAATTAATTTGTTTTTTCCTTCAGTACATGAAAATATTGATTCAGTTTAGTTTTCTCATGTCAAAAAAAGGTGATAATCAATATTTTTTAAAAAATCACCCAGTGTTTGGCAATCATAAACATCAGGTTCACAAAAGGTTCTCAAAAGTTCTTCCTCTGGATAGTAGATTTAATAGTGTCCCCCTCAAAATTTATGTCTATTTGGAACCAAAGTTTATAATTTACTATATTTAGAAATAGGGTTATTGCCAACAAATGTGAAGTATCCATATGAGATCACACTGGACTAGGGAAGCTTAAAATCTAATGAGAATGTCTTATAAGAGACAAAACAAAGCAAAATAACACCAACAAAAAAAGGACAAACAGAAGCACAGAGAAGCTGATATGAAGCTGGAGGTAGACTGTGGAGCAGTGCAGCTATAGCACCTACCACTACCAGAAGCCAAGGAAGCAGCATGAGACAGTTTTTCCTTTGGAGCATTCAGACACATTGGTCACTATGACTGTTAAGAATAAATTTCTGGTTTTTTACACTATCTACTTTGTGGTAATTTGTTATGACAACTATAAAAATATTACACCGTGTCCACTTCCTCCCTGCATTTGGTTAAACAATTCTGCCCATTTTCTCATTTACTTTCTGTTTTCCCCACAGAACTATGGGAATTTTATTTCCGTATCTGGAACCAGATTTTAAAAGATGGCAAAGGAACCCATCTGGAGAACAGTGAGTAGTTTGGGTAAACAAGAAAGTTAAGGAACATATAAGAGAAGCCTGTGTGTTTCTACAAAGTGGTAGTATGAAAACATAAGTCCAGGGGTGACCCACAGCCCTGCTGCCATTACAGTCTGAGTCTCCAACCTCCGTGCACCTGGTGCAGACAGCAGATCCTCCCTCAGAAGGCCTGCAAACCGCTCTCACCGGAGTGCATGTGTGGGCCCTCCCTACACATGCCCAGCACTAAGCGAGGTACTGGAGGGGTTGCTCCACAAGCTGCTGTCAGCATGGTTCGGGTTTGGGCTTCACTTGCACCCTGGCCTCTTGGAAGACAAAGACATAGGCAGTCTGTGAACACTGTTGGTGCGGCCTATGCCTGGCTCTTGTGCGCATCCTGAACAGGCTGGAGACACAGAATCAGGCAGGCCATGACCCACTGACAGCACATTTCCCAGCTGAATGCTGCCGAGAGAACCAGGTATTTCCCATCTGCTTCCTGGGGGTAGAGCAGGCAACCCACGACCCCGCCACCATTACATTCTGAGTCTCCGCCCTCTGTGTGCCTGGTACAGACAGAAGATCCTCACTCAGAAGGCCCACAAACTGCTATCACTGGGGTGCCCACGAGGGCCCTCTCTGTGTGAGCCCAGCGATGACCCAGGTACTGGAGCTGGCACTCCATGAGCTGCTGGCACCATGGTTCAGGTCTGAGCTTCACTTGTGCCCTGACCTCCTGGAGGTCACTGACACAGCCAGTCTGTTGGTATGGCCCACATCTGGATCCTATGCATGTCATGAACTGACTGGAGACACAGAATCAGGTGGTACACATATTCTTCACCCTACAGTTCATGACCAGGTTTTGCCTGTACCCTGAACTACCTGGGTTACAGGGGCATTGGTCTGGGATTGCACCACCAGTGTAACTGGATTCTGGGTCATACACATGTCCTGAACCATGAGGGGTCACTGGAAGACCATCTGCCATTAAATGACATCACAGTTCACATCTGAGACCTGGGAGAACTAGGTACACTTCACCACCCACCAGAAGACCCCAGACTAAGTAGTGCATCTCAGTGGACACTGGGGGCCAGGTCTACACACCAGGAAACCTAGAGCCACTAGTGATATTTGCTGAACTGCCAAAGAAGAAGACTGAGCGTTTTTCCTCAGACATCAAACTGACAAGACAAAGGGCTAAAATGCAATCTCAGAGCTCCACCCCACTCAAAACAAGTCCAGGAGACACCAAATAGGAGAACTTGGTAAACACACACCTCAAATTGCTGAAATGACTGCAATGGAAGTAAAGAAACAACTCCATCAGGCCATAGAAGAGGTCAGCTCAGACATAATCTCTCAGGCAAAAAATGAAATGACAATAATAATGAAAGAAATTCTCAGCACATCTAAAGAAACAGATAAATAAAATCGATGAACATAGGCAATGGATGGAAACGTTACATGAGCAATATAGGAATGAATTAGAACACATGAAACAGACTCAAAGAGATTTCCAGGAAATCAAAACATCCATTGAAAGCTTGCAAAACTGCTTGAATAAAGCTAAAGATAGAATTTCAGCTCTCAAAGACAATATGGCAGCTAGCTATCATGAAAGGCAGGATCTTTTAAAATGAACAGAGGATCCAAGAAAAATCAATTCAACAGCTGCAAGATGAGGCAAAGAGAAATAATGTCAGGCTAATAGAAGTCAATGAAACAGCAGGAGGCAACACAAATGACACAAAAAATATTTGCAGAAATAACAGCAGAAAATTTCTCAAGCATGAAAATAGGACATGAGGTAGAGGTAAATGTGGAATATGGAACTCCTACTAGTCATAACCATAATAAAACTACAACCAGACATGTAATAATCAAGATCCCAGAACTGCAGCAAAAGAACACAATATTAAAAACTTTTAGAGAAAATAAACAGGTCACCTATAAAGGAAAGCCAGTCAGATCACAGCAGATTTCTTAACACAAACCATCCAATCGAGAAGAGCTTGGAGTGAAGTATTACAAGTCCTAAGACAAAATAGCTTCCAACCAAGATTGATGTATCCTGCCAAACTATACTTCAAATTTAATAGAGAAATAAAATATTTCCATGAGAAAGAGCTACTGAAGAACTTCATGAGTGCTAAATCATCCTTACAAAAGTGCTACAAGACAGTCTAGACAGAGAATAAAATGATTGCAATTTCAAGAACAATATAAAGGAACCCACAAGCAGATCAAGCAATTAAACAGGCAGAAAAAGTAAGAAACCAACAGCAAGTAAGGAACATGACAATGATAAGCCAACACGTATTGATTATAACCATAAATGTAAATGGCCTTAATTCACCAGTCAAAAGAAACAGACTGGTAGAATGGATTAAGAAACAAAATCCAACGATATGCTGTACACAGGAAACACATTTTACTCAAAAGGAAATTGATAGATTGAAAGTCAAAGGATGGAAAAGAATCCTCCATGCAACAGGAACCCAGAAAAAAGCAAGAGTAGCTATTATGTTTGCAGACAATGTAAATGTCAAACTGAGAAAAATCAAAAGAGGTAAGGAAGGTCACTACATACTTGTTAGGGGAGAACTGCAAGAGGATGAGATAACAATCATAAACATGTATGCACCAAATATCAGAGCACCAATCTACATTAAGACAAATCTTAACAGATATGAAAACCCATATAATTAATAAGACTATTGTAAGAAGGAACCTCAAAACCCCTTTGACACAAAGAAATAGGTCCTCTGGACAAAAAAATCAGCAAAGAAATAACAGATCTGAACCAAAGCTGTGAACAAATAGATTTAGTAGATGTATACAGAGTGTTCCACCCCACAACATCAGAATACACATTTTTCTCAGGTGCACATGGCACTTTCTCTAAAATAGATCACATTCTGGCCCATAGAGCATACCTACCTAAATGCAAAAGAACTGAAATTATCCCATGCATATTATCTGACCACAGTGCAAGGAAAGTGCAAATTAATGACAAAAGGAACTCTATAAACTCCATGAACATTTGGAAATTAAACAATAACCTCTTGAACAACCAATGGGTCACAGAAGTAATTAAAGAAGAAATTAAAAAATATCTACAAACAAACAAACAAACATATAGATACAACTTACCAGAATCTGTGGGATGCAATGAAACCAGTCTTCAGAGGGAAATTTATAGTGGTGAACTCACACCTAAGGAAAACAGAAGGAGAACAAATAAATAGCCTAATGCTTCACTTCAAACTTTTAGAAGTAGAACAGGTCAAGGCCAAAGCCGAAAGAAGGGAGAAATTACAAAGATCAGGGCAGAAATTAATGCAATTGAGATGGAGAAAACCCTACAAAAATACATGAATCAAAGAGTTGGTTATTTGAAAGAATAAATAAAATTGATAAACCCCCAGCTAACCTTATCAAAAAAGAAAGGAAAGAACTCAAATTCATGCAATAAGGAGTGAAAAGGATGAAATTACTACAGATTCTACAGAAATTCAGAAGATCATTAATTATGATATTGAAAATGCTCACTCCCATAGGTTAGAAAACTCAGACAAAACAGACAGATTCCTAGATATGTACTAATTACCAAGGTTGAGTCAAGAAGATATAAAAATCCTGAACAACCCAATATCAATTAATGAGATTGAAAATGTGGTTAAAAACTTACTGACAAAGAAAAGCCCAGGCTCTGATGGATTCACAACAGCGTTTTACAATAAATTCAGACAAGATTTAATACCAACACTCCTCAAACTCTTCAATGAAATGGAAAAGGAAGCAATTCTCCCTAACTCATTTTTGGAGGCAAGTATTATACTGATACTAAAACCAGAGAAAGACCCAACCAAGAAAGAGAACTACAGACCAATCTCCCTAATGAATATAGATGCAAAGACACTCAATAAAATACTAGCAAATAGAACACAGCAAATCATCAAGAAAATCATACAACACGACCAAGTTGGATTCATTCCAGGAATGGAGGGATGGTTCAATGCAAATCAATTAATGTTATATACCATATCAATAGAGCCAAGGACAAAAACCACACAATCATCTCAATAGATGCAGAAAAAGCTTTTGACAAAGTCCAACATGCACTCATGTTAAAAACTCTACAGAAAATAGGAATAGATGGTCTTTACCTCAACCTGATCAAAGGCATCTATGACAAAACAACAGCCATCATCATACTAAATGGACAAACACTGAAAGCTTTCATTTTAAAATCAGGCACAAGACAAGGATGTCTACTGTCACCATTCCTGTTCAACATAGTTCTAGAAACACTAGCCAGAGCAATTAGACAAGAGAGAGGAATAAAAGGAATAAGGATAGGAAAGGAAGAAGTAAAACTATCACTATTTGCAGATGACATGATACTTTACATGGAAGACCCCAAAAACTCCACAAGAAGACTCCTTGAGTTAATCAACAAATTCAGCAGTGTAGCTGGATAAAAAATTAACACTCAAAAGTCAATAGCATTCCTATACGCAAACAACAAACAGACTGAGAGAGAAATTCAGGAAACCATACCTTTCACAATAGCTTCCAAGAAATTAAAATATGTAGGAATTGATCTAACAAAAGAAGTAAAAGATCTATTCAATGAAAACTACAATACTCTGAAAAATGAGACCAAAGAGGATTTCAACAAATGGAAAAATATGCTTTCCTCATGGATAGGAAGAACCAAGAATGTGAAAATGGCCATACTACCAAAATTGTTGCACAGATTCAATGCAATTCCTATTAAACTACCATTAGCATACCTCACAGATCTAGAGAAAACATTCCTTAACTTCATATGGAACCAGAAGAGACCCAGAATAGCAAAAGCAGTCCTGGACCACAAGGACAAGTAAGGTGGAATTAGAATCTCTGACCTGAAATTATACTACAAAGCTACTGTAATAAGGTCAGTATGGTACTGGCTAAAAAACAGACAGAAGATCAATAGAATAGACTGGAAGACACAGACACAACCACAGACACACTCAGGCACCTAATCTTTGATAAAGGAAGTAAACAATCTCACTGGAAGAACAAGAGCCTCTGTAATAAATTGTGCTGGAGAAATTGGTTTGCCACCTGGCAAAGACTGAAAATAGATTCAAGGGTATCACCATGCACCAAACTCAAGTCAAAATGGATCACAGATCTCAATATTAAAACAGAAATACTAAATCTATTGGAAGAGAAAGTAGATTAAATGCTTTGAAGACATAGGGACGTAGACGTAGAGAGTTCATGAACAAAAACCAAACTGACTATGAAATACTTCAAAGAATCAAAAACTTGGATCTCATCCTGCTGAAAAGTTTCTGCACATCTAAAGAAATCACCAGCAGTTAAAAAGAAAACCCACAAATTTGGAAAAAATTTTAGCTGACTGTCCCTTGGACAAAGGTCTTCTTTTTAGAGTGTATGAAGAATTAAAAAACATGAGCCCCTCCAAATTCAAAGACCCAGTCCAAATATGGGTAGCTGAAATGAATACACACTTCTCAGATAAAGAAATAAAAATGGCAAATAAATACATGAAAAGGTGTTCAACATCATTAGCCTTTTGAGAAATGCAAATTAAAACAACACTGAGATTTCCCCTCACCTCAGTAAGAATGGCTATCTTTAAGAAATCAATCCTTAACAAATGCTGGCGAGGCTGTGGAGAAATAGAAATTCTTCTCCACTCTTGGTGGGAGTGCAGAGTGGTGAAACCAGTGTGGAAATCCGTCTGGAGATTCCTCAGCAAACTAGGTCTAGCGGTCCCATTCAACCCAGCTATTCCCCTCCTATGTATTTTCCCAGAAGATCTGAAAACATCATATCCCAGCGGTATATGTGTGCCCATGTTCATAGCAGCACAATTTGTAATGCTAAATTGTGGGAGCAACCCAAATGTCCATCCACTGTGGACTGGATAAAAAAAAATTGTGGTACTTTTATATAAAGGACTATTACTCAGCTATAAAGAAAGATAAGCTTGAGGCTTTTATAGGTAAATGCTCACAACTAGAGACCATACTCATAAGTGAAATAAATCAGACCTGCATTTGTGAGCAACGAATTGTCTCACTAGTGTAAGAACCTGAAAGTGTGAATAAATCTAGGAGGTATGATAGACATTGTGAAATGAAAGGAAAGTCCCAAAAAGTAAAGGGCAAGTGGGGTGTGGGAAGAGAGAAGGTAAAAAAGGGGAAATTATAAATGTATATGTGTATGTATGTGTGTATGTATGTTCAGGATAGGTAAGAGTTATACTGCTGTCTTCTATTTCTTTACTCAAACAACAGCTAATGATTACTTGTTTGATCAGTATTGCATGTCTCTATTTGTTTTCCTGAGAAACCACTTTGAAGATATCAATAGTAATACAACAACCATTGTTAATTTCCTACCACTTTGCTGTAACTCTGTATTATTTTTATTATTATTGTGCTATTTTGTAAATGGAAGTCTGTTAATATGTTTTCCTTCTTTTATTTAAAAAATAAAAAGACTTAAGTCAAAATCCTATGTTATAATTTAAATAATATGTGATGAAACAATTATCAAATACTAATATGACACCTAAATATTGGTTATAGTTATTATGGATCCAGCATTCCATGTTAGAACCTAAAAAGGTTGGAGTTCTTTTTTGTTTTCTTTTGTCATTTGCTGTACTAGGGATTGAACCCAGGGTACAATTATTGTGCCTAGGTAATGGGATTGCGTGCCAAGCCCTTTCAAATTTCATTTTAAGATTGACTCTCACTGAGCTGCCCAGACTGCCCTTGAAGTTGTGAACCTCCTGCCTTAGCCTCCCTAGCCCTTGAATTTATAAGCATTTTCCTTTTCTTTAAATTCATTATAAAAATAAAAACGAAAACATATTAACAGACAGACATCCATTTACAAAATAGAATAAGAATAATACAAGCAATACAGAGTTACAGACAAAGTAGTGGGAAGTTAACAATGGTTATTGTATTATGTTTGTTTGTTTTTTCTGTAATGGGGATTGAACTCATGACCTTGCACTTGCCAGGCAAGCACTTATGCCACTGAGCTAAATCCCCAGCCCCTGGTTGTTGTATCATGTATTAACATCTTCAAGTGGTTTCTCAGGAGAACCAATAGAACCTTTTTTTTTTTTTTTTTTTGCGGTACTGGGGATCAAACTCAGGACCCTGTGCTTGCTAGGCAAGCGCTTATTCCACTGAGCTATATCCCCAGCCCCCCAGGAGAACCAATAGAGACATGCAAAATTGATCAAATAAATAATAATCATTAACTGTTCCTTTCAGTAAAGTGATAGAAGTCAGTAGTTTAACTATGTTAACTCTCCCGTACATGCATACATACATAATTTCCCTTTATAATACATAATTTCCCTTTCTTTCCTTTCTCTTTTCACTCACCTCAGTTGCTCTTTACTTCTGAGCATGTTGCTTTCATTTCACAATGCCTGTCCTGTTTTAGCGCTAGAGGCACTAAAATAAAGATGAGACAGCCATTGGTCAGAGAACCTACAAATGCCTCAGGCATTAACTAGCTGAGAAGCCTGGACAGATTGTCTAACTTCTCTGGTCCTGTATCCTAACGTGAAAAATATAAATATCACTGTCATTTGGGGTGGTTGGTCTATGATAAAAAGCACTTCCTCAGGTAGCAAAGAAGATACAGGCAAAGGGGCTGAAGTGATTTTTATTGTAATTGAAGTGATTTTGCATAATCCCACTTTCCAAGGGATTTTAGCAGTAGGCATCACTGCCTGACGGCTTTTTGCTGGTGATTACTACAGCCTGTGGTCCCAGTCCCCCCTTCATGGTTGTTTCTCTGACAGTTCCATGTAGCTGACTCTATAGATGCCGTGATCAACACTTCTGTCTACCGCTGGGCTGAACTACTATAAACTAAACTTTCTCTCATCAATTGGATTCTGCATTTCTGTTTTCCCTACATTTTAAAATTGTCAGATGAACACTATTTTTCTTGCCATTTTACTATTTCTGTTCAGCATACTGTCTAGGTATGAAAAGCCTGATTCTTTGTGTGCTCACATGAAATAATCTCACTTTATGTTTCTGAGTATTCTTCAGTTGGCCCCGCTTTTAATAAATGGACACTTGAAATTTTCCATATTCCATCAGATTAGTATGTCTTTTCTCTTATTATTTTCAGGATTTCTAACTATTCCTTAACAAAATCTCTACAGTCAAGTGAAAATTCATTTTTCATAACATATTATAAAGATTGGAGTAGATAAACCAACTTTATATTTCTGTTTAAATGTACATACTGGCAAACTTGGGGCTGTGTGCACGACCAGATTCTCTTCACCTCTGACACTTAACTAATTCTATCAATTCAATTTCTTGAACAAAGATTCTCAACAAAAGTCTCCCTAAGACTTAGTAATAATTAGCCTCAGAGGGACCAGTGTGCTTACTCTTCAGGAATAGAACCTTTGTTTACCCTTTTCTACCATGCTCCCACAAAAAAGAAAGTCTTTCATATTTAAAATATTGGTGTTTGCTGAATCTACACATGCCAAATTAATTTGGTTTTTATAATAAGGTGGGATGTTTCAAATCTAAATTAACACCTTTGGCTTTACTTTGTGAGAAGACTTACTCATTACTCTCCAGCAACTTAATGGTTGTGCAACTTTATGAACCAACATAGTTTAATGTAATCTGACATTTATGACTTCCACATAATATCAGCTGCTAAAGTTTGAAAAAAGGTTTCTATTCAGAAAAAGCTCAAACTAATAAGCATGCACTCAATATTAAAATCGGGTCAGAGATCCTTTGCACTTTCATTACATATAATTTATGCCACTTGAATGTAGTTTAATAAGGTCATAAAAATGCCAGTTGTGGTATCTCATAATACTTTTTATAAACTGGTTTTACAGTCTCCCCTTTGTTCCAAAGTTCAAAGTGACAATTGAAATGCACAGGTTGTTTAGTAGTTCTTGAAGTTTTCCCTGGAAAAACTGAATGGTGAATATATAAATTACACAGAGTTGTTTATGAAACATAGGCTTTAGGAAAATTTATGTAGTATCTATTTATACAGAGGTAGAAAATATACTATTTACTTAAGGTACATTTTAAAATATAAAGTTGTTTTCAAGATTGTGGTAATTACCAAAAAACATTCCTTTGTTTCCCCAGATGCTTTTAGCTTGATCATTTTTAATTAAGAAGAAAAAAGCAGAATTCACAAAAAGACTAGTTTTATATTATTCCTCTGTCCCTACCCTTTTGTTAAGATGAAATGAAAACTTTGCAACATGTATTCCTCTCTTGGTCAACATTAAACAATACTCCAAGGAGCACTTGCTACAATGGTGGCACTGTCAGCTTTGCATGACTTCATTCACTCCCTGACCACTACCCTGCTTCCTGGCGGAGATAAATAGGGCTTTGTGAGCACTTCCCTTAGGTCATTTTAGAGGAGATAAATTAAATAATGATTGCAATGTAATATTGTGATAGTGCTAAAATATTTCCTTCAGGTTTCAACTTTGAGCACCAGTTTCTAATAATATATAATTTTTCATTCACTAGCTCAAACTTTCAGTTTTATTAAATTCTACAGCTGCACTCAGTATTTATGCATTTGGTGACCAACCTTGATATATTATAATAATACAGAGCTAAGACTTTTATACAAGTGTACAGAAAATTCTAAAAATGACTCTTGCATCAAACATGAAGTTCAGCACAATTGGCTTAAATCAAAAATTGAACAAACACATGCACGTTTCAGTTTGTGAGCTTCCTTGGAGACTGGCGTTCATGCGGCTTGTTCCATCGTTTTGAAGTCTTTCATTGATTTATTTCTATTATCAGTTAGAATTATTTAGAAAGACCACAAGACAGTTCCATTCAGTGCTCAACCAGTCTGTTGAGGTTTCTGTTGAATTGATACTTGGTGAACATGAAGCTATTCCTTAGGAATGTTTATCTTATTTTGCTAACAGTAATAATCAGAGTGTGGTATTTGCATTGTGTTTATCAGGGAGACAAAAACTTCAAAGGTTACCATCAGGAGACCTGAGTTTGTTTCAGACCTTGGGCTTACTAGTTGTGTAATGCTGGGCATGCCACTTAAACTTGAGTTTTTAATCTCCTCATCTAGGAAAGAAAAATAAAACATGCTGTAAGATACAATCAAAACAAGAGATAAGGACAACAAAAACCATAAAAATCATGGAAATAGAGCATCATGATCATCAGAAAGAAATGCATGACAGGAAGAGAGTAGAGGCCCTTGTGTTTTCTGTGGGACCAATAAAAACCCGAGCTTCTCAAGACAAACCCTTCTGCTTATTGAATATATCAGTGCTACCTTCCAAGAAGGGCTTGCTCTGGCACAGTGGGGTCCAGGAGCAAAGGTGATTGGAGGGAATTATCAGGAAATTACCAAGATTTGGGGACAAGAGGAAAGAAAACTTGGTTTGGGAAGAGGGGCAGCAATCAGGAATCTGGTTCTCCAGCTGAGATCAGGCTACAAAGAGCACATTATGGCTGGGCGGATTTAAGACATTATGCTAAGATGTTCTCTTTTACCTGTAGTCATACACCCTTCAGTCTGGATTTAAGGCACATTTCTTAGCACATCGCTCTTGAACTTTAAGGGTATGAACAGACTCTCCTCAATTTGATAATACTAACCTTTGGTTGAGAATATTCTTTTGGCTTAGAGAAGTTAGCTAGTTTCTTGGTGGGGAGTATAGAAAGAACCTAGTAAATTTTCATGAGCAAATGCACTTTATTAGATGAAACCAACAATTACAGTTATGTGGAATATATGGTGCGTGTTAAATATAAACCATTTGTGCTTGCAAATGCTATGATTGAAAGGGGAGTTTCTTTGATCAAGAAACTTTTATACCATTTCAGATATGGCTTTTTCTCTTTTTTTGAAGATAATCTCCATACTTGAAGCCATCATGTTATTCAATGTTTGATTTTTTTCACTCATTCCTCTCAAATCCTCTTACCCTTCTTCTTCTGATGCAGACACTAGAGAGAAACCTGACCTTACTCAGAGCCGCTTTACTTTGCCCTTTGATCATCACAGCCTCAGGAAATGCAGAGCCATTCCCAGTGCTCTGATGAATTGCTGGGCACCAGCTTCAGAACCTCATTTAGAAGTTACACCCATATTGTTATCTTCAATGAAGCTGCCCAGATTACCAGACGCAAGAATGAAAGATTGATCAAACAATTAAAGACAATAACAAGTAACACTATAACAACCATTGTTAATTCCTATCATCTTGTTTTGAAATCCTGTACTGTTTTTGTATTGTGTTGTTTTCTGTCTTCATTGTGGTTATTTTTGTTGTTTTCCTTTTCTCTTTAAAATTAGGAAAAAAAAACAATAACAAAATAAAAGAAGGTACACCCAGAGGCAAAGGGCCCATTGTCAAAGACCTGAGCAGAGCAACTTTATCAGAGGCCTCTTCCATAGTATGACATAAGTTTCTGAAAAACAGAAGCACACAGAAGGATCAGAGGAAAAGTCAATGGCACATAGGGGTGGAACTGAATGTCAGAAACTGTATGGGCAGGATTACAGCAAAGCTAAGTCTGTGGTCCATCCAGGGTCCATGGAAGCTTATTTTGCAGTGATACAGTTTGGCAGTAAGGAAAGAACCTGCAGGATATTAGAAATTTGACAAGGAAAACTAGGTTCTTTTCTATGTATCACCAAAATATTTCTCTGCCTTTGTCTGAGTCTTATTTGAACCTAGTTTAAAAAGCAAATGGAGTAAGGAAAGAGGCCTGAGTAGGAATCTGAACTAAGAGAATCTAAGACTGGGAGCAATAAGGGAAATCAGAGATACTTGGAGGAAATCTTATTATCATAAATGCAGTTCGTTTATAGTTTGGAAACCAGTACAGCACAATTTAAACAGATCTTGACAGATTAAAGCTTTCATAATTGCTAGATGATTTTTGATCGTTAAACCTCCGTGAGCCCTGATTTCTTTATCTGAAAAGGAAGGAATAGATGATGAATTATTAAGAAATAATTTATGTAAGGTGCTCACTAAAACAGTTGGTTCAGAATAGACTTTCAATAATTTGTAACCACTGTTATATATTGGAACAGATTTCATGTCTCTTTTATGTAAGGAAGAGAAACTCCCTTAGCAACTGCGCTAGCTTCTTATCCATTAGAATTCTCTTTCCCAGTCACCCATGTTCCTTATAGATAATTGAAGAGTACATTATATTTTTCAAAGCCCACCTGAATAATTCTTAGATGGTTTTGAGGTCCTAAGCACTAATGGAAACTCTGTTCCTCAAATATTTTCCTTCAATTATTAGAGCTTTGGCTAGATCTTATGAGGGAAGAAGGGAAGGAGGGAGAGCAAGAGAGTGACAGAAAGAGAAGAAAATTGTTGATGACAGCATGAGAAAATGACAAATGAATCTATTTTTTTCCCCTGTGGGAAATATTGACATAATGTCCATTCTTCCTTGTGTAAGATAATTCTCTTGTCTTTAAAAGATGTCCAATTGTTTGAAGTCAAACTGAAAGTAGGGAGAAAAGAGATGTTATCTAAAATACATGAGCTTGAATTAAAAAAGCAACCCAAGTACATATTTATACACAATGTTTTAGATTAGATTAACAGGCTCATAAAATTTTCCAGTTGATTGTCCCTTAAAGATAATAGAACATTTATTTATAGTCATTGGTATAATCGCTTACTGTAGAATAAATCCACTGAACTCAAAAGAATTATGAGACAATTCCTGTTTATAATCCACCAGAGCAAAGGAAAGTTTGGTGCCTTTAATATCCAGATAGGCACTAAGAGAACCTCAGTGAGAATTTCACAGTAACAGTGCATCTCTTGTTAAGTGAAAGAATACACATCAAATTCTCTCTTCATTCAGTGGTAGTGGACAATATTTTTCCAAAGAGAATACCATTTAACGTTATTGTTTAAATTAAATTACTGAAGGTAAGCATGCCTCTGAGAAGAGAAGTTAACTAAGATACATAAACTAATGGCATATGTAGATAATCTGCAAAGATGGCCACAAACTTACTTCTATCCCCATCTGTATTAATTTTAACCAGCACTGAGACACAAAACCTGATGCCTACAGCTTGTAGGAGGAATGGATTAATTTGGCTCAAGTTTCAGGGAGGATTCAGGCCAAGGCAGGGACACCAAGACAGGACATGGTGGAGCAAAGCTGTTTAGTTCATGGTGGCTGGGAAGTAAAGCAGAACAGCACCAGAGAGAAATGGGTGAGGAACTATATACATTACCCAAGATCACACCTCTGAGATCCACCCAGACACACCTAAGATTGTGCTTTATTACTCTGTTAGATGTTTCTTAATCCAATGCAGTTGACATATCAGGATTACTGGTCACACTGTCTCACTGTCCAAACATGACACTCTTTCCTTCAAAGAGATGGAGATAACTTTCTTGCATCTAAGTCACTATGATTAAGAAAATGCAATAAAGATGATCCTGCTATTTCTGGATCTAGACCTTAAGAGGCATGGGAGCTTTTACTTTTTCCTTCTTGGAAGCTTACCACCTTGTACGAAGGGCTTCTTCATGAATAATAAGAAAAGTCATGCAGAAAGAGAGACCAGGAAGAGAAGAAATGAAGTGCCCACTTGAGGACCAGCTCCCAGTCCCAGACATATTAGGGATGCATACTGACTGCTCAGGTCAAATGAGCTCCCTAATGTATGCAAGTGAACACAAGATTTTAGTCAAGTGGAACAGAAAAGTGACCAGCTCAACCAAACCAAACTCCAGAGAGAGAGACATTTTACCCTTTAAGCACTTTTTTGTGTTTGATTTATTATGCAACGTATGAATAGTGAATACAATATAGATCACTTTCTGGGCCAAAGAGGCTTAAAATCTTTTGAAACTGAGCTTTGTAGATTGCAAGGCCTTCAGTGAAATTCTAGTGACATTAAGGAGATTCTTGGGCTTCAGAGGAAGAAGAGTTTGATTGAGCTAATAGTCTTCTTTTCAGCATGACTTGAAATACTGGGCATATTTCTATCTTTTGCTAAAGCACCTTCTTGTGGGTGGAACGGCCAGCTAGGAGACAGTAATATGTACCACTCTCATAGATCCCAGGACTGTCATACAAATAATCAGGTGATGAGACAATGCCCTCTGGCAGATTGGTTGAAAGAGCTTAGTAAAGATTTCAAGTCACTCTGAAAAGTACGGCTCTCAGGGTAAATAACAAAGCACACTATCAAGCACACACTGCTCAGGCTATTTTATATATTAGGAAAAAACTCAGACCATGTTATTTTGTCAGATGAGAAGTAGTGGGAGCCTGACTAGGATCATGATAGTGGGATAGAGTGGGTTAGAGGGTAAAAGTAACATGACACATGACATCTCGATATATGGTAGCAAGAAATTTAAAACTTATTCTTTTTAAAATTTTTTTGGTACTAGGAATCAAACTGAGGACTTTGTGCTTGCTGGGCAGGTACTGCACTGCTGAGCTATATCCTTTGCCCTTAAAACTCATTCTTTAAAGTGCTCTTATTGGATTTTGGGGATAGTATAGCAGTTAGGATGAAAAAAGATAGAGATTTGATTAGCACATTGACCCAACAAAACCACAGACAAAATAAATTAAAAGTTAATTAAGGTCCATCAGGATGGTGGCCTATACTGCAATTACTCAGAGAGTAAAGGCACGGCGAAACTACCTATGATTTCTAACAACTGTTGTTTGAAAAGCTCAGACCAGATGACTATATTCACGTTGAAAAGCAGCAGGTCCACTAACAATTTTCCGGGGCTTCCACTCCCTATCCAAATGTTTAAGAACTTTATTTTTGTTATTTTCACTCCTGGGCTTTTCAAGGATATGGCATATGCTCAGTCAGAGAAAACAGTCACATTCACTGAATTTAGCAACTTTTACTGGATAAACCCCATATTTCTTAGCTCCTCCTCACTACTGGCCTCTTCAAGCATTCTGCATTGTGTGAAAAACATCTCAGACAGAAATTGTCCATGGGCTGCATAACCATTCCAAATGCATTTCTCTTTCTCACAGTCAGACTTCACATGAACACTACAATTTTTTTTTTGAGTGAACTCCATGTTGGGTTCTATTTATATCACTCGACTAAAGTTGGTTTTACTGCAATAATATTTGCAGTATTAAATGCAATAATTTTAATCCTTATCTTTCTGAGTCATTTCTCAGCCTATCTAAGTTGATCTCTTTTAATAGAACTTTTTCATGTGGATGTTGTTATAGACAGTTCTCAAATTTATGTGGTAAAGTCCTAACTCCCAAAGGGATGGTATTTAGAGATGGAGACTTTGTGAAGTAATTAGGATTAGATGAGTGTTATCCAGATGTCTCTCTGCAAAGCCCCATGTCTTCATGTGTGGGACTTTGGGGTGGTGACTGAATCATGGGTGTGTAGTACTAATTGGTGGATTAGTACACTGATGGGTTATATCTAGGTGTGATGTTGGGAGGAGAACCCTTATGGGAAGAGGTGAGTCACTGTGGCTGTGTCCTGTAAGGGTATACATCCTCTCCCCTGCCTTGGTTTCTTGCGTCTTTCTGCCTATTTTGTCATGCCACCCTGCTTTGGAACAAGCTGACTGTAAACTGAAGCCACTACAAATTATGACCTCAAAATAAAATCTTTCCTCATTTAAATTATAGGTGTTACATCTCAGCAAGATAGTAACTAAGATAGATTTTGTTATCAGGAGTGGGGTCATTGTTGTAATGGTACCTGGCCATGTGATTCAGAAGCCTTTGGAACTGGCTTGCAGGAAGAGTTTGCCAGCTAATGAAATAACCCTGGGATAATAGAAGCCAAATTTTATGGGATATTCTGGCCAGAGTTCAGGAGACTAGAATGCTGATAGAAATGCATCCTGTAAAGGCCAGGCTCAGAAGGGTTCAGTTGGGAACAAGAAATGCATTGATAGTTAGATGCCAGGCTATGTGTTTTATGTTCTGGTAGAAGATTTGTCTCCATTTTGCTCCTTTCCTGAGTTTAAAGGCAGAGGACTAATTAATTTGGTGGAAGAAATTTCAGGTCAGTCTTATGTTGAAGTGGTTGCATGGTTGTTGCTGGGGGCTTTTAGCCAGCTCTTAAGAATCAAGAGCAAAGGATACAGCAGAATGGTTTAAAAACTTCTGAGTTCGACTAGAAAGGAAGCTTCAGAAAATATTTGGCCTGCAATGATGGGCAGAGGAGAACATAGTTGCTGCAAAGATTACCATTTTAAAAAGCTAAGTAGTTTTGGAACTGGACAGTAGAAAATTAGCCCAAGGGCACTACAAGAACCAGTGGGACTCCACCTTTTGCGGGTTTAAAATTGCAAAGGTGAAAAAGGCTTTGTTTTGAGAAGAGAGGCCCAGGGTATCATGCTCCAGAATAGCTGCAGCCTAGAGAATTCAAATTGATTTGCTAGAATTCAGTTCATTTTACTCAACTATGCAGGCACTTTCTCCAGCGCCTCTGCACCCATCAGCAAGATGCAAACAGGACTAGTTACTGCTCCAGCTTGTGGCAGCTCTTTGCATCATCCACACAGAGCTGGTTTTAGGTGGGTTAAAAAATGCAAGAGTTATGAGGTAAGAAATGCTTCCAACCAGACAAAAAGACCTAGGAGATCAGTCAGTGTGTCCCTTAGAGGGCAATTGGTACAGTTGTGAGTTTGAAGCCAGTGTAGTGAAGACTCCCAGAAAGTTGTAGAAGCCAGGAGTGTAGGAATGTGAATTGTCTGAGGAAGGCCACCAAGAGTGAGTAAGGGCCTGAGAGAGAGGCCATGAGAGCTACAGCCACCTCCAGTGCCACAGAGCAGAACTATACCAACCCTTGGGAGTTCACATCTTGCCACAGATTGTCTTGGGCTCTGGGCTTGGAACAATGGGATTTACTGCTTTTCCTGCTGGATTGGTCTTCCTTGGTTCTGTTTTCTTCTACCCTCCTATTTCTACCTTTTGGGATGCTAATTATCCTGTGTATGCTGGAAGTGTTGAACTTTCTTTTTGTTTTTAAAGGGGTTCACAACCAACTCTTAAATCTCAGAGCTTTTGACTTGGAGTTTTCAGCAGTGCTGAAACTATTACATCTTTGGCAACTCTTAGAGATGGACAGGCATGTACATGAACGCTTTGGGGGCCTGGGTTAGAATGTTATGGTTTATATCCATAAATCAAAATTTGGGGGTAACAGATGTACCCCCAAAGCCTCAAAGTCTCATATGTGAAACTTTTTGGAAGTGATTGGAAATGTGTGATGCTTCTCCCACTATTAATTCACTAGTGTTTTTATAACTGGATGTAATTTTGGGATGTAAAGTCGTGTTTCAAGAAGTAAGTCATTGTGGGTATGGTCTGAAAGGCTAATATATCTCTCCTCATCCCTTGATCCCTCTCTGCTTCTTGCTGACATGTCATGGACTGTTTTTCTCCTCTGCCATCTCCCCTGCCTTAGAGCCAGAAAACTATTGACTGAAACCTCTCCAAAACACAAATTAAAAGAAACCTTTCTTCATTTAAATTGTAGGTGTTTGGTATTGTGCCTCAAGCAACAAGAAAATAACTATGACATTGAGGTTCTGAGGATGTGGGGGGATCTTATGGTAGGATTAGCATGTTTACTAAAAAGACACTTGAAGAACTTACTCTCCCACCCTACACACTCAAAGAAGAGGTCACAGTTGCACAAATCAGTGTTGCTACTTATAAATGCCAAAAGAAGAGGTCTTACAACCAAGAACTAAGTGTGACAGAACCTTGATGTTAGACATTCAAGGTTCCATAAGTATGAGAATATAAATTTCTGTTGGTTAAGCTATCAAGTCTATAGTATGTTGTTATTGCAGTCCAATAGGAGTAATACAGTTGTCTGACTTTTCTGGTCCTGTATGCTGAGGCTATTTTAAAATTCTAAAACATATTTTAAATATTGAAGAGCTTTCAGGTTTTTTTCTTTAACTTTTTAAGAGCTTCTGTATTTTCTTGGCAAAAGATTTCTTTTTCTGTTGTTTTTTGTGCTGTTCACATAAGCGGCATATGCAGCACAGCCCCAGGGACTACTATCCACATGGACTGTAGACAGCACGCAAAGTGGTAGCCTTGCTCATGTGATGATAACTCTCAAATTTATATAATCGAATCAGCTTTCTCTTTGGAGTTCTTTATATCCCTCTGTTACACCTATACTTGCGTTTTGTTATTCCATAGAGATCTCAAATTAAAAATATTGATGACTAAAGTCATCATCTCCCTTCCATTTCAGTAGTTCCCATATCATTAAACAGTTTCTCCGCTCACACAGTTGATCATAATAGAGGACACCTGCCATGGCACGTATCTATATATCCAAGAAAGCCTCGTGAGCTCAGAGGTAGGGCTTCTTGGAGGTGGCTGGATCTAGGGTTGTGAATATGGGTTAAGGGTATGTTACAGCTAAATTAGCCCACCTGATTGGCTTAGCATAGTTTTGGGGTGGATGATGGGAAGTCCCACCCTGGGCGTGGGTGGTACGAATCAATAAGCTTGTAGCCTCAATGGGATAAAAGAGAAAGGAAAGCTTGCTGCTGCTACTGTTTCCCACTGGCCCTGCCATGGACTATTTCTTTCCTCTGCCATGCTTCTCTGCCTTAGAACCAGCTGAATACGGACTGAAACATGTACAATCTATGAACTAAAATAAACCTTCCCTCATTTCACTGTCAGTGTTAGGTATTTTGTCCCCGCAATGAAAAAGTAACTAAGAAGTACTTTAAATACCCATTTCTCCTAACAATTGTCCATGTCTGCTCCATCTCCCTGATTTTTCCTTCATCTCTACCTCATGTAAGTCTATGCGGCTTGATACAACACGCTTATCTATTGCTCCCTGTTATGCATTGTGCGGCTCTCAAAACTGTGGCTTAGGGTCTGAGGAAATCTATGGCAATACGGACTTGCCATATTCAGCATGTGGTTTTCAAGGTTACTGTGGAAGGGATAAAGGCATGAATGATAGCTTTGAGACTATGCTATGGTTTGGATGTTGAATGTTTACTGAAAGATCCATATGTTAAAAAGATGGTCCCCAGTGTGATGCTTTTGGGAGATTGTAGAACCTTTAAGAAATCTATAATCATGTCACCCTGAATGTGCCTCATCTTATCTGGTCTTGGAAGCTAAGCAGGGTAGGGCCTGGTTAGTACTTGAATGGAGAACCTTTAGGAGATTGGGGGTACTGGAATGTCCTTAGTTCACTGGGATGGTAGTTTGCATGTGACCTCTTGCTAGTTTGTACAGCACCCCTTGAGTTCTCACATAGGGATCATAAGAGGAGCAAGCTAGACCCCACCCACTCAATTTCTCTGAAACCAGGTGTGATTATTGTTATACTTGTGTCCCCACCGTCATCTGTCACCATCTGCATCTCTCAGCAGAAGCCAAATGAATGGGCCTTTCTTGATCACGAATTGGAACCTCAAAAACTGAGCTAAATGAAAATTTTCTCCTTAGAAAGTTAGCTGCCTCAAGTATTTTGTTGTAGTAATGCAAAACTGACTAAGACAGGGGATTTTTATAGGATTGGTTTGAAAGTGTTGTGATAACATTCTTACAAATATTCCACTGGTCAGAACTTGGCTCCGTCTAATCTCCAAGAAGGCTGCAAAATATAGTTTAGTCATATGGCTAAAAGGAGGAGAAGTGATTGGATACTGGTGGTCATGAGTATGCTGTCATGGCAGATCACGTGAGTTCTGTTCTCAGAACAGATCTTTCTTCTGTATCTTCTTCTCCACGGTCATCAGTTTAATCCAAACAGTTATCCTGTCACAGTAGAAGTACTGTAATAGCTTCCTAATGAAGTTCTTTATTTCCATTTCTACCATTTGAAATACATTTTTCTCCACCCCCAAAATCAAGTGGTCTGTCTTGCTCCCGTATAAACACTTCAGTGCCTGCCCATTATCTTAGAAAGACCAACTTTCTTGAGTGGATCCAAAAAATCATTCATCTTTCCATAAACTACCTTAGTCAAATTTTCACTGTTTCCCTTGCTTCCACTGTCCATATCAGAGCTATCCCTATACAATGGTTTCACTCAGCTTTATCTTCCACCAAAAATCTAGCTTTCCTATTATTTTCCCCCTATGATATCGACCATTAATGTAAGTTAGGTAATATTTGTCTTTAATCTGTCTGACTCACTAGACTGCGCTGTTCACAGGACAGAGAGTGCATTTCACATCAGTATCACCAGCATGTAGCCTAGTGCCTGTCACTTAACTATAGGGGTGTACTGTATCCTATTTATGTCGGTTCATGATTGGTGATTGTAAAATTTCCAGTAATCTTATGAGCTGAATGTAAAACAGCTGTTATTAAAAACTGAATTATAGAGATGTACAAGTAGGTGGTATTTAGAACAAAACTAACTTGGAAAAGTTATTGTTTCCTAATTATTTAACCACATTTTATTATTCATGCTGTTGAAGTTATTTGTGTTTATATCTGGAGGTGAAGTCCTATATAATGGTATGCTTGAAGTATCTCATTCCAATTCTGTGTTTAATGATTTCATGTTGGCATCCTGAAACTGGTTATGGTAAAACTATTGAGATCATGGAAATGAAAAAATGCTACAGATCAGCAGTACTTCCACTTCCATGCAGCCTGTTTAAATTTTTTCTAGCGCACCACAATGTAATAAGTGTTTCTATAATAAGTATAACTATCTATTGAATGAATAAAAGGATAAAAAGTATAGTACATTGTGCTTCCCTGCATTGCCATTGGACAGATGTGAATTATCCCCTGGATTAATGCAACTATACCAGTCATCCAACTAATTCAATCAGATTATTTTAATCTATTGAAAGCATGAAGGCAAGATTTTCACTTTTGCCTAAATCACATAGGCACTTTCCCTTGTTTTTCATTTATTTTGTTTACATATCTCCTTCTGTTTTAGCATTTAGGAGGAGGTCATTTTAGCAGCGTTTACGGAGTATCCTGCTCTGTGACAGTTTTTGCAGTTAATTTTGCCAACCTATCAGAGGTCAATGAAATTAATCAGAAAACACGTATAACCCAATTGTTGAATATACTGTGGGATAAACAAAAACTTGTGGATTAGATGAACAATTTAGAGTAAATTAACATATTCTTTAACACTCTCGTGCTAATTCTGAACATTTTCTCATCTCTTGGAGGCTTTGGTGGTCATGAATCCAGAGTGTTCAGCATGGCGGAGCATTTTAGAGATCTGGTTTTCTTTCAGTACAAGAGCATTTTGGATGTAGAAGAGCCATGCTCCTCTTGTCACTGTTATCATGATTAGTCTTATTTCCTTGTTGCTTCATTTCCAGCATTCAATAATAATTTCCCCAGCAAAGAAATCAATTAATGTATACCCTGTGCTCCTAAAGGGTGCAGTGGGACTTTGCACATTCAAGTATCCAAGTGATATTTACTAAACCAGGGGCACCTATCTCCTTTATTCCTTGGCTAGCTCTTAAAATACTTTCATTGAATCTGAAAAATTAAAATTTTGTGTTTTTCTTGGATACTGGATTGGTTATTAGTAAAGAATATTTCAGAAATGTAAACGGGTAAACATCAAGCACCTCAACATTTTGAAAACTTATATTAATGCATGAAAAAAACTGCTTTAAAATAGTTTTGTATCAAAATTAATTGTATGGTGGGCACTGATAAGAGTTTCATGGCTATATTTTCTTTGCCATTAAAGTGAAACAACATTTGGTGTTTGTCATAAAGTTTTTGCTACTGTGATTGCTGCTTTAGCGTGGTTCATGGCTGGGATATAGGAAATGCAGTAAATCGCTAATATTATGAGCCTTCAGAAAATCAGCAATTCACATCTGTTCAAAGGAAAGACATTACTTCCTGAGTATTCTTTCACATGTTCAGAACGAACAAGAAGAAGCATAAGCAAACTGGCATTATCACTACTAAAGTTCACAAAGCTTTGAAAGATTATTCTGCTTTCATATGATCTTCACAAAACCTTCTATACTATGGTTCAGAGCATAGACAATGCCTGGTCTGGCCCATTTTCCTGACAGAAGCAATGAGCACATTAGCATAGAGCAAAGTGGTCTGTCATGATGTTGGGTGCTGTGTTTAATTCTGTACTAGTGTCTGCTTGAGTGTGGTTGTCAGACTAAGCCTGGTCTTGCTGGGCCTAGTTATTGGGTTAATAATATCCCTTAGTTATTGCAGGCTTATTAGATTTGGCATCTCCTGAAGGAGTGTGTGGTGAAAGTTAAATAAAAAGAAGAAAATGGAATTATTTCAGGGCTCCAGGAGGATCAAAGCCCTCTCACTGAATTTGAGATTCTCTCAGGGCTAAGACCAAGACTTTCTCTGGGTGGCCTGTATTTATTTAGTTATCAGAAGGGAGGGGAGTACTTAAGAAAGGTGGAACTACTTAAGGACTTCTCCAAATAGGGTATTAAGTTAATCCACCCAGAGTGAGATGCCTGAGGCTACAGTCTTTATCTAGTTGAGGTTGGATCCGGGTATCCTTGGCTGTGACTTTATTTTATCCTTTGAGGCTCTCTGGCTTCATCTGCCTTTATAGGCCTTAGTAGGGATTAGTGACTCACAGAGGTTTACTGCCCATATGCAGACAAGGAGCCTAGGTCTTGTACAGACTCACAAGTAGACATGAAAAGCCAATTGGTTAATTTAAGTCCCGCTCAGGGCTGTTTTGTAGTGGTCTCTATCACTTAGTCAGGAGCTCTGATCATTTATCCAACTCTGAGCTGTGGGCAGTGCTAGGTTTCAGGATGGAATTTTCTGGTGGAGACTGTGAGCACCTGTGAGGGTCAGGCTGACCCCTGCTCACAGGACTCACTGCACTGCCCAGTAGCATTGGTTTTATGCCTGTCCTTCCAGGCCCTGTTGCTCCTGACAGCTATGGTGAGGGTGCTGGTCATAGTCCTTTGAGAAGGTTCTCCCATCTTTTCCACTCCCAGTTACTGATATGATATAATGATATGTCCTGAGAGAAAAGTTCACCTAGATTTTGACCTGAAAGGAGTAAAGGCAAAAATTAACAACAGAAACTCTAGACTGGGGACTTACCTCAGTGAGGAAATCACTGACTTTCACCCTAAAGAAAAGTAGCTTGGTATCATTATTTTTTAAAATCAAATTTATAACTGAAAGGGATTAATTTTTAATACAATGATTATGACTAAATATTATGTGGATAGCAGTATGCACATAAACAGTCTAGGTTGCATATCAGAATACAGTACAGAGAAACCACTCTAAAAATAGTTATGTAATGAGCACTTAAGTTTGGCTCAGTGGTAGAGCACTTCTCCATCATACACAAAGTTTACCATTCAATCCCCAACACTGTAGGAACAAAGATTAAGTAATAAAATAATTCTTTTTTATTTCATTATTTTTGTTGTATTTTTGAAATTAAATATAAGGATAAAATCCATAGAGAACCTTAAATTGCCCATAAGGAGTTTTATAATAAAACAGTTCAATATCTTACTGGAATTTAAGTAAGAGGAGTTGATTCTCTATGTGAGAATTTTTTTGCTGTTCTGTAACTTAAGATACATTGATAAGTATCTACCCACTTTATAATGCACATTTGGCATCAAAATATTAAATTAATTATTTTTAGGTTATTTATGAAACAAGGCTTTGCTTGTATCTGTGTTTAGGTTATGAATCTGCTGCCATTCCTACAATTTCAGTTTTTTACAGTGTTTGGGTATAACAGATTTTTATTTCCCAAAGTCCATCTTTGTGCATATTGGGATGGAGAAGCTTTAATATTTTCAATCTACATTCAGGCTGCCAATGCACAAAGGAATGACAATGTGTCTAAGTCATAGGAATTACTTTTCCTTAAAGGAATAAGCTCTTAATATTTTCATCTTTTCTTTCTCTTCACCCTTCCCTATTGGCAGGAAGGAGCTCTGTAGTCTGTTGACCAGTATAAAGAAAATGAATAATTACATGCTAATCATTTCTTATGTGCAAGATTATAATCATGATTTACCATCCATCTAATACTTCATAGAAGCAAATAACATTTCATTTAATTAATATAGTAATTTTTCACAGTAGGGTATTGTTTTCTCTGTGCTACGAATGAAGGTATTGAAGCTCAGAGAGGTTAAATAATTTTCTAAAGGTCATACAGCTGATGTGAACAAGTCTTTCCGTATGCAATGTCCATACTTTTTCTTCTACATAAACATTATACCTCAGTCAAGTACTGTTTCCTATTAGAGGACATAAAAAGACTTTCGTCTACTCGGAACATAATGCCACCGACCTGTGAAGGAATACACGTATGACGATTTTCCGTTGAAGGAGGTCCAGTAACTTTGAAGAAGACAGAAGCTACTGGGGAACTGTCTCAGGGATGGTGTTTACTGTCTGCTGCTAGCACAGACGAAGGTAATGAGTTGTATTCCCTTCGAGGGGTCAAGCGACCAAACGCACTGGATGTGTGGGGGGGAGTTTATGTTTAAACTTCTGAGCTTCTTCAAAGGGAGGGGCTCTGGGAATATTAATTTCGATTTAACCTTTAAGTGCAAATATTTTGCCAGGTTTGCCTCACAACTCAGAAGATCCTGAGGTTTACAGTGAGTTAACACTGAGTCAGAGATGTAGGCTGTAAATTACTTCATTGGACAAAATCAACTGTAGGTCAATGATTTCAAGACTCGCTCAATTTTAGTGTTTGAAAACATTAACACCTCCATTATGAGTTAGGGCTGATGGGGGAAAGTAACACAGTGGACCGTCTTCTAAAGGATTCGGGCTTCAGAGGTAGAAAAATGCTCAGTCAGCTGTCACACAAAGGGTGTTTTAATAAAGCAGGTAGACAAGGCCTTTGAAAGGAAAGTGTTGATTGCAAAGCACGTATAGAAAAATTTTAAAAATAAAGCAGGGCCTATGTGTCTAAGTGATTGGTAATGTTATTTGAGAACTCGAAATATAAAGACTGGCTTGAAGAACTTTATTCATGTTGATCTGTTCATCAGTTAGCTGTATTTACAAGTCGTCCCAAATACCTTTTGGATGGACTGTGAGAAATTTACACAGAAAAAGTGCTACTGTGACTTTGCCAATAAATTGTGTATTTCACCATGTGCTAATGATTTTTTTTTCCAAAAAAGAATACACTGTGACCTCAATAAACTTTTATATGTCAAAATAATGAAACAGAACCTTATTTTCTGGTGCCAACTTTCCATAAAATCACTCTTTAAAAAAATATTAATCTCACTGCAGCGTGTAGAATTTTATACACAGCTTCAGAACAGGTCTGGCACTACACATCTCTATAAAGTGAAAAGACTTAGACTAGATTCAAGAGCTAAATGCCACAGCTTGTATCTGCACCTTTAACTTCTTGCTGTCTTAAAAATGTGTATAGCACATGCTCAGCACCTTATCACATAGCACAACATATCACATCTTGTATGACATCTGTTAACAGATAATGCACCTTTGTGACACTTGGCACCATGGACATTTTTATAGGTCTATGATATTGTTGTTCAGTAATAATTGGAGTAGTCCTATCCTAAAATGTACAAAAGCTAATAGCACTGCATTTAAAAATTCTCAAGTGTCAACGCCCAACCTGGTTAATTTGTTTTTGGCATAGGATAGTCCTAGTTAAGTGGTAAGACTCGATTCAATTTTCAGCTTTGCCTATTAACAGCTGAATTACCTTTTATGTAGTATTTAACTTTCTTTTGCCTGGTTTTTTTTTTATCACGTCTACAGCAATGGCAATAACAACATCCATATCACGTGTTCCTGTGAGTTAATATTTGTAATGTGCTGTGCAAAGCAAATGCCGTAAGTTCTTGTGGTTGTTATCATCCTTACATGTATGTAGAGGGCTGCGGAGACAAAAAGAAAACTTACACTTCAGAGTGGAAGGAAAAGAATAATTTAACAAATATAGATATTGAATGGATATGTAAGTCATTTAAATTTTTGCAAATAATATAATATCTTCCTAGTCAGGATACTTCCAAACAAGCTTTAGGTTATAAGTATTCTACTTCAAGGCATAAGAAATAGGGGATTAATGTCAGTGTGAATGGTAGAGTAGGAACCTCCACGGAGCTACTCCATCATAAAAGTAAAGAAAAATGTTGGCAAAAATTGTGAGGATCAACTCTCTCAGTCGTTTGAAAATTAATCAAATATCTACAACAATTTAAGCAGTGGTCACTCAAAGAACCACCTGAATATGAGTAAAATCATCCAACTTTGTGGTGTTTGAACTTGTTCCATCTGATCACTCTTAATTGTGGGATGTTCTGGAACTCCCACAGTCTCACATTAAGTAGCTTTGAAGACATCAGCCTAGCAGGCATCAGAGAGAAAAGAATAGGTTTGTAGTTCTTGAAAACATTAATCTTAAAGAATTGTCAAAATTTGATCTGCCCAGTTATTTCCTGGAAATCACAACTTAAAGGGTTTGTCCTTAGTGCAAACAGTTGTTTTCTTGGAAATATCTGTCAAGATCAGTAAGAAGATTTTAGGGCTCTTAAACAATAATGGCCACTAGCTACAGTGATAGGAGTTGGAGTAAAATGAAGCTGATCAAAACACTTCCAAGAGAAATTCTTGAAATTCTCACTCATGAGAGTGAGTAGGGGGCTTTGTACAGATCCAACTATTCCTGCAAACCCAGAAGGCTGCCTAGATGCGCCGACCTGTGAGTCTGTCCAGGAAAAGTCTGAGAAAGTCCTCAGTTCTCTCCTCTGTCTGACTTGAGGCACTGCAAAGACAGTATGTGAAAGCCAAGGCAGAACCGCGGCCTGCCTGCCTGTATTAATCAACCTTCTAGCCACTGAGTCACTACATCCGAAAACAACAATTTAAAGAGGAGAGATTTGAGTTGCACGTAGTTTATTGACTGACTCCAAGGCAGGGACATCACTATAAGGGGTGAGGAGGAGCAAACTACTCAGTTCATGGTGGCCAGAAAGCAGAATAGAGGGAAGAGTGCCAGGGAGGGAGGGACAAGAGGACAGACGCACAGGCCACACCTCCACGACCCACATGGACACAGAAGTGTGCTTCATCAATCCCAGGGGGCAGATCCCCCAACCAGTCAAGAGAAATTCTATCCTAACCGCCACTCTGCCTGAGCGTTGAAGGTATTTTGTTCCCTTAAACACAGCCCTTTTACAAAGGCTAGACCTCTTACGGATTTAAGGAAGTCTTTGTCCAGTCATTGCTTGACTACTAATCTAAGTGGAGATGTGATTGGTCCCCCATGAAAAGGATTTTTAAAAAGTACCCATTTAAAGATTTTCCAAGTAAGGTAATAACATGGAAAACCATGAATAAAGGATTGTTAAATTTAAAAAGAAGAATTCTAGGTGAACAGCAACAACAAATTCCAAAGAGTAGGGAGTATAATTTCTAGCATTGCCACATTGTTTATTTTAAATGTTCAATTTTAACCACAATTACAAGTAATGTACAAAAAAGCAAAAAAATATGGCAAATATAAGAGAAGATGCAGTCAGTAGAAACTCTCACAGAAAGTACAGATGCTGGATTTTATAGGCAAAGGTTTATAAATCAAATATGTTAGATATGTTTAGGAAGCCATGTAGAAAGAATAAAAAAAGTATGAAATTACATCTCACCAGATAGAGGCAACCAGTAAACACAAAGAATAAAAACAAATAAAAGAGAAATTGTGGAGCTTAGAAAAATAAATAAATAAAATTTAGAAATTTCATTGAGAAATTGTCAGAAGAATTCTTGAATTTAAGGATAGACCAACTGAGATCATCAAGCACAAGTAACAGAAAGATGAAAGAAGAAAGAAAAACAAACTGATCCTATGGGGAGTGAATATAAACCACCATCTATAAGCCACTGTTGAGCACACTTAACATATTATGGGAATTCTAGAAATGAGGAGAAAGACAATTTGAAGAAGTAATGGCTGAAAATATTTGATGACAAGTATAAATCTACACATTCAAGAAGCTCAATAAATTCTGAGCAAGACACACCCAAATTCACTCCTAGACACACCCCTGTCTCACTTTTGAAAGCCAAGGTTAAAAATACATTTTTAAAAACAGAAAGAGAGGAAGAAGTGACTCATCGTGTTGCGGGTTCCTCAGTGAGATTAATAGTGGACTTATTCTGAGATACAATGGATGCTAGAATTCAGTAGAATGACATATTCAAGTTGGTACAAGAAAAGGACTGTCAAGCAAGAGTTATATATCCAGCAAAGATAGTTCGTGTAGCAATGGCTTTTTCTTCCTGAGTAATGAGGGAAGGGGCAATATTTGATAAGTATAACCTATGGAGTTCAGTGTGTTTTTGTTTTCGTTCTACTTGGCTCACTTTTCCAGAGAGCCATATTCAGTGTCAAATTATGTAAATGTAAATCACTAATGCTCTACCTTTGGCATCTGCCATGCGGGTCTCTATTTGTGAGAAGCAGCTTAATTTCAAAGTGCCACTTTCTCTTCTGAAAATCTGCCATTAGGACTTTTAGTCATAGACCTATGATGAAGACCACTGATTTATTTCTTTCTCATGGACATCCATAACAGCCTGGCCCTTGAATGAAACTTCAGGTGTCCTGGAGGGGTGACTGGCATGTCTGCCCGGGGGAGATCTCAGGGCAAGTCCTCCTGGGATACTCTGGCTATATTTTGAATCAGAGCAGCTCAAAAAGCCCATCCACATGGGGTGCAAATTTCTCCAACTGTTTTCCAGAGACATATAAATTTAATACAAACTATTGACATTAGAAGGGCTTCCCTTTTTATTCAACAGGATAGACAGCAGGAGGAAAGTCTATGTATGTCTGTCTCTGAGAATCCAGATGCATGCTCAGAGTTAACCACTTATCAGTCCAATTATTTAAATACAGGATGAACAACAACTGCATACTTCTTCATTAATTTTTATAAGACTATAACAGGAAATATAGAAATGGCCATTCTATCAAATTTATTCAATGCAACAACTGGCTGGGTGGGAATGACAGTTGCCCAGAGGATGCTTGAGATAGTGTGTAAACAATTGCCCTACTGGGGTGATGCTCAGGGTAAACTGTTAGGTGGTTAATCCTATTCAACTAGAGAAAATCTTGCACAAAAAGGAAGAAGACATGGGCTTTTACTTTGGGGAGGGAAGGGATGAACAAAGGAGGCAAAGGAAGAAAATATAGTTAGACGGATGGTAGGCCAAAGAAAAAGAGCCTCTTGAATAGCTAGGGAGGAAAGACCAGCTCGGAAAGAGAACTTAGGCTGATGGCAGTCACGCGCATAACAAGACTTCCCCTTCCGTGCTCATTTAATTGCTCTCCATGTGTGGACAAAGTCACCTTTCTACATTCGGCAAAACACCCTTGGATGTTTGTGGCCAATGATGTTATTCCTCAGAAGGTCAAGGAAGTAACAGGGTAGTCGCTTTGCTCCTGCGTCAGCTCCTCTAAGAGAAAGTGCCCAAACCATTGTTACAGCAAAGAAACTAGTATTTCATAACATAGCCTGTTTGTGGGTGTTTCTCTACTACATGATTATTAACATGCTGGTTTTCTCTAAGCCTTAAAATTAGAATACTGGGCCCAAGTTTATTTACAGTGCAGCATGTGTAGGCCTGAACCACACATCATGCCCAACAGGAAGTGTGTGTAGGTCATCACCAGCCTCCACAGGGAACATCAGCCATGGTGTGTTTAGACAGTGGATCCCCCTAAAAATGAGTACAACATCAACTTTGCCAGCAATTCAAAAACAGCAATATCTGGAAGTGATAAAAATGGCAATTGATAAAAGCTTCTCTTGTTATACATGGGCCACACATACTCTAAATAAAATATACCATTTAGGAAATGATTTGTGTTGATAAAACTTGATTGAGTTGTTTTTCCAAATGTCTTCTCCCTGCTGGGAATTTCACACTTTGGCAGGCTCTCCTCCGGCCTCCCCAGTTGCCAGTCTCCTTCTATGACCTGACCTGGTGTTGTTTATATGGCTGTTTACACATGTCTTAACAACCTTTGCAAAGGGTCTTTAATGACTTTCACTCCTGGCCTGTGCATAGCTCAAGGCAGAGCTCCAAAGGCTGCCACTGTTGTTGTGTTTATTTGTGCAGTTCCCTCCCCAGCTCCCCCTCGGAGAAGGAAGGCCTAGAAAGCATGTTGCAGGTTACATAGCTGTAGATAAGTTTTAAGAGTCAGGCTGTCATTGTTAGCAAAGAGGTAGAGCGAGGCCACTGAAACAGTTATAAACCCATCATGTTTCATGGGGGGCTCACTTAGAACATTCACCTGAACATTGATTTTGCATGTCTGCTTGATAAAATATTGCAGCAAGGTCCAAACTCCAGGGATCACCCACTACTATTCATGGGGCTTGGTTCCCTCATCTGTTAAGTAGAAAGAGTGAATTACATAACTGCAATGATTCGACCACTTTAAACAGGCTGAGCTTAGAGACTCCCATGTAACCTCAGATAAGTAGTCCATATGAATATACATTAGGAAAGATAGAAAATTTCCTCCTGCAGATGTCTCGAAGCATGACTAATATGGAAAACTCATCTGAATTTAGGCTAGATCAGTATATTAGTGTGTGACTAGGACAATTTATAATCAAAATATATGATTCAGACCATGTAGATTATCTAGCATGATATTTTAACCTGGGCATTTCCAGCTCTTTCTTTCAAATTGGCTGAGACAACTGAAATAAAAAAGCCAGGAATCAATCTATCATGAAATGAATGGAAAAAAAAAAAAAAAGAAATGAATGGACAGAATCAGGAAAGATGAAGAGCATCTCATTGAGCAGAACAAGGATGGGAAGAAAAAACTCAATGTATGATGGCCTAGGTTCCATACACACAAAAGAGAGTGGTGCCCTAAAGCTGCAGCACTGATGCAGGAGGAACAGGGCACAGATGGAATCAACTTTATTCATACCAGTAAAATTCTGATATCAGAGGATATGCCACTCGTAGAAACAGAAGTAAAAATATCAAACTTGACACCTTTGGCATTAATGTCAAATGCTTCTCATTTTGAAGGAAAAGTCCAGACATGTTGGAATCAGATGCCTTTTCAAAACATAGCCCCTGGATATTATGGCAAATAGATTCATATATGTCTTAGTTACTTTTCTCTCATGGCTGGGACAAAATATCTGATGTCCAAAATTAAGGAAGGAAAGGTTTATTTAGCTTACCATTTGTGAAGGCTTCAGTGCATACTTGGCTGGCTCCAAGGCAGAGTGGAACATGGCAGAGGGCAACAGTTCATGGTGGTGGAAGACAGCAAAAGCAACAAGAGAAAAAGGAGGATTAGTGGCAAGCAGCCTCTCTTCCTCCCTTACATTGTATGCAAACTACTTACCACAGGGTGGGGCAGGACTCACACCCATAATCCCAGCACTGGACCATGGATCAATCACAAACTCTAGAAGCCCGCCCCACAACTGCATGAAGCTTTGGGGGGACATCCAGACACAAATCATGATAATATACTTGCAAGATTCGTAGCTGTTTTAAGTATGGAGAAAGTGTGTTCAAAGTAAATTAATGTAGGGACTTCTGGTAAGATGGAGACCGGGTAAGCAGCAGAGAAAGATCCTCCTGGAGGATTGCCACCCAGATACTAGAATAGAGCAACATGAGAAAGACAAGGAGAGAAATGGGTGCCCTGGTGCCATGGATCCAGGAAAGATCTGAAATGGGAGTTGAAGCCTTCAGAAGTAACAAAGACCTCTCCTGGAGAAGAACCTTGGAGGGCCGTCGTGGCGTAGTTAGAGGAAGAGGAGGCAGAAACCAAAGGAGCCACAGCTCCATACACACCCTCGGCCGCTCCCTCATTCCAGCACTAATAGCTTCAGCCTCCGAAGCCCTTGCCTGCAGAGACCTACTGACTCAGACAGGACAGCAGAGTCCTGAGAGCTGGTCCATAACCGGAGAGGAGAAAGCACAGCTAGGAAGGGAAGCAGCTGCGGTCGGAAGATGTGGTCGAATCCAGTGTGAGGACATGAAGATATGACAGCCCAGAAGCAGAATCCCCACTCTGCAGAAACTTTTCTAATCAGTGCCCTGAGGCAGGGCTGAGACAAGGCAACCAGTGAGCAGCCCACCACATCCATCTCTACGGCTGCTCGGAGGATATGGCCTCATACCTCTCCAAGGTGTGAGCAAATACCAGCAGAGAGTAGCGGAGAGGAGTAGAAGCAACCCCAGTGCCACAGTAATTCCCAGGGATCCAGCCATAAAACAAATGGGAGCTGGAGTTCAACAGTAAGAGAGAGCTGCAGACGGAGGTGGGACACACGGCCCCACGCCCTTCTCATTCCAACACCAAGCAGGAAGCACGAGTTGAGTTACTGGACTTCAGCTCCCACCCTGAACTCCCTCTCTAAGCAACGTGAGACTCGGGGGCCATTCACCATGTGTTTCTGACAACGGGCTGAGTCCATGGGCTTCAGGACACTCTAAACTACTAATATGAGCACCAAGAGGGTCTTCACACTGCTTACATATGTGAACCTTGTAAGAACCCATAGCATCAAACTGCACAAAAAGCAGCAGTCCTGGAGCCTGTGAGGCAAAAACATTCTACATAGCAGACCCGAGAAAATCCTCCAATTCTCTCCTTGAACTAATAACTAAACTTAGTACACACCCTGGACTACCACAGTGAGCACAGGTGGGGGAGACCTCACGCCACCTGTGCCCTGCAGCATAAGTGTACCCAGTGCCCAGCTGCAAGGGACGGGGGTGGGGGTGGGGGGCGGGGAATGGCAACACTGGAGATTGAGAGGTGGGAGGAGGAGAAGACATGGAATTAAGGTGCAGACTCGCTTCTCTAATTGGGTGGGAATAGTCTTCAAAGTCATAGGATGCCTACAGAGGGGACACCAGGGGCTTCTGTGGGGAGCTCGGTGGCCTGTGGGGGGAGAGGCCTCCCAGTCTGCCAGACACCCCGAAAGTGGCGGCCACAGCCAGGCAGAGCCGGGCTGCCGGGTTCTTGGGAGAGGCGGTCCTGAGGGCGGAGCCAGGAGGTATACCCCTCCGCAAAAGCCGCGCTGAAGACTAGCCTGAGCCTCTGGACTCGGACCTGCTGTGTGGAGGCAAAGCCTGGCAGTTCGCTGTGTAACCCTGTTTACAGGCCAGACACCCGATGGCTGAGAGGGCTAGCCAGTTCTAGTCTTTGAGGATGGGTGCTTCTTCAACTCCTGCCATAGCAATTTGTGAACACCCATGTTTTACACAGCATAATTTGAAGCAGCCAAGCCTCTTCCCAATGGGAGAGCACGAGGGAGTAAATAAACAAAAAACTAGTTATTACCAATGGGAAGATGACTGAAAGGGTGGTAGAACAACGGAGATGAGGTGGAGAAAATTGATTAATGAAATGAGCCATCATTTGTATAACTGAAAACAAAGACAAAGATAACAGTATGTAATACAGCATCTAGTGTCAACTCTGTACTATTTTCTCTGTAATTTGCTATTTCCTTAACTATTTTTGTGTTAACAAATGCAAAGATAACATTATGTAATACAGCAGCCAGTGTTAATTTCTCACTATCCTCTCTATAATTTAGTATTTCCTTTATTGTTTCTGTTTTAACAAATGCAAAGATAATATTATGCAATACATCATCCAGTGCCAATTCCCTACTATCTTCTCTATAATTGGGTATTTTCTGTCTTGGTTTTTGTGATATTCTGGTTTATATATCTCCATTCTTTTGTCTTAAAAATAAATAAAAATCAAAATAAAAAAACAAAGTAAATTAATGTAAATGTTCAAGTCTCTCCATTTCTTATTCCCATTAGTAGAGCATGATCCCCTCTGACAGTTTCTTTCTAAAATTCTCATCTCATGGTAGATGGCCTGAGTTTCTTAAAATGATGATCTGAAGGGTGATTAAGCATCCCTTTTGTATGGATTTTCATACCAGTTCTCTGCACAGGTAATTTATTAAATGTCTACTGTTGTGCTGTGTCTACTGACTGTGAATACCAAAATGAATGGAGTGTGACTGCGGTAGGTCTCTGCTTCAAAAAGCTGAAAGTCTAAAGTTAAGCAATGATTGATAATTTTTTCAATGCAATAGAAACTATAATTATTAGCTGTTTCTCACGGATGAATAAGCTCTTTTTATATCAATTTGGGAAAAACATGTTCACATACACTCTGAATGTTGTGTGGGTAATGAACGTAGCTTCCCTTAAAAGAAATTTTGGTTGGTATCTCACAGACAGATGACTGTAGCTCTACTGGGTTTTCTCTGTTCTTTGACTGATCTCTTCTGAGGATCTTGTCCCTACTCTATCTTACCCTCTGGGGCATTGCTGACCTTGTCATTACCATAAATCACAATACATTTATTACTTCTTTCCAGAAGGATTTATCACTGCTGTGGAGCAATGACTGCTGTGTATATTCCAGGTTTCACCTCTCTTTTCAAATTGGGAGTTTTATTACAACTTAACCATCACTGCCTCATTACTATACATGAGAACTTGGGATGGCATATATGATCTTATTGGACTAAAAGGATCACACACAGATGTTATAGAAAGGACTTCACAATGTACTGTAGGTATGGGAGAAAGTGTGGAATGGATGTGTGTGTGTGTATGTGAACATGCACACGTATGTTAGTTTGTGTATCAATAACTTTGTGGACAAGTAAGTTAGAAAGAGATGTGTGCTCAGGCAAAAAATTAAAAAAAGGAAGATTTGTTATGGAAGATTGTTGGATGGTTAAAGATTTTACTAGAAATGTGTGCAAAATATGAGAGAAAATATCAATGAATCACCTTGCTTTGAAATTCTGTATAGTTTTTATTGGTTTTGTGGGTTTTTTGTCTTTGTTATTGTTATTTTATTTTATTGTATTTATTTTATTTTTTTAGGCTTTTCGAGGCAGGGTCTTGCTATGCAGTTCAGGCTGGCCTCAAGCTCACTTTGTAGCCTAGGCTGGTGTTGAACTCACAACAATCCTACTGCCTCAGCCTCCTGAGTGCTGGGATTACAGGAGTGCACCATAGTGCCTGGCTATTTTTTTCTCTTCAAAATAAAAAAAAAATTTAAAAAACAAAGGAATAATTGATGAATCTAACATTTGAAGAATAGGATTTTTAATGGAAAAATGGCAAAATGGAGAGGGAAAGTTTGAGGCCAATTTCTTCATGACTTTCGATTTTTCAAATAAGAAAATTTCTATATAACAGCTACCTATGCAAAGTTTGTTTTCTTCTCTGTCAGTTCACTGTCACTCAGAGATGAATTCTTTTGTATTCTTTAAAATCATTTCAGCTGCCTTAGAAAACTAGGCAAGCTGCTTTATTAGTCAGCAAGAAATAAGCTCCATAAGATTTAGGAACCATTCTACTGACCTCAGGATGATGGTTCAGTGAAGCTTTTATCACTAAGGTGAAGCTACTCCTCTGTATGACAATTATTTGTGGACTTGTATTTCATACCCATCATCAGCAAAGGGACTGAACTTTTAAGTGGCACTAAATTAAGGAACAAATGTCTCAGTCATGGCTCACTCCATTTAAGAAGCCCTTAGTGATTGGTAAAATCAAAATCAAAGGACTAATTCCTTAATTCTGAATTATGAAATCTTATAACAGCTATTTACAAAGCACTGTGATTAGAAAAAGAATTAAATTATACAATTAAAATGAACTTCACTGCAGAAAATTTTCCGATACCTAATTGAAAGCAATATCTGTTATAATTACAAGAATTTAGATTACAAGACTTAGATTTTTTTTAAACCTAGCCTTCAAGGTCTTTAAAAACTTGCCCACACCAAACAAAAATGTCAACTCCTTGCAGCAGCTCTCAAGCCTCAGGCCCTCACACAGTCTGCTTGGCTCCCAACCAAAGCAGCCTTCAAGACCCTACTTCAAATGTGGACAAACTGGGCACTGGAAGGTAGATTGCCCCTTCCTACAACAGGAGGGGTTCTCTGCTCCTGCTCAACAGCACAGACCTCCACTGTCCCTGATGCATCTGCTTGGTTTGGCTGGAAAAGACTGACAGGGCCTGCCACTCCAAACCCCCACCAACAAGGCAGACAAAATCCTGCTGTCATCTGAGGAGCCCAGGGTCAAAATCCAGGTGCCAGGTAAGTCAGTTATCTTCCTCGTTAATACAGGGGCCTCTTGGTCCATTCTCCCCAGCTTTTCTGGTCAACATTCCCATCAAAGATCACGGTTGTTAGGGTGAGGTTTCTCCCCAATGCCCTCTCACCACACCCAACAGTTCCTTAGCCAACTACACATAGGCTGGAGACTGCTAACAAGGCTCCTAGACCCCATCATCTTCTATTCTGGCCTAACCCCCTTACGACAGGACATCTCCTCACGAAGCACAGCATGCTCCAAAACAAACCTACAAAGCTCTCTTTGAGCTCTCCTCACTTTCCCCGGCTTTATCTGCCCCCACCCCCGCCCTGGCTGACCTCACCTGCTACGGACCAACCAGCTCCCCGAGCTCCCTTCCCCGCAATCAGACTCCAGGTCTTCCCTCCATCACCCTCACCTCTTCCTCTGCAACTCCTCTCTCTACCCCTGCTACCCCTCTAACATGACCTGCCTCCCAGTTCTCCTCCCCAATCTACAGATTTACGCCCACTGATTCCTCTACCCACCTGAATACTCCTGATGTAGTGTCTCCATCAGAGTAATCCTGGGAACACCAGTCTCGGCAGGAGCTCTGGGAGCCTCTAACCTTGCAAGCTTGCTTGCTCTCAAAGAATGCTGCATCTTCTCATACACCCTGTGTCTTCTCCCTCATTCGCAACATGGTCCAAAAATGAACAAACCCAAATTTTAACCTTATGTTTCTTTCAGATTGCCAATTTCAGCTGGTGCTGACTGACAACCCAGACTTAATAATGCCCCTCCTCAGAAGGAAGTAGCTACTGACAAGACACATTATCCTTATCCCTATTAGACTAAGTCTGGGATGATAAGTCACAAGGCAGCCAGCCCCCTCATGGGAAAACTTTAACTCTCAATATTTCTCTCCTTCCCTTACCTGTTCCACTTCAGTTCCCCTCAGCCACAAAAGCCAACCCCACCCTCACCTGCTTTGGCAGGACTCTGATGAACATTTCACCTCACTCGGGTTGTTTTGGCCTGCAAACAACCCTCACCCTCTCTTGGGCTGTTCTGGTCTGTGGACACCTTCCTCCTTCTGCTCAGGCTATTCTGGCCTGCAGATACCTCTGCTCCCCCCAAAGAGCTTTAAAAGTCCACTCTTTGCTCAGCTCAGGGCTGCCTTGGTCTGCTAAGTATCCTGCTACGCCCCGCCCAGTAAAGACTTCTTTCATATCACAAGGCCTGGTCTGGTTCCTTGTGGGTCTCAGTTCTATCAGGAAGAGCCCCATGCTTGACTTAATGCTCTGTTGTTGCTTCTTTGAAATTCTTGAAAACCATCCAACAAGGCAACCTACCTTCTTTTTTGCTATGAGCCCTACCAATGATGTGGCAGGACCTGGTTTTGACAGAAATGCCAGTGGTATATCCTGGGGTGAAGAAGGCTAGAGAAAAGTTCTTGGAAGTTCTGAGTTTATTCAAGTACAAGAATAATTTAATCAGAAAAAAACCAGCAAGTTGAGGTCCCACCAAGTGCCAGGATAAGAGGTTCAGCTTGGAAAGGGTGAATGATCAATCTGATTAGAATCAGTGCATTTCCCAACAGGAAAGGACTTGGGAAGCTGTGGTGGGTGGAGGAGTGTGAAGCGGTTCATTTGCACAGTTCACTGGGAAGGAGAAATGACAGACGGCCAGCTAGACTTCTGCAGGAGCCACACTGCATTCCAGTGCAGGGTTGTGTCTCTTCTCAGTGGATGTGTCTTTCACCCACCCTGGAACAGAATAACATTGACTTTGGTCAAGTCTTTGGGCACCAGTATTAAAAATATAGGATTAAACAAACAAAAGGTTCCATTGCCCAAAGGCACTATTCTAAGTATCTATCTGTATTAAACCACTTAATCCTCTTAACAACTGCATGAGACAGGTACTGTAGAAAATATCAATTTTCTTCATTTTACAAATGAGGAAATTGAAGTATAAAGAGCTTAAATAACTTTCTGATACCATCCAGCACACAAATAATAGGGATGAGATTAGAATTCAAGTTGTCCAACTCCATAGATTTTGCTCCTAGCCACTTCAATGTATCACATTTCTTTCTTTTTTTTTTTTTTTGCGGTACTGGGGATCGAACTCAGGACCCTGCGCTTGCTAGGCAGGCGCTTATTCCACTGAGCTATATCCCCAGCCCCACATTTCTTTCTAAAAGCCATTGGATTCATATGGTCTGAAGTCACCACCTCTTCAGAATTATTTCTCTCATGTGTTCTGTCTTTAAGATGTGGAAACAATCCACATTCCTTTCCACTGCAGAGACCATATTTCCTAAAGATGGACACCAGAATATATCTAAAGCTGCAGGAACTTCTTGATTATCCGCCATGCAGACATGAAGTCTATGTCTTCTCCCCTTGAGTGTGGGTAGCAATATGGTTATATCAGAAGTGATGCTACCAGACTCACAGAAAAATGTCCCCAGGAGCAATACAACTTCCATCTGGTTCTCTTGGTTAACATCTCTTGAAATCCAGTCACTACATGGTGAGGAAAGAGAGAGGCCACATGGAGATATCTTTTATAGCAGAGGTGTTGAAGTCCACAGCCACACTAAGGACCCAGCTGACAGGAGATACACTCTCCAGATGCATGAAGAAGCTACTGAGGTGACTCCAACCCCAGCCATCAGTTTGTTTAAAACTACAGAAGAGATGGCTCACCAAAGATGGCCTCAGCAAGCAACTTACACTCTGACACTGTGAAAGTTAATCATCAAATGATTGTTGTTATCTTGAGATATTAAATTGTGGCTTGGAAGTCTTCCAATTACTTGTTGCTATGGTGTGCCCTGGAGCTTACACCAAAATATAAATCTGTGTCTCTCTGGCACCAAAGTGATCCAGGGCAGATGAGAGATATACACAGAAAGGAGACAAGAAGCTGAGACAGCAGTGCTGTTTCTGCTCCACAGACTTCAGGAGGAAACTAGTGAGCACAGGAACGAGGATGAACTCAGGTGAGACAGCAAAGGGAATGGAGGCATTGCATAGCAGTGGATCATTGGAAGAGGTCTTTTGTTCCTGCTGTTCTGTCTGTATTGCTTTCACTTTTATGTGTTCTGTGTGACCCTACGCCTTTTCTTCAGAAGAGGGGCCGGAAAAGTTTTTCTGATTTTCTTGCTAATCAACCTCCTTTTGGGCATTTTATGTCTCATGCCAGTATTAGTGGTTTCTATTTATCAGCTATATTTGGGGGACAGAAAGAATACAGAACTAAATTCTATATGTTGTGGGTACATGTTCTGGAGCACTGAGCTTGTGCTATAAAACTTGGAATATGTTTCTAAGGGGATAAATGCATCCCAGTTCATGTACACTGGACCAAGTATATTACCATAAAAGGAAGAACCCTGGCAAGAAACTACATACAATTTGGGTGTGACCCCAAGATGTAGTTCTAATGTTGAAATTGGATTCCCCAAGTGCCAGTGGCAAAGACAAACTGTGGAGAACAAATGCATGTTGTTTGTAAACAGAGTGTGCAAAGATAAACCTGTTCATCTCCCATATGTGTTTTCCAGCTGGATCTCATAAGCAGTTTCCCCAGGGTTCAGCCTTTAGTGAGCTGAGGAGTCCCCCCTGCAGATTAAGCCTTGCTGTGTTAATGCCTAGTACACCTCTAGATTAGGTTACAATGTGGAGGTTCCACATGCTGCTAGGAGGGGGGTTGTCTGGAAAAGGTGTCATAACCAGGATCCTTCCATGCCCTCGTAGAATTTCTTGCCTCCTCCTGAGGGCTTTTTCAGGCACTTCTTAATATAACTACAAAAGCAATCTGTAGATGCCTTACTCTGCCTCTGTTCTAGGTAAGAAGTGAAACAGCTGCTCAAATGCCAAGTTATACCACTACCTGCACAAAAGTTTCACAGTCTTAGTTAAAATAAACAGAACTGAACAGATTCTGGACTCAGAGAAGTAGTGGTAGGTCAATTAAGCAGTAGGAAGATGAACAACTTTTGGTTAATATCAAACTTCAGCAGCTTGTCTTCTCACTGTCTGGGAATTAAGACATGCCTGGGAGTGGAAAAGGTATTCATCTGGAAAATGGGTGTTTCTCTGTAATTTGATATGTTTGTAAGACTAAGTTACTGGGCAGCACCAAACACAGAGAAAGTACCTCCTTAGATACTGGTTATAGAAATAGCTTCTGTATTATCTAAGGTGATCAGCCATCCTAGTTTGTCTGGGACTGAAGAATTTGCTTGGAGGTAGAAGATTCAGTAGTAAAAGTAATGAAGTCCTAAGAAAAACTAGGAAGCTTTGGTCATACAATTACTGGTGACTTTACAAAGTTATGTAAGAGAAGTAATATGTGGTTGAACACAATGTACCAACTCTGGCGTATTTATTTGTATATCCTCATCTTCATACATTTCTCCCTGTTGGCACACTGCCATTAGATTAAACCAAATGAGCTTGTTACTATTCAGCCGTTTACACACACACACACACACACACACACACACACACACATACACACACACCACAAAAAAACCAAAACACTACAAAAAACCCCCAGCCTTTTTAGTGTTTCAAACTATTTTTATTTACATTTACTTTCTTAGGCTCTGTGTTGGATACTTTATGTGTATTCATTTACTTGATTATCCTAACAACCATTTTAGTGTTGTTACATCATTTGATAAAAGCAGAGGCTAACAGGTCAACTTAACTATGACATACTGACAAGTTACAAGCTGTATTTTCCTTACCCATTGAAGACCAAGTGTGTCCAGTCCTTATCACATATTTGTAAGATAAGGATAACTATTCTCATCTTATAGATTAATAAAATGACGTGCAGGAAGCTGATATGATATACTCAAGGCTTCATGACTCTCTTTGAACACATCTGAGTTCATGTTTTCCTTCACTGAGCTAATTTTCTAAGAGCATGATGAATTTAGAAGTGACTTTGATCTCCATGCATTTAATTAAATATGTTTTTGAGATTTCATTATGAAAAAAATCAATCACATAGAAGAATTGAATTGTACAGGGACCATCCATATTTCCATAGCCTAAATTCTATAATTAATATTTTTGTTATATTTGTTTCATCGAATCTCTGAACATCAAGCCATCTATTTTTGGATACATTTCAAAGTGAGTTGCTATCAGAAATGCACTTACATGCTGGTTTTTGAAATAACTTCTTTTTTACTCAAGATGATCAGCCATCCTCATCTGCTGATCCCCTAAAGGTTTCATCCTGTGTATCAGTCACAAAAATTCAACATTGGCCTACAGACTTTTTTTCAAAAGGTAAAATTTACACATTTTTAACATAATGCAATGTCAGTTTTTAAAAAATAGTACAAGTTTGCAATATATAATAAGTACTTTTGCCCTGGGAAGCAGGTGCATGCACATACTATATCTTAACCCTCTTTAGTCTCCCCCACCCCTTCCCAACGCCTCCATCTCCAGGTTCCCTTCCCATTTGCAAAAGGCCTACCTCCCTGTTTCCTCCAGGCTTTTAATTTGCTCTTTAAATTATTTTTACTTTGAGTCTCTCATATAAGAAATCAAGGGCTATTTAAGCCTCTGGTAAGCACTAGATATTAACTGTGTCATTTAATGACACGGGATGATGCATGTCTGTGTTTAATAGGACAGGTGTCATCATTTCCGTCGTTCCAGGAGGATCAGACTCCTCCCTACTATCTTTTCCCTCTTCTTCTCCAGAGAAAACTGATGCTGTGATTTTGTTCATTGTATTGTTTTTACCTATTTCCGAAAGTTATATGAGAGGCATCATAAAGGACTAGTTAGGGTAAAACTTACTTCACTCAGCAAACATTTCAGGAGACTCAGCCACAGTTTTTGCAAATATTCAGCAGTCATTACATCCATTGTATGTGTTTTTGAACGAATACAACATGCTTTTGTTTATCAATGTTCCCATTGTGGGTAGAGGACTGAGTTGTGGATGTGTTCAATGTTTTACTGTTATGAAAAACTGTAAGCACCATTTCATTTAGTTCTCCCTCAAGGGCTTTAATACACAGATTGAGTTGTAGAAATTTTTCGTGTATTCTGGATACAAAAATCTTTACCAAATATATCTTTAAAATACTTTATTTCCCTGTATGGATTATATACTCATTTTCTTTAATGAATTTGTAGAAGTGGAATTTTATGACTTTATGACATTTATAAAAAAGATTGGTACTTTCTGTGAGATGCCCAAGAAATCTCTGTCTAGTCCCAGACTGAAAAAATGCATACAATTTTCTTACATTGTTGGTCTTTCATTTCATTCTGTGTTAATAAAAAACATTTTGTATGATATTAACCTTGCTAATTTATTGAGGCTTATTTTGTATTGTGATATATGACCTGTCTCAAAGAATGTTCCAAGGGCACTTGAGAAAAATACTAGACATGATTGAAAATACGGTGAATGTTTAATTTTTTTTAAAAAATTGTTACAGTGAAAGACATTGTCATCAATCTCACTCCAATACTAGTCTTGGCTCAAACACAGTTATCCGATTATCTCTTGCTGAATAAATTCTGGAAGGCTTCTTTTGTGAGCATCTTTGCATTGTCCTGGCTGCCTTCATGTTTACAACAGATTGAAAACATTTACCTTTTTTTCATGGTCATTTTGACTTTGGAGAAAAGCCAGAAGTTGCCTGGTGCCAGATCCTGTAAATAAGGAAGATGAGGACACAACATTGTGTTTTAATTTGACAGAAATTACCATAAATGGTTGATCACCAAGATATGGTTAAAAAATACAGTGAATGTTTAAATTAAAATTTTATTAAAGTAAAAGACACATTGCCAATAACCCTCCTCAGAGTGCTCAAAAAATCTCCCTCACTTTGAACACACTTTGAACACCTATTAAGTGTAGCAACTTTACTTTTGGATTGGAGGGCTTCATTCCTGATAAGATTTGCATCTGTCATTCTATCATTTGCTTTTTGTATCTTGTTTGTTCCTCTATATTTCCATTATTCTTTTCCTTTTTAAACAGATAAAACCTAGTAACTCCATTCTCCCATTTGATGCTCTTGTTTCTCTATTGTAGTTTTGAGTTATTATGTTATTAGTTGCCATGGGGATTGTAATTCAATATCTAAACTTAAATACTCTCATATTATTACCAGCTTAATCTCAATAATAGACACAAATTTTACTTCTATATTGCTGCATTTCCACCCTACTCCTTTGTAGTTGTGTAAGTTAGCTTTCTGTCACTGTAACAAAAATATCTGAGCTACTAATATGTAAAGAGTGAAGTGTTTTGACTGCTTTACTGAACAGGATAGGTATAGCGAATATCCTTATCTTGTGCTCATGTTAGAGGAAAAGCTTTCAGGTTTTCCCCATTTAATATGATGTTAGCAGTAGGCTTGTCATAAATGGGTTTATTACATTAGATCAGACTTTTCCATACCCCTATTCTTCTGTGTTTTCTTTTTTAAATCAAGAAGAGGTGGATTTTATTAAAAGCTTTTTCTGCATGTATTGAGATGATCATGTGATTTTTGTCCCTGCTTCGGTTTAAGTGATGTATGATTTTTTTTTTTTTTTTTTTTGCGGTACTGGGGATCAAACTCAGGACCCTGCGCTTGCTAGGCAAGCGCTTATTCCACTGAGCTATATCCCCAGCTCGATGTATGATATTTATTGATTTGCTTATGTTGAACCATCCTTGCATCCAGGGGATGAAGTTCACTTGGCTATGATATGTGATCTTTTTGATGATCTGTCACATTCTGTTTGCCAGTACTCTATTGCATTTATGTTCCTTAAACAAATTTGCCTGCATTTTTCTTTTTCAGCTGGGACTCTGCCTGGTTTTGGAATCAAGGTAATGCCAGCTTCTAGAAATGAGCTTGCAAGCACACCTTCCCTCGCAATATAGGTGTAGAAGAGTCATCCCAATGTGATAAAACCCATTTAAGGTAAATCTACTGCCAAGATCGTATTAAATAGGGAAAACCTGAAAGCTTTTCATTAAAGATTTTGAGGAATATTTGGCATTAGGTCTTTCCTGAAGTACTTGTTGAACTTGAACTCACTAGGTTTTGGGCTTTTCTTAGGTTGTAGGTTTTTATTACTAGTCCAGTTACTTTGCCTGTTATTAGACTGTTTGGGGTTTATATATTTTATTGGTTTAACTTTGGTGATTCATAAGAGTTTAAAAACCTATTCATTTCTTCCATACCCTCCAATTTATTGGAGTACAGATATTCAAAGAATTTACTGTGGCAGTAATCTGGATTTCAGCAGTCGGTGTGACTTTGCCTTTTTCATTTCTAATTGCATTGAAATGAATCTTTTCTTTCCTTCTCTTGGTAAGGTTGGCTAAGTGTCTATTCTGTTTATTCTTTTAAAGAACCATGTCTGTGATTCACTGACAGTGTTTTCAAATTTCTGAGGTGCCACTGGCAACTCCAAGTACATTCTTTCCTGGCTTTCAGTGTCTCTGAAGCCCCGGTTTGTGACTATCTCACTTGCTGTGTTCCTTTCTAGGTGGGAAGGGTAGCATGACTGGGAGCCTGTCCTGCTTGCCTGGGTACTGCTAAAGTGCCAGCTCCTTCTCACAGGGAACCGGATCCTTTCTCAAGATGGCTCGTATGCCAGACCTGGGACCTACAGGGTGCTGCCAGACAGGAGCAGTGCTGATTCCCCTTCTAAATCCCCCTAATACTGGATTTTCATCCAGTGAGTTTCTCCTTTATATTACCTTCCTTTATCTGGCTTTCTCTATGCCCCTCCCCTCAGTGTATCTGCTTTCTTGCAGTGCGAGTCTCAGAGTCTCACTGCCTTGCTATCACCACCTAGCCAGTTATGATGATCTCCCTCATTGTATATTTTTATTTATATATATTTATAAATATATATTTTATTAACACCTAGTAGTTGTATATATTTGTGGGATAAAATGTAACATTTCAATACATGCATACAATAATATAATGATCATACCAGACCACTTGACATATCTGTCACCTCAGGCATGTGTCTTATTTGTGTGCTGGGAATATTTAATCCTCTCTAAGGTATGGCTGTTTTGAAATACTCATTTAATGGCTTACTTACTTATTTACTTACTTATTTATTATCTTTTTGAGATAGGATCTCATGGTGCAGTTCACACTAGCCTTAAACTCATTTTGTAGCCCAGGCTGGCCGTGAACTTTTATCAGTCTTCCTGATTCAGCCACCCAAGTGCTGGGATTATAGGCATGCACCCCCATGACCAGCATCAATATACTATAATAAAATTGTCAGCCTCACTACTCTTATATTTCGGGGACATTTTTGGCATGAGATTACCAAGAATCTAACTGAGGACCTTATTTTTGCCAGGCAGTTGCTATGCCACTGAGCTAAATCCCCAGCCCTGGGGCCATTGTGTAATAAAATAGGTTTACTTGAACACAAGCATTGTGATACTGCACTAACTGATGTGACAATTGAGATGCCTAGTGCCTAATAGAATTGGGCAGTATGTGCTGTGTGGACGCACTTGGTAAAGGACTGACTGCATTCCAAGCAGGTTGGAGTCTGACAGCCCAACATTCCCTCATGTTATTTGTAATAGCTTCCAATTTAACATTTATGGATCATTTGTTCATGGAATTCTACATTTAATATTTTTGGAATGAAGTTGACCATGGAAAATTGAAACTACTGAAAATGAAACTTCAGATAAAAGCACAATCACTACATCTTAGTATGCTAAATTCTTAAGTCTGCCAACGCGAGTCTAATGTTGAGTTTCTTTACTGAATTTCTCATTTAAGTTTTTATACTTTACAACCCTGTACTATTTAATGGATTCTTAATTTCTACTTAAATTCTCTGTTTTGTGTGACATTGTTTTCAGTCTTTCATTTTATTCTTTGGGCTTAGCATCTTTTGATTTTTTGTATATATTTAAGATATCTGACTTAAAAATCTGTGTCTAGTAAGTCCCACCTGCAACTGTTACCTTTTTGAATTTATACTAATTTCAGTTTCCATATGTTACCTTATGTACCAGTCTATGTTTCCTTTTGTTTCCACTCTTCAATTTGTTTTCATCTTGGTCTCATTTTCAGGTTAAAAAATTAGACCTCTTGACCTTCTTTAGGTCTCCAATTTGAAGCCAGGGTCCATAATATTAATGTTACTGGTCTATCTTTTTACCTTGTTCATACTTTGGATGCGTGACTTGGATTGTCAGCATAATGACCATGCTGGCTGGTATTTAATGCTGCCCACCCTCCTCCCCATTTATTTATTCATTTCTGACTTTCAGATGACTCTAGTTCCTTCAAATTTACATGAAGGAGCTGTTATTCTCCCTTAATAATTTTTTTCACCAGAAAGGACACTCTCATTCCCTCTTAATAAAAAGGTATCTTTCTGTATGATATTTTACTTTCTTTTCCAAAATATCTTTTTTCTTTCACAATTATAATACCAGAAGCAGAACACTTGCATTTTCCTGTGGGAATTACTACTCGTGTTTGTGTTCTTGCTGCTCAAAAACATTTTCAATCCTTTCCATTTCTCACTGCATTGTGAGGGCACAACAGTCGCATCACTGAGGAGTGCATGCATAAGTGAGAGGCAATGGCGTGTGAAGATCTATCTCAAGAACTGTTTTATCTGAAATTGATAGCAACACATTCCCAACTAGCGAGGCAGTTTTCCCTCTCCACCTTTCTCTGAATTTGAAGATGTGTCATATAACACATATCTGAGATAGTACAGGGGCAGCATGGGAATGTAACTATGTGTTACTGAAACAACGAAGATGTCATGTAGCACTTTGGTATAGATAAGTGAACATTTGGACTGAGGGCAAGATGTAAGTAGAGGATACTAAAGCTCCAACTAATTAGGGGCTTATCACTTGAAAAGTTACACAGCCCTGGATCACTGGAGTAACAGCAGCAAAAAAGTAAAGTAAAGCTGCTGGGAGCCATCTTACAATCTTCTGATGACAGAATAAGCAGCATGATTGACAGCGTGTTCCTTAAAGTATCACCACCCTTTCCATGCTAATGACCGAGAGGAAAGCCCTGAGGAAACAAGTATTTTAGGGGGACAAAAATAATACAAAAACTTGGAATGGCTATGACTTTCAAATGCATTTAACACTAACTAGACTAAGTTCAAACCTCTTATCGACCATAACAAATAACATGTAGTGAGTTTTAAAAGTCCCTCAGAATATTCAAAGCACTTGACATTCATTTGTTTCTATCAGTATACAGATTTTCTCAGTTGCCCCCAGAAATCAGAATTAGAGCTAAAAATGTGGGATGTACTTTCAAATGTTAATGCATCTTTTAATTTCTGAGTATGTTATGCAGGAGTGGAGGATCACTCAGGTTCTACTGTCTCCTTTTATTTAAGATAGGTTACAGTCTTCTCCAATGTGTAAAGTACTGATGCATGTTTTGAGAACACACACACACAAACATAAAGTATTACTTAGTAGCATATAATTTAAATTATCAAATATGAGTATTTAGATACAAAGTTGCAAGATAAAGATTATTCAGGGATTCATTGGTCAGGAGGATTTCAGGAGGGTTATGTTACTTGAAAGGCCGTTATATCTAAGAATCTCATGCTTTACCGACTGAGCTAGCTGGGCACTAAGGCTGTTCTATCTAGAGCTGAGCAGGTAGCAACAGCACAAACCAAAACTGAAGTCTGAGAGTCCATAATGAGTGGGAAGGGCCTGGGTCCCGCCTTACTGTGCTAAGAGCTCCTGTGGCGGCCTTTTGGTAGGGGAACATCCACTCAGCTGTGTTACAGTCATAAGTCAGATAGATCAGTTCTGCTTTCTGCTTCAGGGGCAATGGTAGCAGCAGTGTCACGGCCGTTGCACTTTTTGTGCGGCATGCTGCTGAGGATGACTCACTCCTCATCCGTGTGCCGCGCCCATCTCCTGGTTCCTTGTCAGCCTCACTATCTAACGCTCCTGGTGTCATTCAGCTTCCTACATCTCCCAGCTCATTTGATGATTCAAGCAGGTGTGTTTTACACCTCTTATGTAACCGAAGCACTTTAACCTCATCTGTCAGAAAGAGAAATTGGAGGCGGTTGCCAAGATCACATGACCTAACAAAATTGAAAAGAGCAAAAGTAAAAAAATAGATAATAGGGAGCAGGGAGATAGCTTTTGCTAGATCTTCTGAGAAAGAGAAGGGCACTAAGAGATAGGGGAAGGGAGGAAAGGGGAAGGAAGAGGAGGGGGAGGAAAGGAATTAGGATGTCTTATGTACATGTACCAACTAGCCGTGATGAGTGAAATCCCCGTGTACTGCAGATGTGTGAACTGCTGGGTGGTAGTTTAAAAGTTTGCAAATGCTATAGTTCCATAGGACTTAGCTTAATATATGCGTCGCACTGAGAAATTCAGGGATACTGCAACAGGAGGTCCCGATTTTGACATTCTTGATCTGCAGCAAGGAAGAAATGGTGTTGGCAGTGTGGGGGAGAGGGGTTAGCCTCTTGGGCTTTTGCTGTTGCTAATGGGCATCTGCTACTGCTAATGTTCATGTCCTCTGAAATGAATACTTTGATGTTCTAAGTATGAAGTAGGACATGAGATCTTTGTGAGGCATTAGGTCATGAGGGCTTTGGGATAAGTGCTCGCATAAAGGGCGGCAAGGAAGCTTGATGCCCCTTTCTGCTATATGAGCGCATAGTGCAAAGACGCTACGAGGATGCTGGTGCTCACTTGGCAGAAAAATCTCCGGGTTCCCTTAACTTCCAATTTCAGCATCCAGAACTGTATGAGATAAGTATCTTGTTTATTACTCAAGTAGTTTGTGTTATTTTGTTATAGTTGCCCAAACACATTAAGACAGACTCCTAAGAATTTCCAGGTGGAAACTCTGGCACTAAATTCCCTAGGTTCAAATTCTTTTTTCTACCTACATAAATTTGAATGGGTTATACAGCGTCTCTTGGGCTCAGTTTTCCCACTATAAAACTAATTGTTTGGCGTTGTCCTCCTTTAACCATGGGGGCTTGTTTCAGGATGCCAAGTGGATGCTTGCAAACATGGATAGCGTTCGATCCTTTATATACTATGTCTGTTTTCATGCTTTCACACTTGAAACTGTTTAATTTATAAGCCAGACACAGTAAGAGAGTAATAATATCTAATAAGATATAAAAATATAGCAATATAGTATAATAAAAGTTATGTGAATATGGTCTTAAGGCTTTGAGGAGAACAGTGTAGGTAGGCCTTGTGAAGTAGCATCAGGCTACTTACTGCACAAAGATTACTCACACACTTAAACTGGAATACCATGAGTATCAGTCTGAGAACAAAGAAGACTGCTAAGGGACTCATAGGCTGAGCATGTGAACCTATGAATATATTGCAGAAAGAAATGAGTCGTGCTCCTGTGGGATGGAATGGGATGGTGTGAGAGTTTGGCAGGTTACTCAACATTGCACACATTTTAGACCTTATGCACTGTTTATTTGTGGAATGTTCCTTTCCACGTTTTCAGATTGGGGTTAGTCATCAGGAACTGAAACTGTGCAGTGTAGCCACCGATGAGGGAGGGCATTGCCATAGTATCTCATTAGGAGAGCTGTTTGAAGAACTTAAATTCATATAAAACAGCCTACTGCCAGATAACAGATCAGAGTTTAGTAACTATTAGCTATAAGCTGGACGGTCTACTGAGTGAGCCATTCAGTGTGAGTGCATAGAAAAGATACAGACTGTCCCCAGCAACCTGGAAGAGAGAGTCCACACATGACTCCCTGTGGTTTGGTAACCCGTTCATAAATGGACACAGGAATACTATTTATTAGGTAGTGGCCTTCTGAATTTTTAAAACTGAGACTCAAAGTCAGAAATACAATTCGTATCATGATATGTTACACACACAGTCGGTCACACACAGAACTGAAGTAAAATTTCACAAATCTGAGTTTCACTGTGTGCACTGCACTTTGATCTATTCTATTTTATTAGTTTGACCCCAATGTCTAACCACAAAATTAATTTTGTGACCTAGTAGTGAGTCTCAACTCAGAAGGTGACATTCAGGAAAATACCAAAGCAGATCACATCTAGCTTTGAGTAAAGAGAAGTTTATTCTGGCTCCACTGGCTCAAACCAGGTTCCCAAGGTAGTGTCCAGGGAAGAGAAGCCATGGCTGAAATTCATTCCTCTCCATCTCTGAAGCAATCAGTTTTAGGTCCTCCTCATCCCTTTCCCCTGCCTCAACTCCTGTCTGCCATATTAACCACAAGGAAAATAATAGCTATGCTAAATGTGCAGACGGAGGCAACTCATTTCACCTTTACCCAGTCTTTAAAGGTAAAACCTTCATCAGCAGCAGTAGGAGTGAAGTGATAGCTCAGATGTTTGTAGTTCTTATTCTGCCTGGTTTTAGTGGCTCACTTATTATTGGGTTAAAAGTGCAGCCAGCAAGTATAGCTTTTCCTGGCCTGCTGTCTAGCAACATCTCTATCACACAGTGGCATAGAATTGATATTCAGTTAGCACATACCACATGTCCATAGCAGTAACTTTATTTCCAGCTGATGAAGTACTTCACCATCTTGCTATTTGAATAGGATCAACAAAAGAAAACAAATAAAAACTTAAAAAGGCCATAGTGCAGATAATAATATGGTGATTCTACCACTAATAAATGAGTAAATTATTATTTATTAATGAAATAAATTCTTATTTTGATGGCATATTTCACCTCCACTTACTATGTGAAGATTAGATTTTCAAAAGGTCATTCTGAAAAGCATACATAAAGGGCACACAAACAAGGCACAATGCCAGGGGAGGGCAGAGTTCACAAGCCTGGGAGGTTCACTGTGATTCCTGAGTCTAGCATGGAGAAGCAGGGTTTTGAGACAAAACAATGTCCACATGGATATTTACCTTCTTGGAATTGTTTCATAGTATTCTTAATGTTCAAGAAAAGATCTAGAAGTTTTTTAAAGTCCCCAGATCAATTCAACAACTTCACTCTTTCAACTTTCCCAAATATGTTAGTGGTTCCTTTCTGCATGTAAAGTTCCTTTCTAGGCTCCCTGAGGGACAGAGAAGAGCTGTAAAACATGATCGCCATGGTCAAGGTCACCAAGAAAGTATCAGTTAACTTTTATGAGCTCTTAGGCTCTGTCAGGTGCTGTGCATTTCTCATGTGATTCTATTACTGCTCCATTTTACAGATGACAGCCCTGAAGGTTAGAATGTAAAATCTTAAGCACTTGGAAGAGAGAGAATTCAAATTCTATGAATTGACTCCCGAGTCTTTTCTGTCATCTGTGATGCAAAGAAATGATCCTTAACATTGATCTTAGCAGATCAAATAGCTGGTGACAAATACTGCCCAGATCCTGATGAATAAGGACATCTTTTTTGTTTGGATACTTACAGATACACAATAGTCCCATACTACTTTTGTAAACACATAAAAAGGACCCTACGAGAAAGACTTTTAATGCTACAGAGAGTGGTAAGTGTGCCCCCTCCTCCTTGTACACGCTCACGTATAGCATTTCTAGTCATCATATGAACTTCAGTATTTGTGGGTTTTACAGAGAAAATAATGGGGAACTATATGTTTTCACATTAATTTCAAACTGTGCCCTTATCCATGTCCTATACTGATAATTTCTTATAGGTAACTTGGCTACTTTTCAACAGCATTGCTTCTCGCTATTATATCAAAGGTCCAAGAAAGATGTTGTTTTTCGGCTCATTTCCATTCATAGTAACTCTGCTAGAAAACTAGATATTAAACTTTCTCTTTCCCACGCATAAATATGGGTTTCCAAAGAACTATGTAGAGAAATACTCGTACTCTTACTCACTGAAGTATGGCTCTCTGGTCTTTCTACTTTTATTCTGTAAGGAAGGCAGAACATGACATCAGGAGAACATCATGTGCAGAGTACAACAGTCTTGTAGAGTGCAAGGCAGTCTGCAAAAAAGGGCACCGATGCTTCTGAAGAAATCAATCTACACAGGGAATTTTGCCCTCTGTAGGCTCAAAAAGTGCAAGTCTGCCACGTCATGCCATGCTAAAAACCTTTAAAACCACAAGCCCACTGGTGGGCATAGCTGTAGCAGAGGCATTTTTTTAGACCATGGTCTCAGATCCAGTGGCTCAGAATCACCCAAGGAGCCTATAAACACGCATGTTCCTATGACTTTGCTTAAGGTTCAGGCAGCCTCTGGAGTCTGGAGCTTAAACAAGCATCACCAGAAACTAAAATCTGAGAAAACTGGTCTCTAGATTAGCACTGTAAGCCTTAAGAGAATAAGGATCAGATCCAGTGGCTTTTCAGTGTGTGTATTTGAAAAGCTATGAAAAGCTTCACCAGTGTTTCCCAAACCAATTCCTGAATAAGAATCCCAAGTGATGATCTTGGTCTGTAAATACAATTTCCATTGTCAAGTTAATTTGGGAAAACTGTACCTAATACACATCTCACTAGGGGCCCCTGGTTTGCACATTGTAGCTCATGGGAGTCCTACAGGAAAGCACTTTATGAAAGGGAAATATGTACCTCAAACAGGTTTCATTACAGAACTTCTCATCGTACTAACTCTTTGCTAATATTCCACTGAGCCAGTATTCAAACCTTGCTTGAGAAAGTGCTGGTCATAGGGTAACATTAGAGTTTCTCATAGAGATGAAGCTGTGAGATCCAGGGTCCTAGTTTAAATCCTGGATTCTTAGGAATCCTTAAAGAAAGGCGAGAAACACCAGCGTTTAATAATTACATTTCACTTTGGCGTGGTTTTTATAGGTCCACAGATGCCTTTTCACCCTTTTCTCATTAAAAATAAAACCTCACTAGATTCCTGTAAGCTCACCGATCACGTATTTATCCTCTTATTACAAGTGAGCACACGAACTTACAGAAGGTGAAGAGTTTGCCTACCTCGGTCAGGCAGGTCACGCATTGTATGTCTTGGCATGTACTATGACAAAATACACCCAGACTTTAGATGAGCTGGCAGCTGAGGTTCCCGTGATTATCAACTTATATAACTTTGCCGGATTTACTGATAATGTGTTATCTTTTCTAAAAACTGGGAGTAGTGATGCTACTGATTGACCACTGGTTAAAAAAAAAAGAGCTGTACTTGTTTTTCTAGTGGTCCTGATGTAATAAGCTTACCCTGCTTCAGTGACCCTGCTTCATTGCTTTCCTATTCTTGGAGCAGGGAAGCAGCCCAGAGATGTGTTGGGAGAGGGTGATGGTAAATCTGGGTCTAGGAAATTATTTGTATCCATATAACTTCATGCAGGCTTTGTAAGAAAGGAACACACAACATTTCTCCTTCAGTATGTTATGATCCTATGAACATATTTGACTAAAGTAATCACATTTAGGCTGGCAAATAAAATTTACGGCCTTATAGGGTTATGATGCTAATGCCTTTATGATCCTTATTCCAATACTTTTTCATAGCCTGACTTCTGAGGATCTCCTTTATTTTCTCCAAATTTTTGTATCTTCTCTTTTATTTTTTTATTAATTTTATTGGTACATTTTAGATATACACAATGACAACACTTACCATAGGGAATTTGTACTGGCACATGATATGTCTTAATTCTTTTTTCCCATTCCCCTTCTCTTCCTTCAGCCCTTGCTTTTCTCCTTATTTGGGAAGATTTTGCTTCCACTTTCCCTTTTATTCTTTTTTCCTTTTCCTTTCCCCTTCCCCCTCCCTAATTCCTCTTCCCATTTGAATATTTTCTTCCTGTTTTACAATATCTATTATACATTTTGGTCCTTGTTTACACTTCCAGTTTCTCACACAAGAGAAACAGTGAGATCTTTAAACATGTGTCTGATTTATTTTACTTAAGAATATGTCTCAAGATGCATCCATTTACCTAGAAATATCTCAACTTAATCATTCTTCATGGCAGAGTAATACTCCATTGTATATTTAAAAAAATACGTCTTCAGTATCCATTCATTCTGAGGACTTATTCTAATTCATTTCAGTACCAAGACTTACGAACTTTTATTCAATAGCATTACAGCAATATCTAGACTAATTATTCTAAGTAGTATATAACAAATTATTCCTAATAATATACATGTGGGTGTATTTGTGAATGGTTTATAGGTTTAAGTTTGAATGGCTACTGGACATATATAACTGAGCAAATATTTTCTAAGTTTTTCTATATTTTGGATTTTATAAAAACACAAATTATTGCACACAGCAATGGCCTTTTCAGTTAAGCTGAGCTTTATTTTCTTATGCTTTTAACCACAAAAATACTGATATTTCCAGAAACACTTCATTCCCCATCCATTCCTGTAATCTGTTTTGTTCTAAGTGATCCAGAGAAAATAAAAATGAATCATGTTTGAAGTCGACACCATTCAAGGGTAAGTTGTGTCTCACTTTGAGTCGTATTATATGTTCATTATATCTAGAAAAACAATTTGGATAATAAAAGTGCCAAATGTTCACTCAAGCTATAAACATACAATGGCATGTTTACGTCATGCATCAAACTTTTCTAGATTTCATTTCTTAATGCTTCTCATCTTGCACTAAAATTCTTAACCCATTTGTTGCTTGATTTGCAGGATAGATTCATTATTTTTGATTAACAAAAATTAGAAACCTTAATTGGGCTTTAGTCGAGATTTGTTTGCATTAAATGAGTCTACTGGTGATCAAAAATGTATTTTTAAAGGGAGTTAGGCTAATATATCAACAAATGAGGAGCTATAAACATGATTAATATACACATTAGACTTTCCTTATCACATTGTGCTGGCAGTTTTTATCCGGTCACTGCTGAAATTCCGTTGAGTTCTTTCTCCCTTTGTATAAAATACAGATTGTGTGGAGACAGCAGTCTGAGCAACTGAAGTTTCATCTTGTCTGCCCATTAATTATTAATGCTGTTTCAGTACTTCTTATCTATCACTGCTGAGAGACAGACGGCTGTATTTTTATAGTAACTTCCCAGTTTAAAAAACAGCTTGTATGGTGCCTTTGCACTTGGCAACAAAGGATCAAAAGTACTCCCATTTTTATGAAACTGTTAAAAAAGAATGCTCTAACTCACTACCAATTTTATTACTGCACTGAAGGGTGGTGTGATTTTTGGAGAACAAACAAAGGCTGAGAAAGGTATATATGTCTTTTGACATATTTTTCAAACCATGATCTCGAAAGTATTGAATGGCAGCCATTCTGAATATTGGCGATTATGCAACATGCAAGCTGTGCTGACAGATCCATAGGAATGGATTGTAGCTTTATGTTTAACTGCTTGAACAATAGACTGAATCTTCCTAAGGAGGTACAGTGCTGTGATTTAAAGCCCAGGCTGTAATGGCAGGTACACTAGCCAGGTGACTGGTCTGAATCCCGTCAGCTACAGAACGCATGAGAACGCGCATGTCACAAGGTGGTGAAAATGGTTCAGTAAACATAACCCTCCGCACAAGCAATGGTAGTAATCTCTGAAATCTGATTGCTTTTCTCTGTTTGGATTACTAAAATTGTAAGAATGTACAATGCTAGTTTTCAGGAAATAAAAAATATAACAAAAAGTTTTTTCAGAGTATTTTAACAACTTAAATTTAATTTAACCTGGGGGCTGTAAGATGGTGGAGTGGAAACGATCCATTAAATTCCACGACTAGGGTTTCTATCTATTGGGGCAAATAATTCAAAAGTAGGATATCTGATTTATTAAGAATAAGATTCAAGATACTGCAATACTTTTCTGTAACTACTTGATTATTTTAAATAGGTCACTTTAACTTTTCTCCACGCTATGGTTTGTGTCTGGGTGTCCCCCCAAGACTCATGCAGTCATGGGATGGGCTTTTAGAATTTATGATGGATCCATGGTCCATTGCTGGGATTATGGGTGTCAGTGCTACACCACCCTGGGGTGACTAGTTCGCATACGATGTAAGGGAGGGAAAGAGGCTGTTTGCCGCCACTCCTCGCTTTTGCACTTGTTGCCTTTGCTGTGTTCTGCTACCATGAATAATTTCCCTCTGCCATGTTCCACTCTGCCTTGGAACCAGCCAAATATGGACTGAAACCTCCACAGACTGTAAGCTAAATAAACCTTTCCTTTCTTCATTTTGGGCATCAGGTATTTTGTCTCAGCAAGGAAAGAAATGTAACCAAGACACTCAGATATTTAATTTATCCTTTAGAGGAAACCCTGTGAATATGTGAAACATCTCAGAGCACGTGAGGACACACACACACACATACATTTTATCTGAACACTTATATGATGAGAGCACTTTCCCAACCTCAATCGATGTCACAGAAACCATTAATGTCCCCCAGAATCAGTTCCCTGCTTCATCCCTCAAGTTCCCATGGGGATCAGGAGGCTCATGGCCCCGCAGCCTTCCCAGGCCGCTCTTATAGCTAGGTCTGAGCAGGTAACTCAGTTCTTGTCCTTTATCTGAGCACAAGTGGCTTATGTAACTTCTGGATCACAGCTTTAGAATGAAAGCTACTTGCACTCTCTGTCTTTTTTCCTTCCCCCAGGCTGCGTATGGTTTAGTGATTCTACTTCAGTCTTGAGGACAAGGATAAAATCTAGGGATCTGCAAAATCATAACATAGAATGAGTCCTGAGTCCCTGCAGAACCTTAAGGAAAATTCTGGTAGTGCCACGGACCATACCATGGAAAAGAAAAACTTCTCTAGTGCCTGGGTTCTTTGACTTACCGTTTCCTTTTTGCAGCAACTTACCTTAACCCTAACTAGCTTATTCTTAAGTCTTAGCTATAGATAACTCATGAATATTTATGATTTCAAAGACTTGACCAGATAGCTTGACCAAAGAATTTGACCGAAGACTTGTACCAATAGCTCTGATCAGGCATGATGACTTTGCAGTAGAATATATTCCATCTGGGAAAAATAAAAGATAGCATTTTGAAGAGAATATTCTTTTGAGCAAAGCTTTCACTTTATTCTCTGTTACTGTTGAGAAACACAGATGAAAGAAGAAAAACTGAAGGCCATACAAATAGAGTTTGCCTGCTAATGTCCTGGTTTATCACCAGTCCCAAGGATAAGAATGTCTTCTAGGTCTCTGGGATAGAAAGCAATATGACTAAGTCTAACAGACATGATAGTTCTTGGATATCAAAAACCATCAAAGAGATTTATGTAAAGGCTTACTGCCTTATTTTGCACATAATACTCACTCTCAGATGACTCTCATTATGTTGTGTATATTTTGGCTGGTGTTTTCCATAACAGTATAATGCCCCTAATATGTTTTTCAATAACTTGAAGGTAGGGTGAGAGCTAAAAGTCCTTGGCTGTGCAAACTAAACCTAACATATGAAATGTCACGGTAATAATAATAGTATGGTCATAATAGTAATGGTACTGAGGGAATAATAAAGATGCCCTTGCATTTCAAAAGTATGGCCCTAACTGACTCCTTAATCTTTTAATCTTAAAAGTTTAACATCATTTTTTGAGTGAGACAATGGCTTCCAGTTGAGCACCAATGCAATGGTTTATCTGAATTTCCTCTGTGAGGTACATTTGGGAGACATTTGTCCTTCTTATCCCAGCCAATGGAATCATAAGAAACTAACTGGCCCACACTTGGCTTTAGTAGAAAGAAAGCCTAAATAACTGAGGTAACTGCATAAACTGTGAAAAGTACATATATGTAGCATTCCCAGTGGTATACTTCATTTATCTGCCACTGTTGTTAGGAATCTTCACAAGGAATTAGGAAAAGGAGTATCATTTTCACCTAGATCATTGGATGTACGTTAATCGTTATTTTCCAGTTCATGACTTTGTGAAAAATATTCTGAAAGCACGAGTTTTCCTATGTAACACTGATGAAAAATCATGGCCATGTAAGCATTCTGTGCGGTATTTCTGTCTTACAAACTATTCAAAGACGAGATTTATGTCTTATTCTTTAGCTGCCAAGTGATCTTCTTACTCTGATTAAACATTTACTGTCAGCAACAACTCACAACTGATACTCCTAAATGATGCTGAAAATCTCAGGCAAGAACTGATTGAATTATTGCTGAATTCCTGGTTGCAATGGTTTTCTTTACATCTGAATTAGTACCATGGGTGAAGCTATAGTTGACCTTTAAAATGTGGTAGTGAGAGATCTGGCTTAGTGACAGAAAGACCAAAATCAGGAAACTTGGGAAAATAACAACTTAGCGAATCATGACTGATAGAAGAACATTAATATTAAATAATGAAAAAGAATGTAAACAGATAAGAGATTTGGAGAGCCCTAGATCTTTAAAATGCTGAAAGAGGGATGGCAAAGATAAAAAATGATAAGACCTGTCAGGAAGAACAAAGTCAACGTGTGTACATTATTCAGTTTAAGGAATTAGAGTCATGAGGTCAAGTACGGGGTACATTAAATATGAATAATGAGGAATAAAGTAAGTAAAAAGTAAGTTAGCTTCATAAATCAATTCCAGAGCAACTTGGATCGGGTGGTGTGGGGTAGGGGGGAGGACAATGGAGGATAGCTCATTGTAGCCTGTTGAAATCTCGAGATCTATTGCTAATTACTAAACATCAATGTGTTCATGCAAAATCAGAGTTTGGGGTCACAAAATAATGCATTCCATCTACTGGTAAAGGTTATCATCTTTGCACTTTGAAAAGCAAAGCTAAAACACTGACAGATGTAGTAAAAAGGAAACACATTAACGTGCAGTTGTGGAGAAAGAACATGCCATCTCTCCTTGCAGCCTTTTATTCCAGGATGGTCTATGAGGTGACCTGGGGAGGGATGCCACTTCTTGACTTTTGACTATATAGACTATATCAAGGAGAAAGTTGCTGCAAAGGACAAGCAAAAATAGGGGTCTGGAATGAAGATTTGGGCAAGATTCCATGTGCTGAGGTTAAGGGACAGAAGCCCTGGCCATTTCTGCTCCCACTGAGAGCTGTAGAAGCAAAAGGAATAGAAATGCCCTTGGGGAAGAAGAGGACACTAGAGTCTGCCACTAAGAACAGACTGCAGTGCAGTGTGTACAGTGCACCACACACGAATTGGGTTGTAGAGAGTAGTGATGAGGAAGCATGTGTGTAGTCAAGGACTTCAAAGAGGAGGAGGCTGAGTGTGATGAAAATGATTCAGAGTCCTTAGGAATGACTCATACAAGGCACAGAATAGGAAGAAAATAAAGAAGTGTCCACATTCATCACAGCACTTGGCGAAGGATGGGGGATGCACAGTTAGGGAGAACAAATCACCAGGACAGGATAAAGGAGAGGGGCTGCAGACAACCCAGAAAGAAGAAATCCATGCAGGCAAGGTCAGCCCTATAACACAGTAGACAAATACACTCTCACTGAACTACAGCAAACACAAATCACTCTTTCAGTCCCAGTGTTCACTGAATCCAAGGGGATACTGATTCTGTTTGGCTAGCACTGTTCAGTCCTCATCTGCAATCCTTTGTGTTCATAGGCTCTTTCTCCCTTTAGGGAGGGCTGACAGCCAGCAGGTGTTTGCAGGGAGAGCTGGGCCAGGTATATACCTGCCCTCTACCTGAGCGCAGTGTTTACACAATGCTCATTGCTATATGTTTTGATGATCACCTCTGCCTTCAGGAATGTTTTGAAAATATTTTGAATTTCTTTGTACTAAACAGTATTAGTGACACAGTTGATAAGTGTTTTAAACTGTTTTCTAATTCTGGCATCTCTTCCTAGTTTTGTCCTGCTTGATCTTTCTCAGTCACTCACTGTATCATGCCTTCTATATCTCTGAGTGACAAGAGAAAGCAGAACTCTCTACTAACCTGTCAGTGAACACAGAGCATGAGGCGGTCCCCAAACAAGCACTGGGAAACCTATGTAAACCTGTACTTCTTAACCAGTAAGAGATAAAGAGATCTGGCAAACAGACAAAGCATTCTTTGGTCCTTAAATCTCATCGTGCAGGCAAGTCTCTGGAGCCGGTTGTCTTTATCTTGCTTTGTCTTGACCTTCTACTAGGTAAAAGATAAGAGCATTTTGTATTTTCTCCAGGAAAATTAATAGCTGGGCCTCAGCCTGTCAAGGAAAGAGACAGTGTCAAAATGGGAAACTCTGTATTACAAGCTCCTTATTTAACACCTACCCTAGACTCACAAATTGTGAGACAGCAAGTACCTTGTCTGCTTTGTTTGTCCCTGTGCCACAATGATTCAAAACCTATGTCAGGCAATAGTCACTATTTGTTGAGTAAATGAATGAAGAATAGCATGGCATGAAAGCACATGAAGCAAAAACGGGTAGAACTGCAAGGATAAATAGATTCATGTACTGTTATTGGTGGAAACTTTAATGCTTCTCTCTTGAAAATAGACAGACCTTGCAGGCAAAATTCAGTAAAGACATAATTGAGCTCAACAGCACTGCCAATCAGCTGGATATAATCAACATTCATAGGTGGTTTCATCCAATAACAGCAGATGACACACTCTTCTTAAGACTACTTAGAATACTTAATAAGATAGATCACCTTCTGGGTCACATAATGACAACTTTAAAGGGGAGAGATCATACTACATCTTCCCTTAGCCCACACTGGAATTAAGCTAGGAATCAGTAACAGAAAGTAAATGAAAAAATTCAATAATCAACCTGAGTCAATATTAGATAATTATGGAGTGGGAATATCTTTTTGTTATGAGGCAGGAAATTGGATCTGTTTACTAGAAATATATTTGGATATTACCCTGTCTTGAATATGTAACAAATCTAGTTTTGGTCCATTCTAACTCACTTCTTAATTGCCAAATATAAGATCATTGGTAATTTCTCATCTGTCTGCGATCTTAATGAAAGACCAAAGTCCCAAGGAAGTTGGTTTTGGTATCTATTTTAGTGATATATCTTCCCAGACCTCCACTGATGGCCAAGCTGGTCTATAGCACTCAGCTATAAGTGATCCCTCTGGCCACCCTTCCCTGACACAAATATTTGTTCTTTTCTTATTTATCCTTCTGTCTAAATAAGCAGTCTTGATTCCTTCAGGTAATACAAATGGAGGCATTAGGACCAAGATCTTAAACCACAGAAGTTTAAGTATTTTCAGAGGGAGTTTATTCAATTTAATCAAAATTATAAAGATTGTCAAAAATATTCTTTAGTCAACATTTGTAGTCTGGCCTACTAAACTGTTAAATCAACAGCCTCTATGTGTAGAAGAATGGGAAGTAGGGGAAGGGAAACAAATCCAAGTTTTAGAGTCTCCAATGCCCAATGTTCTCTTTGTGACACCAAGAACCTCTGAGTCAGGGGTTGGGCCTGGCTGTAATTGTCCAAATCTTATCCTGATTTTTCCTCCTTCTGTCTAATCCTCATTCTGTCCCACACTTGACCCTACCTCCAGCTTTTGTATATTTTTGAATTTACCTTTTTGTTCTCAGTCACCAGTTATGAGTTTTTCTCTTCTCTTGTGACTGAACTTAAATACTTTAACTTTGATTAGGCCTCAAATATGAATTTAGTCATCCAGTGTACAACTCACCTATCCACAGATGTCCTTTTAGTCTGCATGAAAATTCTGTTCAATATCAAATAGAGTGGAGCTCTATAAACCTGATAACAAATAAATTAAACACACAGATCCCTGCAAATGCTGTGTATATCATATCGATGGTAGTTGATGGACTTTTGAAGGGCAGGTGTTGGGGAAACAGGGAATAGCAGTCAGTCACATCTTTAGAGAAACCTTGGCAGAATGTTGTGAGTTAAAGGTGATTAAGCTAGTTCCCATTCTTCTTTTTCTCTGAAGTACTAAACTTAGTTTGCCCGTTCATTTCTGTTCAAAAATTACTCTGCCTAGTGAAAGATAACCATGGCTTTCCATGTGAGTATCAGCTTCTTCTTAAAACCACAAAATCATTGAAGATAAGCTGGAAATTTCGACATATTGGCTATAATGCTTTTATTTCAATATTCACCTCTAAAACTGCTAATGTATACTTAGAGATTTATCATTTTTAAAGTGGCCTTAAGTTTTGCTTAGTCTTTTACCACTTGTTGCTGTCAATCAAAACTCAAAGTTGTAAGAGATGCATGATTATGAGAAAGGTATAATAATGGTGTATCTTAGCCTTTAGAATAAGCATGCCTAGGCTTGTATAGAGGAATTTACAGCCTAGGGCTCTTCAACATTTTGCTTAAATCAACTAGTGTAACTACTGAATAAGACATCCCTTTTTGACACCTTTATCCTAACACATTACAGAAAATATTGCAAAAAATATAAGGGAAGTGGGGGCAAAGGAGCAAAAAAGGAAAAGAACATGGCTTGGTTACTTTTCTTGTTGCTGAGACAAAATACCCAACACCCAAAGATAAAGGAGGAAAGATTTATTTAAATCACAGCTTGTAGAGGTCTCAGTGATAATTGGCTGGCTCCAAGACAGGGTGGCTTGGCAGAAGGCCATCACAAAGGGGAGCAGTTCACGGAAGGTTGACTGCAGCAGAGCCACAAGGGAGAGAGAGAGAGGGCAAGCTTCTTTCTTTCCCTTATATTGTTTGAAGGCTACCTGCCCCAGGTTGGGTGTAGCATTGATGCCGTTAATCATCTTATGATACAGAAACAATTATTAACATTTTGGGACATAATGCCCTAATCATTTTCTAGGCTAGTTTAGCTTTCTATATCACAGACTAGCAGCCACCAACCTTTTTTGCAAAGGGAAGATAGCAAATATTTTCAGCTTTGCAGGCCATATGGTGTTTCTCACAACTATTCATTAAAGCCCAAACAGCAGTCATGGAAAATATATAAAAGATTGAGTATAGCTGTATTCCAATAAAACTTTATTTACAAAAGCATTTAGCTATGGGTCATACAGTGTCAAACTATCATAAGGGAGTCTTCTAAGACATCATTTAAATAGCCTCACTGGCCTCCAGTCCAAGAAGATTCTAGTAGGGTGTAATTTCTGTAATGTTTCACTTTTATTCTTGACTCCTTACTCTACTTTGCCTCCTGTAGTTGTTTACTGACCCATTCCTGGGCTAATTATCTATTCATTTCCATGTACATTCTTTTGCCTCATCTGCTTTCTTCACTTTTCCTGAGTATTATGTATAGTGAAGGAATATTAAAAGAAGAATGAATTGGAAAGTATGTACTATTCACCTTTAACTGGGCACTATCCAATTCTCTGTTTCTGATTTGTCAAATTCCCTTTCTTACCTTTATGTTTTTCCAAGCTCTGCCTCATTACATCAGATGCTCACTTTCCTGACTTTCTTTGCAGATGTTTTCATCTCATAGTTTCACAGAGTCCTGAGGTTATGTCATGTGTAGTCCCGCAGCTTCTCTCTACCCCAAAGAACTATATATTAATAGAGTGTTTTCATGTATATCACTCAACCCCTCACACTCGATGTAAGACTGACTTTTCCACCTGGAAAATCATTCTATCCCTTGGGCCAGCTTTCCAATATTTCACTCCTTAGCATTATGTTTCACATCTACTATCCCTCGTTATCCTAATATTCCTCTCTAGAAGCTTGTCCTCAACCTAAATACCAAACACAAATAAAACTGTTGGGGAAAAAGTAAGTAAGGAAAAGTGTCCATCATTCCCATGCCAAGTGGTTAAGCTCCAGAGTCCTTCGCACCATCCCACCTCTTCCTATCGACTTGGCGTACACCCTCATAAGGAACATTTTTCGAAAGATCCCAGTGATCATCCTTTAATCATCTCTTTTCTTCCATATAAGCACATTCTCAGTACCTTGTTTTCTTCCTTGGTCTTCAACGTGCCAGTATTTTGAATCTCCAAATCTCTGAGACTTTCCTTTGCTCTCAGTTTACGGCTCTGCTACTCATTCTTGCTCCGTGGTTCAAGTTGTTCATGTTGTTCCTGTTCTTTTATCTTTCTAGAAGTGTGTGTGTGTGTGTGTGTGTGTGTGTGTGTGTGTGTGTGTGTATTATCTGTAATCACAACCTTGCAGTTTTTAGGAAGCATTGCCCTTCCAGATCTGTTTCTTCAGTTTTCATGGCAGAAGCTCTGCTTCACATGCTCCAAGACAAGCGTACTGGGGCTTAAATTGCTTCCCACCTATATCACACTAAAAATGAAGGAGAAACAACAAGCCAAGGTGACCAAGCTCTGTTCCCCTAACCAGCTCCCCTTTGCACACTGAAGGTGTTGCTCTGGGAAGAGCCAGTCTTTACTACCCACTCCAGTGAAGTGGCACAGGAGTTCTGCCCAGAAGAGAAAAGTAAGACATAAGGACGAAGAGCTCTGCATTTTTCCAATGAACTCTCTTTGCAGCACAGCATGGAGACGTGACTGTATTGTTAAAAACAATAGATTTTGGTGCTCGCTGACTAAGAAGTGGGTGGTCAGTCCCTGATAAAAACACAATGACAAAGCACTCAGTCATTTAATAAAGAGGACGAGTCAGTAAGAAGAGCCCTCTCAAGTTCACATCAAGGATGAAACCTGAGAAGCTTGTGTGCATGCTCTTGGCTGCAATCTCCCAGGACCAAACAGACCAGGATGTAGTGCACCACGCTTCACACAGATATGTCCACACAGGTAGCCTTACAGGTGCAAGGAACTTAAACATAGCTATCAAATACTTACTGAAAAATAAGCTACTCTAACAGAAATGAAAAATGAATAAGCTACTCTCATAGGATGAAAAATGAAATCACAGTGATCTCAGGCAATCTGGAAGCTATGTGCATGTCCATGATGGCTCCACACTTTTAGAAGTTATAAGGAAGAGAAAATCCAAGCTCCTAATCTTGTGCTAAAAGGAAACAAATGTGTAAAGTTCCTGAACTGTATTAATAGCCTCCAAGCCACAGCCACATAGTGGTAAGTGGTAAAAATCTAATTACTGGAGAGGTTTAAGAATCACCTTTTATCAATAAGTGGCTTATGCCAACTTGAGGCAGCCTCTGAGTAGCCAAGACAAAAAATAAAAATAAAGCAAAAACAAAACCAAACACCAAAGAAATAACACTTCCCAGAATAAGTTCAGCTAATTCACTAAACAAACAATGAAATGGTAAAGCAAATTAGTGAAATGATAAAGCAAAGACTATATAATTCAATTAAATACAGAAGTTAGAAAGGTTAAACTACAGTTTTTAAAGATTCAACTACTTAACTATATGTTGTTATTAGATTCGAAGATACAAATGGATGTGGGTAACATGCACACCTGTAATCCCAGTACTTGGAAGATTGAGGCAGGAGGATTGCTGCTAGTTTAAGACCCACCTAAGGCTATACAGTGAGTTCAAGGACAACCTAAACTACTTAGTAAGACCCAGTCTTAAGAACCAAAAACAACAAGAACCACAACAACAACATCCAAAAAACCAAACAAGATACAAATAGGCTTTTAGCAAAATAAAATCAAAACTATGCAATGGTAAAAGTGGCTATATTTATACAAAAACTATGTTACTAGACACAAACAGGGATATTTTATAATGATAAAAAGCTAATCTAGGCTGGCACCACGGTTCAGGTTTGGGTTTCACTTGTGCCCTGCCTTCCTGGAAGGCACACACAGGCAGTCTGTGATCACTTTTGGTGCAGCTTGTACCTGGCTCCTGTGCATGGCCTGAATTGACTGGAGAAGCAGAATCACATGAGCCATGACCCGCTGACAGCATGGTTCCCAGCTGAATGCTACCAAGAGAACAAGGTATTTCCCATCTCCTTCCTGGGGTCAGAGTGGGTGACTCACAAATCTGCCACCATTACAGTCTGAGTCTCCACTCTCTGTGTGCCTGGAACAGATAGGAGATCCTCACTCAGAAGGTCTGTGAACTGCTATCACTGGGGTTCACATGTGGGCCCTCCATGCATGTGCCCAGCACTGAGTGAGGAATGGGGGCAGGTGTTACACAAGTGGCTGGCACTATGGTTAGAGGCTGGGCTTCACTTGTACCCTGTCTTCCTGGAAGGCACACACATGGGCAGTCTGTGATCACTATAAGGGCAACCTGTGTCTGGATTCTATGTGTGTCCTGAAATGACTGGAGAAACAGAATCAGGTGGTCCACAAACTGTTGACCCTGCAGTTTGTGGCTGAGTTTTGCCTGTACCCTGAACTGCCTGGGTCACAGGACCAGTGGTCTGGAATTGTGCCACCAGTGCAACCAGATTCTAGGCCATACATGTACCTTGAACTGTGAGGGGTCACTGGATCAGACCATCTGCCATCAACTGCCATCACAGTTCATGTCTGAGACCTGGGAGAACTAGGTACACTTCACCATCTACTGGAAGACCCCACACCAAGCCGCACTTCTCAGCAGACACTGAGGGGCAGGCCTGACCATCAGGAAAACCAGGGCCGCCAGTGACCTTTGCTGAACTGCCAGAAAAGAGGGAGATTGAGTATTCTGCCTCCGGCATCAAACATGACAAAGCAAAGAACTATAATGGAATCTCAGAATTCCACCCACTCAAAACAAGTCCAGGGGACATTGACGTAGGTAAACTTGGCAAACACACACCTGAAATTGCTGAAATGATTGAAGGAGAAGTAAAGAAACAACCCCATCAGGCTATGGAAGAGGTCAGATCATAAACAATCTCTCAGGAAAAAAATGAAGTGACAGTGATAATGAAAGAGATGCTAGAGAAGAAACAGAAAAAAAAAAATAGATGAACAAAGGCAATGGAAGGAAACGTTACATGAGCAATATAGGAGTGAATTAGAACACATGAAACAGACTCAAAGAGATTTCCAGAAAATCAACACTTCCACTGAAAGCTCGCAAAACTGCTTGAACGAACCCGAAGATAGAATTTCAGATTTTGAAGACACCATGGCAGCTAGCGATCATGAGAGAAAGCATCTCTTAAAATCAACAGGGATCCAGGAAAATCAATTCAACAGCTGCATGATGAGGCAATGAGAAATAATGTCAGACTAATAGGAGTGAATTAAACAGCAGGGGGCAATACAAATGACATAAAAAGAATATTTCCAGAAGTAAAAGAGAAAATTTCCCAAGCATAGAAACAGAACCTGAGATTTCTAAATGAGGCTTATGGAACTGCTACTAGTCATAACCATAATAAAACTACAGGATCCCAGATCACCAGCAAAAGAACAGAATATTAAAAGTTGCTAGAGAAAAGAAATAGACACCTATAAAGGAAAGTCCATCAGAATCATGGCAGACTTCTCAACACAAACTAGTCAATCAAACACAACCTGGAGCAAAGTGTTACAGATCCTATGACAAAGCAGCTTCCAACAAAGATTGATGTATCCTGCCAAACTATCCTTCCACTTTAATGGAGAAATAAAATATTTCTATGACAAAGAGCAACTGAAGAATATCATGAGTACCAAACCATCCTTACAAAAAGTACTAAAAGACATTCTAGACAGAGAAGAAAATGACTGCAATTTCAAGAACAACAATAGAAAGGAATGCTCAAAAAGAACAAGCAAGTAAACAGGTTGAAAAAGTAAGTAACCAACAGCAAGTAAGTAACATGACAATGATAAGCCAACACATATTGGTTATAAACATAAATGTAAATGGCCTCAATTCATCAGTCAAAAGAAACAGACTGGCAGAGTAGATTAAGAAACAAAATCCAACAATATGCTGTATACAGCAAACATATTTTACTCAAAAGGAAATCCATAGAGTGAAAGTCAAAGGATGGACAACAATTGTCCATGCAACAGGAACCCAGAAAAATTCAAGAGTAGCTGTTATGTTTGCAGACAATGTAAACTTAAAACTGAGAACAATCCAAAGAGATAAAGAAGGTCATTACATACTTGTTAGGGGAAAACTGCAAGAGGATGAGATAACAATCCTAAATATGTATGAACCAAATATGAGAGCATAGAAGTACATAACACAAATCTTAACAGACATGAAAATCCATATAATTAATTACACTATTGCAATAGGGGACTTCAATTCCCCTTTGACACAAAGAGATGGGTCAACTGGATAAAAAAACAGCAAGGAAATAACAGATCTGAACTAAAGCTGTGAATAAATAGACTTAGTAGATGTATACAGAGTGTTCTACCTCACAACTCAGAATACACATTTTTCTCAGCTGCCGTAGGACCTTCTCTAAAATAGACCACATTCTAGCCTATAGAGCATACCTACGTAAATGCAAAAGAACTGAAATTATCCCATGCATATTATCTCACCACAGTGCAATGAAATTGGAAATTAATGACAAAAGTAACTCCAAAAAACTCTATAAACACTTGGAAATTAACAGCAACATTTTGAACAACCAATAGATCACAAAAGAAATTAAAAAAATACTTACAAACAAATGAAAATGTAGATACGACTGGCCGGATACTATGGGATGCAATGAAAGCAGGTCTCAGAGGGGAATTTATAGTGGTGAACTCCCACATAAAGAAAACAGAAAGAGGACAAATAAATAGCCTAATGCTGACCTCAAACTTTTAGAAAAAGAAGAACAAGTCAAGCCCAAAGCTCAAAGAAGGGAGGAGATTGTAAAGATCAGGGTAGACATGAATGCAAAAGAAATGAAGCAAACCCTACAAAAAATAAATGAATCAAAGAGTTTGTTCTTTGAAAGAATAAACAAAATTAATAAATATCTAACTAACCTTATCCAAAAAGAAAGGAAAGAACTCAAATTCATGCAATAAGGAATGACAAGGATGAAATTACTACAGATTCTACAGGAATTCAGAAGATCATTAATACCTACTTTGAAAATCTATACTCCCATAGGATAGAAAATGCAGAAGAAATGGACAGATTCCAAGATAGGTATGAATTACCTAGGCTGAGTCAAGAAGATATAAAGTTCCTGAATAACCCAATATCAATTAATGAGATTGAAAATGTGATTAAAAACTTACCAACAAAAAAAGCCCAGGCCCTGAAGGATTCACAGCAGAATTTTACAAAAAATTCAGAGACTTAGTACCAGCACTCCTCAAACTCTTGAAAGGACGCAACTCTCCCTAACTCATTTTTGGAGGCAACTATTATACTGATACCAAAATGAGACAAAGATCCAACCAAGAAACAGAGCTATAGATCAATCTCCCTAATGAACATAGATGCAAAAATACTTAGTAAAATAATAGCAAACAGAATGCAGCAAATCATCACGAAGATTATACACCATAACCAAGTCAGATTCATTGCAGGAATATAGGGATGGTTCAATATTTGCAAATCAATTAATGTTATACATCATATCAATAGAATCAAGGACAAAAACCACATGATCATCTCAAGAGATGCAGAAAAGATTTTGACAAAGTCCAACATGCAGTCATGATAAAAACTACAGAAAACAGGGATAGCCTTTACTTCAACCTGATCAAAGCTATCTATGCCAAACCAACAGCCATCATCATACTAAATGGACAAAAACTGAAAGCTTTTACTTTAAAATCAGGCACAAGACAAGAATATCCACTGTCACCACTCCTGTTCAACATAGTTCTGGAAGCATTAGCCAGAGCAATTAGACAAGAGAGAGAAATAAAAGGAATAAGGATAGGAAAGGAAGAATAAAACTATCACTATTTGCAGATGACATGATACTTCACATGGAAGATTCCAAAATCTCCACAAGAAGACTCCTTGAATTAAATGACAAATTCAGCAGTGTAGTTGGATACAAAGTCAACGCACAAAAGTCAATAGCATTCCTATACACAAACAACAAACAGACTGAGAAATTCAGGAAACCATACCTTTCATAATAGCATCCAAGAAACCGAAATATGTAGGATTCAATGTAACAAAAGAGATAAAAGATCTATTCAATGAAAACTACAGTACCCTGAAAAAAAGAAATTAAAGAGGATTTCAACAAATGGAAAAATATGCCTTTCTCATGGATAGGAAGAACCAACACTGTGAAAATGGCCATACTCCCAAAATTGTTGCACAGATTCAATGCAATTCCTATTAAACTACCATTAGCATACCTCACAGATCTAGAGAAAACATTCCTTAACTTCATCTGGAACCAGAAGAGACCCAGAATAGCAAAAGCAGTCCTGGGCCATAAGGACAAGTAAGGTAGAATTACAATCCCTGATCTGAAATCATACTACAAAACTACTGTAATAAAATCAACATGGTACTGGCTAAAAAACAGACAGAAGATCAATAGAACAGACTGGAAGACACAGACACAATCACAAACACACTCAGGCACCTAAACTTTGATAAAGGAACCAAACAAATTTGCTGGAAGAACAAGAGCCTCTTTAATAAATTGTGCTGGAGAAATTGGTTGCCGCCGGCCAAGGACTGAAAACAGACCCAAGTCTATCATCATGCACCAAACTTAAGTCAAAATGGATCACAGATCTCAAAATTAAAACAGAAACATGAAATCTATTGGAAGAGAAAGTAGGTGAAAACCTTGAAGACTTAGGGGTAGACAGAGAGTTCATGAACAAAAACCAAACTGCTTGTAAAATACTTCAAAGAATCAACAACTGGGACCTCATCCTACCGAAAAGTTTCTGCACATCTAGAGAAATCACCAGCAGAATAAAAAGAAAACCCTTAAATTGGGAAAAAAATTTTAGCTGACTGTCCCTTGGACAAAGGTCTTCTATCTAGTACATATAAATAATTAAAAAACAGGAACCCTTCCAAATTCAAAGCCCCAATCCAAAAATGAGCATGTGAGATGAATACACACTTCTCAGACAAAGAAATACAAATGTCAAATAAATACACGAAAAAATGTTCCACATCATTACCCATTCAAGAAATGAAAATGAAAACAACATTGAATTTCACCTCGCCCCAGTAAGAATGGCTATCATTAAGAAATCAACCAATAACAAATGATGGCGAGGTTGGGGAGAAATAGGAACTCTTCTCCACTCCTGGTGGGAATGCAGACTGGTGAAACCACTGTGGAAATCAGTTTGGAGATTCCTCACCAAACTAGCTCTAGAGGTCCCATTCAACCCAGCTCTTCCCCTCCTGAGTATTTTCCCAGAACATCTGAAAACATCAGATCACAGCAATATATGTGCCCCTATGTTCATAGCAGCACAATTTGTAATTGCTAAACTGTGGAAGCAACCCAATTGTCCATCCACTGAGGATTGGATAAAAAATTGTTGTACTTTTATGTAATGGAGTATTACTCAGCAATAAAGAAAGATAAAATTGATGCTTTTATGGGTAAATGGTCACAACTAGAGACCATACTCATAAGTGAAATAAATCAGACCTGCATGTGTAAGCAATGTATTGCCTCACTAGTGTATGAGCCTGAGTGAATAAAAATTTGGAGGTATGATAGACGCTATGAAATGAAAGGAAAATGCTCAAAAGTAAGGGGCAACTGGGGTGTGGGAAATGAGAAGGGAAAGAAGGGGAAATTATGCATGTATATATATACAGGATGGCTAATAGTTGTACTACTGTCTTCTATTGCTTTACTGAAAAGAATAGTTAATAATTACTTGTTTGATCAATACTACATATCTCTATTTGTTTTCCGAGAAACCACTTTGAAGATATAAATATGCAGTACAGCAACTGTTGTTAATTTCCTACCACTTCGTTTGTAACTCTGTATTGTTTGTATTGTTCTTATGCTATTTTGTAAATGCTGTCTGTTTGTTAGTATGTTGTCTTCTTTTATTTCTTGAAATAAGTTTTAAAAATAAAAAAGCTAATCTAATAGAAAATATCAAAATTATAAACACATGTACATAGCCAAAACCCCCTCAAAATACATGAGACAAAAACTGATGGAGTTTAAGAATAAGAGTTTGGGACTTTAATAATCAAATTTTAATATGGAGTGAATAGCTAGACAGAATATCAACACGGAAACAGAGAAATTGCACATTACACACCAAGACCTAACACGCTTTATATAAAGCACTCCTTCTAGTAGTGGTACAGTACTTATTTTTCTCAATTATGTATAAAACAATTCTCATAAGAGCCATATCTTAGTCTCTTAAAAATTAATACATTTAAGAGGATTGAATTTATACAAAGTGTGATCTCCAGGAACAATGAAATGAAATCAGAATCAATAGCAAATGAATTCCCAAAGATGTGCAAATTAAACAACATAGCCCCTAAAAAATAAATATATAAAGGAAGGCATTAAAAAGGAAATTAGAAAATATTTTGACACAGCTTAAAACAGAAAACCAAGATAGGATAGTGTATACACCTCTAATCTGAGTACTGTGGGATGCTAAGGTAGGAGAACCGAAAGTGTGAGCCCAGCCTGGGTAACTTCACTAGACTTTGCCTCAAAAAGATGATAGATAGACAGATAGACAGACAGACAGACAGAAAGATAGATTGATAGACAGATGATACACAGACTGAAAGATAGATGATTGATGACAGATAGGTAGAAATATAGATAGATATGTAGATGACAGAAAAATCCAGAAACCAAACATTGTTTCTTTAAAAGATCAACAAATTCACGTATCTTGAGCTCGGTTGACCAAAAGTAACAGAGAGAAGATTTAATTATTAAAATCAATAATCAAAGAAAAGACATTACTATTAATCTTAATTAAAAGGGATTACTATGGGAATAATATGAATAAATGTACACCAAACAATTAGATAACCTAAACTAAGTAGAGAACTTCTTAGAAAAGCACAAATTGATGAAAATAAACTCAAATGGAATCTCAAATAAAAACTTGAACAGACCTATAAGAGGGGAAGGGATTGAGAAGTAATTTACACTTTTCACAAAGGGAAACCCAGGCCCAGATGGCTTCAGTAGTTAATTCTAACAAACATTAAAAGAACAGTTATTACAATCTGTCACTAATCCCCCTCCACAAGCAGGGAAGGGAACTTTTTCCTACACTTTCTCTGAGGCTATTGTGATCTTGACTCCAAAACCAAAGATAAAACAAGAAAATAACACTGCAAGGCAATATCCCCTGTGAATATTAAGGCAGCAATCTTCAGCAAGGCACAAACAACCTGCTGTGTAAGTGTGAGATTGGTTTAACATATTAAAATTAGTTCATGTAATACACTATAATAAAACAAATGAGAAAAATTGTAAGATCATCCCAATACAAACAAAGGCATATGACAAAATTCAACACTCTTTCATGATAAAAAACAACGTCCAACAAACTAGGAAAGTAAAGAAATATCAATTAAACAACAATTAAAGAGGATTTAAGAGATCTATGTTTATATCACATCTAATGGTGGCAGATTGATTATTTCTCATAAGATAAAGGAGAAAACAAGTATAATTGTAACTGTTATGTACATCTTTTTACTAGAGATTGTAGCTAAAAAAATTAGACATGAAAACAAAATATAATGAAAATAAAAGAATTCTTTACGTTAGAAAGGAAAAAGTAAAGTTATCTTTGTTCTCAGATGATATGAAATTCTACATCTTAAGAAATCTACTGAGAACCAATAAAAATTTAGCATGGGAACAGAATGCAAAGTCAATGTAGAGAGCAAACTGCATATCTACAACATTACTGGTGAATAATAAAAAAATAATTTTACAAAACAATTCTATTTACAATTGTCTTAAAAATAAAACCTTTAGGAAAATTTTGAAGAAAACATTCAGGACTTTTATGCAGAAAACTGTAAAACATTGTGGAAAGAAATTAAAGGAAACCTAAATCAATGGAGAGATCTCATGTTCATGATCAGAGGATTTAATAATGTTAAGATGGAAGTACTTTACTAATTGATCTGCAGGTTCATTTTGTTCTTATCAAAACCCAGGTGGATTTATTTTGTGTAAATTGACAAGATGTTTTCAAAATTCATAGGAAATGCAAGGAACTCAGAATAGTACAAACAGTCTTCAAAAGGAAGACCAAGTCAGATGACTTAATTCCCAATTTCTGTATTTAATACAAAAACCACAATAATAAAAGAAAGGGTAGAAGTGGTACAAGGATAGAGAAATCAATGGACAAGAATGGAGACTCCAAAAACCAACTCAATATTTAGTGAACTGGTTTTCTAAAAAGGTGTCAAAACAATTCAGTAAGGGTTGTAATCTTTCCAACAAATGGTACTGAGATATTTGGATATCTGCATGCAAAGAAGTGAAATTAGGCTTTTCCCTACACCAGACAAAAAGGTAACTTAAAATGAACTATAGACCAATGTAAGAGCTACAGATATAACTCTTAGAAGAAAATATAGGAGTAAACCTTTGTGTCCTCTAGTTCAGTAATAGTTCTTTTTTTAGGTATAACATCAAAAGAATATGGAAGAAAATTTTAAAAACAAACTAAGTGAATTTCATTAAAATTAAATATTTTTGGCCAGGCATGGTGGTGCACACCTATAATCCCAGCACTCAAGAGGCAGGGGCATGAGGATCACTGTGAGTTTGAGGTGAGGCTGGGCTACAGGAAGAGTTCAAGGCCAGTCTGAACTGCATAGCAAAACCTATCTCAAAAAGCAAAACACTTAAAAGCTTTTGTGCTTCCCATAATATTCCAAGAATAAAAAGGCAACCCACAGGATAGAAAAATATTTTCAAATAATATTTCTGGTAAGAAATTAAAGAATTCTTACAATTCAGTAATAAAGACATAAAGTATAAAAGTAGAAAGAGTCTGAATACATGTTTCTCCCTAGAAAATACATATATGGCTAATAAAGTGCATGAATAGATGCTTAGTGTCAGCTTTTAGGAAAATGTAATTCAATCCCACAATGCAATATAATGTTGTATTCACAAAGATGGATATAATCTAAATGGGAATAGTTAGTTTTGACAGAAGGTGGAGAAATTTTTACCTTCATGCATTGGTGGTAGTGATGAACATTGATAAAGGCACCTTAGACAGCTGTTTAACAGTTCTCCAAATATTAAACATAGCATTATCATATGACTCAACAATTCCATTTCTCTCCACTTAACTGACAGATAAAAACATTTGTCGTGGAAGAACTTGTACATGAATATTCATAGAAGTATTATACATTATAGCCAAAAAGTGAAAACAGCTCAAATGTCTATTAAATTATAAATTGTGGTATATCTGTTAAATGGAATTTTACTATGTAATAAAAGAAGTACTTATACTTAATTCAAAATAGATGAACTTGGAGAACACTATTCTAAGTCATAGAAGCCATTCGCAAATGACTACAGAGAGTACTATAGGATTCTTCTATATTTCATATTCAGGGTTGATTGAGAGTACATGTATTTGGTAGTTGTCTGTGTCTACGTAAAATAAAAAGTGCTGATATGTACAGGGTTTCCTTTTGGTAGAACAAAACTGTTATAAAGTTAGATTGTTGGTAGATAGTCAACTCTGTGACTGTACTAAGATCATTAAATTATATACTTTATATGGATGAACTATATCTCAAGAAGCTTTTTGAAAAAAACTCTGTTAACTGACTCACATTTTCCTTCTGCTGCTGTTCCTAGGATCACCTGGAGTTCTTTATGCGGTTTGGGCCCCATCAGGGAGCTGAGGTTGGGTTAGGATATATGAGATGGCTATGCATATATGACTGACTGGCAGTGGTTTTAACTGTTGGTCAGAATGTCTGTTCTCTACTTAGCCTCTTGCCCTCCAGGAGTCAGACTAGCTTCCTTGCAGAGTAGTAACTGGCTGAGTGAGAGAATAGGGAACCCTCCAGGTGTCTTAAATGCCAGCAATGAACAAGCACAGCAAAGATCCTACCAGTTTCTTTTGCTCAAAACAAGTTCAGCTTAGATGCAATTGGGCGCAAAATACACCCCACATTTGGTAGGAGTAATGGGATAGGTTTGCAGAGATGGGAAGATTTGTTGGTAGGCATCTCTGAAACAACCTCCCACAGAGCTGTTTACCATTCAGTAGCAAAAAGTGTAGTCTATCAAAGAACAAGTGAGAGGACAGACATCTCAATGAATGTCCGGATTTTTAGGTGATAGTATTACCTCTAGAAATTCTTGCTCTGGTTATTTTATCTGCTACTTTTGCACTCAGACCTCAGTATGTATGACTAGTTCTGCTGCTCTACAGGTGACATAGAACATGGAAAATTCTGTAAGATGGTCTAAGATGTTTTCTAGGTTCTTGTGGTATGACTCTGGAAAGGAGTCTCTGCTCTAGGATCTTAAAAAACTTTTCTGAAAATGTGCGATCTCCAATTGCCTAGGGGATGGAAGACTCTCAGAAAGTGGTGGCATCTCCAGACATCTATGGATTCATCAATCTCCCTTTAACTATCTGTGGTTAATGATGTGGCAAAACTCTCCACACTCTCCCTCATTACAGGGCCTGAGTCCTTCCCCAGATGCTGATAATTTTAACTACTGAAGTCTTAGAGCTACATCCCTCTCTAGGGGGAATTACCTCATCTGGAAGTAGCTGCCTCTAGGCTGGTGGAACAAAGAGAATGGCAGAGAGTAATGTATTCCTCATGTTTTTCAGAGACAAAACTAATCCTATCATCTATCTATCTATCTGTCATCATCTACCGTCTATCTATCTGTTTATCATCTGTCTATCCACCTATCACATCATCATCATCTATTTGGCTAGCTAGCTGCTACAAGAATAGAGAGGTGATTAATTAAGAGAATTGGTGCCTGTGCTTATGGAGTCTGAGAGGTCCTACCACAGGCAATCTGCAAGCTGGAGGCCAAGGGAGGCAGGCAGCATGGTTTCAAGTTTGAAAATCTCAGAATCAGGAGAACTGGTGGAGTAATTCTCAGTCTGAAGCCAGAAGTCTGAGAATCCAGGAGGGAGGAGATAGAACTCCTTGTAAAACCTGTAGTTGGGCTGGGGAGTGTGTGGTTATGTTCAAGGACAGAAGAAGGAAAGTGTGTTGCCACTCCAGGAGAGAAAAGGGAAATCGTTTTCTCTGCTTGGGTGGTGTCTGGACACATTGAGGACAACTCTTCCCCACTTGGCCCACTGATTTTCCACGGGACACTCTCACAGACACACTTCGATACAATGGTTAATTAGCTCTAGAGCTGTTTTTTCATCCAGTCAGGTTATCACCTAAAATTGACATCACGGGTTCAGAATGACTCAAAGTCCATGCCAAGAGCTGGAGCTATGCACAGAAGATAAGGCATTCATTATCCTTTAGACCAAGGATCCCTAACATTTTTGGCACCAGGGACTTATTTTGTGAAAGGCAATATTTTCAAGTCAAGATTAAAGGGTCAGAAGTTATTTTCAGGATGATTCAAAGGAGCACAACCTAGGTTCCTCTAATGCGTAGTTCCATGTACAATCTGAGCTCTTATGATTCTCTAAGGCCACAGCAGATCTGAGAGGAGGTGAAGCTTGAGCAGTAATACAAGGTATAGAGAGCACCTTTTTATAGATGAAGCTTCACTCACTCGCCTGCTGCTAACCTTCTGCTCTGTGGCCCAGTTCTTAACAGGCCATGGGCCAGCACTGGCCAGCAATTGAGGATCTCTACTATAGACCACCAGGAAGTAGAATAACTGTAATTAAGCATGGAAGTAGAAGGAACACATCTGTCCTTTCAAAGGAACTTCATGGCAATGATGTTGAATATGAACTGGGTGTGAAGGTAGAAACAAAAGGAGAAGCAACCAGAGATATAATGATGATGAAACCTACTGCACTAGTCTTGAAGTAGCTAGCAACATGATTCAAATAACATTTCTGAATTAAAATTTGGAGGACTTAGTAATCAATTGAACATGTAGGATGAGGAAGATAAACAGCAGCTAGTCTCAGACTGGGCTGTGCTGGTAAAGTTTTAACAACTGACTCTGAAAAAATTTGCTTGTGTGTAATTATTATTATATAAGTTAATTAAAAATTATACTGATGTAAAGTATCTGTAGTACATAATTTATAAATAATAATAATAGGTAATATTTTAAACGTCAGTTCCACAACCAATTGATTCTCCTAGAATGATCTCATTGATTTTTGTAGGACTTATGTTTGTGGTGAATCTGTCATTACAAGTCACCTTCAGTTAACAAATGCAATTTTATTGTAGTCTGCTCTTTATTTAATGTGATGCTTAGCTTGATTGGCTTAGGAGTGATGTAGGCAGTTGGTGGAGCACACTTTTGGGTATGTTTACACGGTTCACGAAGACGTGATGTCAAGTATGATACCTGCTCTCTTGCCCCTTCCTTCTAGCATTGTTCCCCTAATGTTTTCTGACCACCATGAACCACTTTTCTCTGCTTTGCTTTTCTCTCAAGATATTCCTGCCTTGGAGATAGAAGACTATGGACTGAATTCCCTGAAGCCATGGAGCCCTTTCAGCCTCTGCTCCTTTAGGTTGTGGGTGTCCAGTAGGAAAACTAGTACACTACATGAAACTACTGTCATCAATCTGAAAGATGGCCCACTGGGGAATTATTTCTCATCTTTTATATATAAGTAATATTCATTAAATTGAAAACTATTTTAGCTTTGCTTCTGCCCTAGACATGACATACTTATAAATGTAATTTACATCATTAACATTTTCTCTATCACTTTTTAAAGCCTAGATAGCCAAAACAAACACTAAACCTTATTTGACTGTATTTACTGACTGGATTCCACAGTGAAAATGCCTTCCCAATATGGCTACCTATGTCATACTATTGAACAATGAATTAAGAACAAATACACAGAAACCTCCCATTATAATGTTTACAAAAGAGAGGTACAAAATAAACTTAAGAAGAGGTAAAATGTGCAATCACTAGGAAATGGTAATTTTAATTATTTAACCCTTAGTTATTATAATTTATTACCTTATAATTTTATGTAGTATAAATTTTGATAATAGTCATATGTAGCAATTACCTTGCAAAATTCTAGATATTTAATTGGTTGTACAAGCTCTTATAAGCCAGAATCAGTACACCACTGTTCTAGGTGTCTGGCTTGGGTGATGGCTCAGATTGGAGGACAAAAGGATGTGCAAATTTGGTTCAACTTAAATATGTCATCAGAAAAGCACAGCAATCCCTTTTACCATCTGTGGTAGTATGAGATTTGACTCATATACCAATAACAGCACCAACAAAGACTGCTAGCTTACATAAAGTGTTCTCTCTTTTAGAGTAAAAAGAGGCTGCCCTGGCTAGCACTATGGTAATAGGAGCCCAGGTTCCTTTTCTCGTTGTTGTTGCCCCATTTCATGACCCAATGTGTCTGCCTCAGGTCCAATATCCTACCAGCTTTCCAGCCAGCACAAAGGAGGAAATAGGTGAAGGAAAGCCCTTTCCCTCTACGTAAGGCATTTAGGAGATTTATTTCCATTTAAACCTTATTGGCCTGGGTTGGGGAGGTAGCTCAGTGGTAGAGCCCTTGATTAGCATGTGTGAAGCCCTGGTGTTGGTCCTTAACACAGTAAAAATAAATGAATTAAAATAAATAGATATCATTCACCAAAGTGTAATCACACTGTACTTCTAGATTTATGGAAGACCCGATAATACAGTCATTTAGCTTGGCAGAAGTGACTGGCTATGGATCAAGTTTCATATTACCAAGAGTAAACAGATGAGAGAATACTGAAAAACTACTTCAGTCTTTCCTCAAAGTCTTAGACCCAAATCGCCATGACTTTTTTAATCTTGGCTTTCCATTGGTAATGAGAAGAAACATGATTTACCTTAAAATAGACAAACCTATTCTGAGAACAACATTTTAGTAACTAAAATGTGTTCTGCGCCAGTCCAAACTCGTCTGCCATCATCCTACCTGGCATGGGTTGTGTCCCAAATAGGCTGGAGACATTTTCTCCTCATTATCACCTTGTTAAGCTGCATGTCTCAACCCCCTGCCTCTGAGGCATGTTCTGGGATATTAACGAGGTGATAATGAGGAGAGAAATGATGTGGCAGCCCTTGGTCTGGTCCAGTAGTCATAGTACAGAGGAGACAAAGTTTTAATTAAAAATGCTTCCTTTGATATTAAACTTTTAGAAGACATATTTTTGAGGTTTATGAACAGAAAAAAAAAGCGAAGCATGTGTTTCTAGCTATGTGTATCTGGGAACTGTCTTTTCCCTTTTACACCCAAACAGAGATGTGCATTTCTTGAAAGAAATGGAGAATTACAAGAAAAGCCTCAAGACTGAATAGGTAAAGGTAAGGAAATTAAGGGGAGAAAAGAGAATGGAGGGAAAAGCACTCCAGATGTTACATATATAGCAGAATATCTACACTTTCCCTCCATTCTCATCTGGTCATTGTACTTCATGGACACTCTTACAGAAAAGTATTGTTTCACCTGAAAGTTTGATCTATTAGTACCACTTCAATTTACAGAAGCCAGATAAATCAAAGTATAGAGTTTCTATGACACTATTTGAGTAGTACAAATACTCCATGGTGGTTAATTTAAAAGTCTTGGTGTATTTTTTAAAAATGTAACTTTGCATTATTTTACAAGTATAAAGGATTAAAACATTTTTCATCTTTAAAATTACTTTTTCATAGACAGTTTTACAGAGGCTCAGGGCCTCATATGTTACTGTAGAGCATCTTCTACACTGTTCCACTGCAGAGCATTTGAATCAGCTGCTATTCTAAGAAAATACCAACCTCAAGGCTCTTCAACCAAAGGTTTTTATTTTATTTTAATCAGAGCCTGGACAATAATATGTTTTTTAAACTTTATGATTTAACTCACAAGTGGGGTTAAAAACATTCTATCTAATCTTATACTCTTGTCCTACAGACATGAAAGCAAAATTTAAAGAAATTAAGTGATTAAGTAACTAAGCAATAGAATCTAAGGCTAGGATTAGCCTTCTTTCAAGTAACAGGGCATACCAAAACTAATTGGTACACTATAGTATTTCTGTATACAAAATTTTATCTTTAGCTGTGTGCAATTTTTGGTTATACAGTTTGTTTAAAATCACGTTATAGACATTATCAAATATGACAACTTATGACACAAATCCATAGTTCTGTGTTTGAAAGTGCCCAGTAGTCTACTTTTCCATAAATTCCATAAATCTGGAGTCTGATTTTTCAAAGGAAGATATGCCAAGTCTTGACAATAGAAACACTGCCATTTAACACAGTTCTTTTGACATGCTTTCAGAAAACTAAGTTTTTAAAAGATTTTTCACTGTGAATGTAAGTGAAAAATAAAGTTATAATAACTGAAAATAGTAAAACAGAGAAAAATCAAAAGTCTATGTAAAAGGTAGATATAACCCATATATAAAAATTATGCTTAATTTTATCTATAATACTATCTTGTTTGAATCTTTGTTTTTGACTTACATTTCTACATTAAAACGGTTTGCCTTTAGTCAAATAGTGTCTTCACTGTGTGCAAAAGAGTTCAAAAGCAACTCATTTGAAAGTTGAAAGTGGCCCCTGATCAGTTCTGCTTGATAGCAAAGTGTACCAGTAAATGTCTGCACATAAATGGTCTTCTCAAGCTTCCAAGACATTTTCCTAACTTTTAGTTGTTCTCAATTCATCTCAATGTGATTATTAAAACATCATTTCAAAAGAACCTATTGGCACCATGTTAGATATTGTGACACTGAAAGCCCCTCTACACATGAAGCAAAGCCTTGGATCACAGCCCAGAAGACTGATCAGGACTATTTCCCAGTGGCTGTCCATCTTCCTGACAAATTCCGACCACCCAATGGCCCATTTGGCTGTGGTGAGCACAGAAAGAGAAATGGCTGAGACCCACCATGCTGACACACAGTCATGCCACAGTCCATTTGTTCATCTGTGCTTACAGTTGGAAACAAATGGAGTTTAAGGAACTTTCCCAAGGTTGCGTCCTCATAAATGATACATTCACTTTTTAACCTGTTGCCTCAGTCATACCACATAACTGATTAAACTACTCTGTGGACAATCCTATTTATTGTTGGAAAGTCAACATACTTTACCTGGTGTTAATATCCAATCAGTCCCTCAGTGACTTTTCAGTGCATGATCATTCTTCTTTATACATTCTCATTAAAGAAAAAAGTGTTTTGAAATCATGTCAAAAGAGCTTTAAGTAACAGGGTTCTACAGCCAAGACTTAGCATTTTTTTCAAAACTCAGACTCTATTAAAAGGAATTCCAATGATCACTCCTCTTTACACAGTCTTGTCACAGAGAGGATAGTGCTCTTGTCTGAACTAAGCTATCAGTAGGAAACTTTCAAGATTGTTAATACATGAAATGTTTTGTTAACATCTGATCTTAATTTCTTTCTTTTCATTATTCTTTTTTTTTTTTTTTGGTCTTTTTGAGACAGGGTCTTGCTATGCAGTCCAGGCTACCCTTGAGCTCATTTTTGTAATCCAGGCTGGCCTCAAACACAGTGATCCTCCTGCCTCAGCCACCCAAATGCTGGGATTACAGGTGTGTGCCACCATGAATGGCATTTTAAAAAAATTCTCTCTCTCTCTCTCTCTCTCTCTCTCTCTCTCTCTCTCTCTCTCTGATATCAGGAATCAAACTCAGGACCTTGTGTTTGCCAAGCAGGCATCAAGCACCACTGAGCTAAATCCCTGGTACTTAATTTCTTTTATTAACCTTATTTCCACTTTTCCAGAAATTTTGATTAGAGCTTAGGAAAGAGGATTTCTACGACTGTTTTTACTGGTCTTTGGAAGTTAGAGATTGCTTCTAAAGTAAAGATTCTCAAAACTAGCTTGTCTTTATTCTTGTAGAAGCAGGACCAAGGGTCATTCTAAGGAGTACATTATCAAGCAAATATTCCTGTTTTAATTAATAATCATGTTTTTCCTATGAAGGTACTATATTACTTTTTATTCTCTGAGTTTTCATCAACCAATTATGAAGAAAAAGTTTTATAAAAATCATATCCTACTTGGCAAGGGGAAACTGAACAATTCTCCCATGATTATACATGTGACTATCAGCAAACCTCATTGGAATATTTATTTTTCTAAATATGTTACATAGTTTAAAGCACAAAGTGAGCATAAAATAGATTTTATAGTCCCAAAGCCAGTAAGAATAGTTTTCTCTTCAGCTTGCTTCTAGACACACAGCTGTTCTTTCAGAAACCTATTCTTATTAAAGATGAGCTCATTAGCAGTTCTCATCAGAAAGAAAAAGAAATTGGCAAGATTTAATTAAACCAAATATCCAGATTTTTAGACAGCCAATTATCCTAATAGAAGGAGGCCAGAAACCAGGATCTACACTAGCAGATTAGAAGGTCGTGTAATTTTCTCTGGAAAATTTATAACCAATAGATAATTTTGTTTTTTAGGGGGTTGGGATTGAATGGATAGGCCAAGCAGTAGATAATTATGAGCCCCTATGCATAATTTTGGTAGTTTAACATTAGTTCAACCATGTAAGAGGAAGTATAGTGGCACCAAAGCTGTGGTATTGAAGATTTGATTTCTGGTCCTAAATTGCTCCCCAAAGATATGTGTGGCCCTAGGCAAATTACTGCACTTCTCTTGGCCTCAGAATCCTCATCTATAAAATATGGAAGTTGCACTAAAAGATTTTTAAAGTCACTCCTAGTTCCCTGGATTTTATACCTAGGAGGAGAGTGTAGGGATGATAGATTCCCTAAAGCAAAATTCTCAGATTTTACAGCAGAACCAGCCCCGGAATCATCCTGTCCTTTTCCCCTCATTATTCCTTTCCTTTCCCACACACTCTACCGCATGCCATTAAGAAATAAAATTGAGGAAGAAAGTGAGCCTCCTGTTGCACGCCAAAAGTAGATCTGCCAGTGTGGCGAAGGGTCAGGTTAAGTGGAGCCTTTGCTGATGATATCGGATTATATTTTAATTAGATGTCAAGTTCTAAGACCATGAAACTTCTATGATAAAGAGCAGGCTATTAACCGTCCCAATTAGAGGGCCCCAAGTATCTCTTAATTTATGTTCTGATAATCTGCAGTAATTCTCTGGATGTTGCACAGCGTAAACATTCCAGTTCCTCTCCTGCTTCCCGTGGATTTGTTCCCTGGCCATCTCGGTTTCTTTCCCATTACGCTCAGCCCAGCTCATTTAGAGCAACCGCTTTACCTCACAGCCAAACCGCCGGCCTCAGCTGGGCAGAGGGAATGGCGACAGCTCATCTGTAGCAGAGCCTTTGGTGGAAGTGTGGCCAATTAGTCACACGTTTGGTGTTCTAATTAGGCGAGGCTGGGACTTTGGAAAATGTGCTGTTGATTTAGGTACTTCCTCAAACAATGCTAAATTGTGTTATGTGAAATTCAATTAGTCTTTCTCTAAACGTTTCCACATCTGTTCTTCTTTAAGCATAAAGTGATGAGGAGAGAAAGAGAAGTGAAAAGCCAGAGTCTCCACTGGTGAAATATGTTAGGCCTTAGGGACCAGCCCTTTTCCCAGCTTTTGACCCTGAACAGTGATATACAGGAAGGAACAAAGTTGGAGAGCTATCATGGTGAAGCCCTTTTAAATAAATCATTATAGAAGAAATACTGCAACTGCACGGGAATGTAATCTCGAATGATGGCCATAAACTCAGCTTTGTTTGAAAATGAATGGCGTGGGGGAGGAACCATTTAGAAGCAAATGATTATAAATTTGCCTTAAAGTTAGTATTTGTGGTCATTCTGGTTATATTTTTTAAGGAGTCTTTAAAAAAATCCTTGGGTCTAATATTTCATGTCCAGGTCCAGGGTAATGGGCTTTTGTCTTCTCCTATCTATTGAAATTTTCCATATAAAATTCGTAACAGCTTGAAATCCCAGAACACGTGGAGATTAAAAGGGAAGATGACGAAGATGAAGACGTCGTAGCTGTTTCCACTTGCTCCAGGTCTTTTAGTAGTTTCCATTTGTGCCACTGAAGGCAGCCACGTGACGGCATGTTGCTTTGATCCCTGGAGCTGTGCCCCAAGCTGCTCCAAAGCTGGGTGTATTCCTCTCCTATTCACAGAAGATATTGCTATTTCTTCACAGCATCTTTTGATTTCAGCATGCGCTCAGCAGCATATTTAATGCCAGATCAATAGTGGGATTTCATGTTGGAATCATACTGGCTGTATCTACTGACTGCGTCAAGAGGCCAACTGCAGTATCTATTAACTGAAGGGGCTTGGCTCAAAACCTCAGGCGAACAAAGGTGAAGGTGTACATGCATTTGATTCTCGTTTCTGTTATCACCTTTCCAGTGACTAACATTTCACAGCCTTATCTGTGGCTGGCAGGCCATGTTTCAGTTTTGTCAGAGTCCGGATATAGATTGTGTGGTTTTCTGATGATCTATCTCCCTAAGATTTGTGGAATGCTAAAGATGGAGTTGTCAACACTACTTTACGGCACCTTGGTGCATGTCAGAAAGTGAAAATATTTTCAGAAGTGATAGCATTATTTTGACTGATGACATGGGCTTTAAAAACAAAGTTGTATTTGAATTTTAAAAAATTCCAGAAAAGAAACCAAAATAAGGAATTACCCAGAAGCTAAGTGATTTATTTGGTGTCTGGAGCTCCCAGGAGCAAGACAAAGAAAGATGAGAAAATCAAAATGATAACATTTTTGAGTCTAGTCTGAGGTTCCAGTTTTGATTAAATAAAAGGCAGTCCAAATTTGTTTATTCTGTTTTAACATTCATTCACTAAAGGGCATTGATTCTTGAAAATTACCAACAGATAAAAACAAAATGTAACACTTATGATTTTCAAAATCATTATAATTCTATGGGTGGATGTGACAGCAATAGATATAAATAAATAAATTACTTATTTTTAACTACAGAATATAACCATAAGCTTTAAGACTCTGTAACATCAGAGGTTGGAGGGATGCTCGTCAGAAATTACAGTTTATTTCCTGTTACTGTGTTTTTACCACATAAGAGTATTAATCAATATGGCAACATTTTTTTCCTTTAATTTTTCAGTTTATCTTTACTGCTCCATTTGTGACTTTGTAAAGATGGATTAGCTATGAGAAAACATTAATTCCACATAGCAACATTGTTTGACATTTTAAAAATTGTTATCAAAATTTTTTTTAAAATCTAGATAATTTGAACCTGAACTTTAACAAAAGGGCATTAAAATCACCAGTGTTAGCCACATAAACAAACTTTGTCTTTTGCTGCTTAACAGTTTAATCAAGCCATCCATCATAGCTCAAGTCCTGCTATTATAGTATTTAAATAAAATCACAATAGTGTGCCTGCTTTGCTGATCAAGATGAAACTAGCCCATGCCATTCTGTTTCTTACCGGCAAATGTCAGAGTCCTTGCTTAACAAAAACGTTTCCGCTCATACATACACCCAGAATGCGACTCACCCACTTTTGTGATCATGTGTACAATACTTAATGGATGCTAAACTACTTGTAGTTATTATGAACACAGATTCAGAATCATTCTTTCCCTAATATGCCGGTCTTTGGGGGAAACATCATCTTAATGTTGTGTACTAAGCTTCACTGACCAGAAAACAATGATCTCAAATAGCTCTCTGTAAGTTAAGTGGAAACTAAACTTAAATTTCATATAATGATGGCTTGTCTCTGGGGAGAAGAAGGGAAGCAGAGCTGTGATGCTAACGCTTGCAGACTGCCCCTTACCTTAGGGAACTGTACTCACTCAGCTGAGGGGCGTTCCTGCTCCTGTTCTCTCGGGGTGGCATTCAGTCAGCTTTCAGTGCGTGTCACAGGTGTCCATCCAGTTTGTGCCATAACCTGATGGCCACAACCTCTACATCTCCAGATGCTAGGGCCTGTGCTAAGACATTAACATCATGGCCAAAGGGAGTGACAGGGTAAGCTACTCACTCAGTTGCAGCCAGGAAACAGAGAGATTGGGCCTCAGTAGGCTAGGAGGTTTCTTCCTTCTTTCACATTTGTTCCATCCAGGCTGCCTCCCTGTTGGATGGTGCTACCCCACATTGAGGGTACCCTCCCTCAGTTTGCACTCACATAGGCTAATCATGTGCGGAAACACACTCGCAAACACGATAAGTGTGTTTTACTAATTTCTGAGTCATCTCTCAATCCAATCAAGATGACAGTGAAGATTCACCATCAAAGTGCCTCAAGATGAACTTTTGATTTCTCACCTCCCTCCTCTAAAAACTGCTCCTGAAATCACTGGAAATTCAATTCTTGCAGTTGGTCAGGTAAAAATTTAGGAGTCTTTGTCTATTTTTAATTTTTCCCTTTTATCTTGCATTGAACCCATTAACAATTCTGCCCACTTCTCTTTCAAATTATTTTCAGAAAATGACCACTTCTCATCACTCCTACGACCAACATCCTGAGCCAATCCACTATTACCTCTCATTTATATTATCATAATAGCCTAATATTGACCTCTTTTACCTTTGGCCTCTTGTAGGCTACCTTAATACTGAACCATAGTATTGTGCTTTTTTGGTAAGTTGTATATATATATATATATTTTTTTTTTTTTAAAGAGAAAAAATAAAACAACAACAAAGACAAAAAACAACACAAAAACAATAAAAACAATACAGGATTTCAAAACAAGATGATAAGAAATTAACAATGGTTATTGTATTACATATTTTTATCTTCAACGAAGTTGCTCAGATTACCAGTTGTAAGAATGCAACGTTGATCAAACAATTAAAGAGAATAAAGAATAACTTCTAAAAGTTAGAAACGATACAGAGCTTCCCCAAACAAGATAGTAGAAATTCAATGATGGTTGTAATTTTGCATGTTGTTGTCTTCAAACTAGTTGTTCAGATTACCAGATACAAGCATGCAAAATGAGTCAAAACATTTTAAGCATTAACTCTTCCTTTTAATAAAGGAAAATCAGGTCATGTTCCATCCTCACCTGGGCTTTCTTATGGCTCCCTGTCTCTCTCATCAGAAATGCCTCTGTCCCCACTGGTCTTGGCTTCTTCACTCATCTGTCACTTTCTTCTTGCTTACTCCACCCCAGCTGTTCACACTGGTCTCCTTGCTCTCCTTGACTACTCGAAACACATTCCCTTTGAAAGAACTTGGCATGTGCCGTTCCCATAGCCTAGGAAGTTCCTCTCCTCTCTATTCACAGGGCATGAAACCTCAGTTCATTCTGGTGTCTTCTCAAGTGTCACCTCTACAGGGAGTTCCCTGACCTCCTGTATAAAATACCTCTCAGACCTTTATGTTCCTCAGTACTTTCCTTCCCACCACCTGTCCAATGAAATATTTATTTATAGTGTTTTCTCTCTTTTCTGTAGTATAAACTCCTTCAGGTTATAAATTTTCTTAATATTCTTTAGAACTGCAATCCTTAGGGCCTGGACTAATGCCCAAACCATAACAGGTGTTTAATAAATGCCCGCTGAATAAATGAATGAATTATAACATTAAACACATGAGTTTTTACATTGGCAAAAGAATTTGCATTGGGGAGGGGGGTGTGTGATGTTGGGAAACCAGAACAGACTTACATAGGGGGAAACTTTACTATTAGAGGCATGAGTATGAATTCTGTAAATAATGTGTAACCACTAAAACTTTTTGAGCAATAGTTACATGATGAATCCGGAATTTAGGCATGAGCCATATGGTGGTAATATACAGGGAATATTTTGAAAGTGATTGGAGACTTTCTCTGTGACCCAGGGTTTATTTCCCACGGACAAGGTATAAATATAGCTTTTATATGAAACTAACAATAAATTGAAGTGTGCTTGTCATTTCAAAGAACTATACTTCTTAAAACAGAACACTGTGTAAGTCACTAAAATCTTGCAAAGACCCTGTCTGTAGGTTTGCACAGTAGCCACCTGCCCACAGATATCCAGAATGATACATGAAAAAATCTCTTTTAGAAATCCAAATAGATTCTCTCAACCCTCTTTAAAACACCAACATTTCTCGGGCTGGGCATATAGCTCAGTGGCGCAGCGCCTGCCTGGCAAGCGCAAACCCCGAGTTCGATTCCAAGTACCAAAAAGAAAAAAAAAAAAAGGAAAAAAAAAGACCAGAAACAAAACAGATCTTCAGGAACCCCACTGAGTCACCGCTGTCGCTCTCTGAGCAGTGTGTGAAGCAGGCGGAGCCCCCGGCACCCTCTGGGGCCTCAGTGGCTACTCGCCACACCTATAGTGTGTCTGCGGGGGCTGGGCTGAACCCCAGACTTCTTAAAAATACATAAATAAATAAAACACCTACATTTCTAAAAACAAGACTTTATTTTATAGCTTCCTTCTGAACAGTCATTTATGCCCATTAAACGATATTTCTCATCTGTGTCAGTGTCAGAAGTTTCTGGAATGAAAGGTGTGACTTTCATAAAAAAAGGAGTGGGAAATGGAGAACGGTGATGAGAACTTGCTCTGGGAAGGTTTCACCAGGCTGATGGCTCTACTGGAAAGACAGGCAAGACATATGAGATTCGTGGGGTCACACAGTCCTTGAGCAACATCGGGGGGATAGAAGAATGCACTATGGGGACCCCCTGTACCTTTCCTCCAGTGTTTCTATGCCTTACTGAAGTGACTAATTTTTTCTTAGAAGATGTTCTCTTTTTACACTGATCCCCCAAACCTGAGATTTATCTGTATCGACTCCAGAGATGACATATCCTTCAGCTTCCTCAAAATGGATTTCTTCGGTATGAGAGAGACTCTCCAGATACTGGCTTTGGATAGTGAGAAAATCAGTTGGAGCAAGCTGGCTGTCCATTTCCATGTTTGAAACAGATTCTTAATGGGGGAAATGTCTGGAATAGGTATGAATATCGAGGAGTTTAGTAATCAAACTGTTCAGATATTTACATGGTCAAAATCCTACTACTACTCTGATGCAGACTGCTGGAATGCTTCCCTGTCACTGAGTCTTTCTGTGGTCTCTAGCCCCATAATTAGTGACCCAGTGCTGACTCAGAGAGTGAACAGGCCACTAATCAAAGACTGCAAAACATTTGGAAAATGTCTGAGAAAGTGGCTGTCTTTTATTTTGTGTGAAACAGTTATTTTCAGTGTGAATGATGCAACCTAGACTCATCTCTTAGTCATTCTACAGGTGTAGGGATTGGTTCTAGGAATTCTCTTGAATGCCAAAATTTATGGAGGCTCAAATCTCTTATATAAAATGGTGGAATATTTGCATCCTAATTACACAAAACCTCTGTATACTTTAAACAGTCCCTTGATTAGTTAGAATACCTATCACAATATAAATACTATCTAAGTATTGTTAGACTGTATTGTTTTGGAATAATGACAAGAAAAAATATGTACATATGCAGCACAGACTGAATTTATTAAAATACTTTTGAACCACTATTGACTAAATCCATACATATGGAAGTTACAGCTATGTATTATGACAAGAGTGAAAGGATAACATGAGCTACATAGAACATGTGTGAGAGTGCAGACATCATCATATTTAAGAAATTTTTGTCCTTACAAATTTAGAATGTGGGAAAATTTAGGTTGAACTAAAAATAAAAGGATTTTCTGATATATGAGCTACCAAACAGAGTCTCAAACAGAATTGTAATTCTTAATGATCTATTAAAAGCCTGCAGCCAAAGTCAGTGCAATGTCTCTCCATCCCCTACCTTGGAAAGCAGAACTCAAGAGGAAGAGGATTTTAGGGCACATTGTAATTACAAGTGCCAAGATTTGGAAATATGATATCTGAGTTACAGACCTACTATGCAGTTTACAAGTTTTTCAGTTCAGTTGAAACTTCAGACCGTAAATTGCCTATCTACAAAAAGGAGAACACAAAAATGCTTGCTTTACAGAGTTGCTAAAATAGCCAATAAAATAACATGTTTAAAAGAGCTGCATCATTTGTAAAGCACTATGCAAAGACACATAACTAAGTAAGCATTGAAGTGCCTGTTATGTGCTGACACTGAATCAGAGGCTGGAGACACAGCAATGTACAAAGCAGAATGGGCTTTGCCCCTTAGAACTGGCATTGGAGTGAGGAAATAACAAAATAACTGATAATCAAAGAATCATCCAAACTGCAAGTGTAGTCAGTGGAAAGAAAGAGAAACACATGGTGTATAGAACACATTCATAGGATATTTGCTGTAGTCAAATAGGCCTATGAGGCATCTCTGAGGAAGGGGTTATTTGTCTGAGAGGTGAAGGACAAGAGAGAGAGAATAATGGAAAAGAAAAAGTACAGAAGAAAAGATGAGGATTTCTTCTTTTTTTTTTTTTTTAAAAAAAACCCCTTATGCAGGGAAGGAGCTGGACTCAGGTTGAATAATAAAATATCACTGGTAGTCAACTGTTTTTGACTCACAAAAGTAGCATTTCATATAATTCAACTTAAGTATACTGATGTGGCCTGGAGACAGAAAACTGCAGTGATTGGGCCTATGGTGGTGCAGAGAGAGTCAGGGACTGCCCCCACTAGAAGGCTCTAAGCACTCTGAGAGGCTCTTGGTCTTAGTCTCAATAGAAAATGGGAAGCCCAAAGATCTGCACTTGGTTAAAATGACTCTGAGTAGAGTGATGGAACAACAGGGGTTATACTTATTTCAGTGGTACTGCACTTACCCAGGAGTATTAGGTATTTTCCCATACCTAACAACTACAATTTACAAGAGAAGAGGTTTATTTTGGCTTACAGTTTGCAGAGGGTTCAGTACATGGTTGTTTGGTTCCAAGGCCGAACGCCATGGTGGAAAGGCATGGCAGAGGAAATGCTGCTCAAACCGTGGCAGCCAGGAAGTAAAGAGCTAAGGGATGAGCCAGGGTTGAGACTCCAGTGCTGCATCTTCTCCCACCAGGCCCCATCTCTGAACATGAGACATTTGGGAGACATTTTAGATCTAAACAAGGAAATCATTGGTGCTGAGTTTTTAGCTCACTATTGAAATAAATGGGAGTGCAGACCAAGAGCTTCAGCAACACCTAGAAAGGAGCCTGTTAGACATGAAGATCCATTGAATGGCATTTCTACCATGTTCCTCCAGTGATGCTAACTGACTCATGCATGGTGACTTATACCATCCTAGAGGCAGATAGCAGGTACAAAGGATGAATTGAAGAGTTATTTAGAGGGTAAAGTCATACATATTGATTGGTGATAGATCAAAAGTTGGAAAGTGGCAAGGGAAAAGGGGAAAATGAGTCTTAAGTTTCTGACTTGCACAATCAGATGGAGAAGAGAACTTTCTCTGAGCTATGTGCATTGAAAGAGGGTTGGGTTAAGAGGAAATGAACATGAACTGAGCATCAAGGTTAGCTGAGTTTGAAATAATTTTAAAGCAGTCAAGTGAAGACATTGATGCAATAGTAGGATTTAAGGTTGTCAGTTCTGAGGATAAATAGGAGCTAGAATGATAAATTTGGGTCATATGTAAAGCTGAAAGCCATGAAAAAGGTAGAAAGTGTTGCAGTCAAAGGGACCAGTGAGAAGCTCTTGAAACTTTTTCTAGTCAGCTTCTTGTCATTGTGACAAAACACAGAAGAAAATCAATTTAAAAGGAGGAAAAGCTTATTTTGGAGCATGGTTCCAGTCCATGCTCGGCTGGATTCATTGTTGGGGGCCTGGAGTAAGGCAGAACATCATGGTTCATAGGGGCTTACTGTTTGGCAACCAGGAAACAGAGAGGGAGAGGAAAGCAGGACAGAAGGGGGCCAGCACTGGAGTGGACAGAATCTTCAAAGTCACATCCTCATGATATACTCCTCTCAACTCGGCCCTACCTTCTATCCACCACCTCCCAAGGACAATGTAAACTTTTGATCTCTTCAATGGACCGAACTACTTGATCTTTCTTGATTCTTTATCTTTGCCAAAAGTTCATCATCTGACAACTTTAGTGTATGAGCATCCGGGACACCTTGAATCTAAAGCATAACAAAAACTTTTCCATCACCAGCACACCTTCTACTCATGAAGCCATAACTCTAAGTTAGAGACAATATGACAGGACACTACAACATCAGCAAGATTAAAACATTCTATCCCTGGACTCCAAAAAGTCTCTGGAGAAAATATGGTCAACCTGAGTTTAGATAGACATGAAAATCTAGTCACTTGTTTACTTTCTCAAATATGGCATAAAGGAAATATCCCTGTTTCTGTGTTCTGTTTCCCTTTAAAATGGGAGTAAAATCATTTTGCTGATGTGTGGAATCACACACATGCAGCTTTTTGTAATTAGATTGTATAATTACATAGATTTACACACAATGTCCCTAACAACAATATTTGTACAATGTACAGAAATTTTGAAAACAGCTTTTCAACCACAGTTATCATAGTGTCCATTTATTTTTCACTCAGACATAGGGAAAGTCTATCAAGGGACAGGCTAGGGGTTGGTGCCCAAAGTAGCTCAACTTGACTTAAGTCAGCCTCCCTTTTAGTATCTTTTTCAAAGACTAAATATTCCTTCCAAACTTACTCAGGCAAATTCAATTTTTTTTTTTTTTTTGGCTGGGCCATTGCCTTCATGTGGAAATAGTATACGGTAGATAGTTCATGTCTGAGGCCACGTTTTAAATGTAAAATGGCTCCAAAGAAGGCTGTCCAGTTGCTGCAGGGGAATTATAAGATTGTCATGTAAAGGGAGATTTCAGTATTTAAGAAACAATATTTTTTTTGTTCCACAATGATGAGTTACTTTGCCAAGTTTAAAAATGGATTTATTTAGAGTTTGGAAATATTTTCTAAGCGTGCACTGTCAAGCGCTTCAGTAAAATTCTCAGGAGTAACAGTTTGTTCTATTCATGTAGCCTTGAGTGATCTCAGGAATCTTTGAGGAACTCCTTCAACTTCAAATTTAAACATGTAAGAAGCAACCTGTCAGCTGTAAATGTAACATTAACTCTGTTCCAAACTTCTTCACTTGATCAGTTTAGTCTAGAAGTGTGCGCAGTATTCACTTGGGTTTTTTCCATTTGCTTTACTTTTGTAATTTGTGTCTTATCATCATTCTAGTCTCTACCTGTTTTTCAAACAAGTTTTAATTTACAAACTAAGGCCAAAGTACACGAATGAATTGACGGTGAAAAGTAAAACACTTAGGAGGACACAGAGTAAAACACAAAGAAAAAATATTTTTTTAGTTACTAGACTTTACAAATTATGGACAAATATTCTTTAATTATCTCAATTTTCAACTTTTGTTCATTTTTTGTCTCAGAATTCACTGTTCTAAGCCCTGGGTCTCTGTGCAAAAGTATCCCATTTACATTTCTTTGTGTAAAATAAGATTTTCTTGGAGTTTTAGTAAATGTATCCATGTCAAGTCTTACTCAAAACTCTCTATTTCCATAAAGATATTTATGTAGCACTCTGTTTTTTTTTCAAAAACATTATTAAAAACTAAGTCTCCAACTTATCAAAATATCATCATAGGTGAAAATATAATGACATAAAAGTGTGGATATGGAGAAGTAACCCCATTGTGTCCTACCCAACTATATAATTATACTTTTAAAATCCTTTGGTAAGATATATCTCAAAGTGGCTTCTCTGGCTTAGACCACATTCATTTAACTTTCAAAACTAGATTCCCATTATTTTTCTTTGGAAAATAGAAACAACATTTTTACTTTATGTTATTTTTATTGTTTGTGTTGTATTGAGGATTAAACCCAGGGTATTTGCAACAAGCTATATCCCCAGCCTTTAGTTTTTATTTTGAAATGGGGTTTTGCTAAATTACTAAATTGGCCAGGCTGGTTGGAACTTGTGACTCTCCTGTCTCAGCCTCCCAGCAGTTTGAAATCACAGACCTGTGCCTCCAAGCCAGTTATCTTCATTTATAATCTCTCAAAATTTTGTTACTTTGCTTTTACTCCAGTAAATTCTTAGAAGGAAAAGATCTATGCTATCGAGGAGAAGCTCCGCATTCCCATGCATGCCCTTGGTTTTGTTGTTTTTTTTTTTTTTTTGCGGTACTGGGGATCGAACTCAGGACCCTGCGCTTGCTAGGCAAGCGCTTATTCCACTGAGCTATATCCCCAGCCCCATGCCCTTGGTTTACTCTTGCTGAAGAGAAACAGTTTCAAAAATATCAGTTACCCAAGGCACTTTGTGTCTACAGAGGATCCAGGCGAAGGCAAGTCTTGCCTGAACACAGATGAAACATGAGCATTGCTAAACCATGGAAAGGACTGAACATTTCCCAGTGTGTGCTTCTGAGTAGCTGCTGCTGCTTTTCCTATTGCATCCTTCTCTTCTCTATTGTTCTTTCCTGTGGTAAATACGATTTATCAAGATACTCAGTTATAGAATTGCCCCTCCTTCCTGACAATATGAATCTAATCCAGTGTAAAGTCCTGCTTCCATGAATTGTCCCCCAAATTATCTAACACAAGCCTAAATCTACTAATAATTTCCTAATATCCTCTTACTGAGATGTCCACCATCCCCACAGTATATATTCTCCCTGAAACAAGTCAGTAAACTCAAACTACATCTCTTGGATGTTTTGGGGCTGGAGGGCATTCATTAATAAAGCCTTAACTCTAAAACATGTTTTAAAACAGTTTCATTGTAGGTAGGAAATAATTTTTAGCATAGTAATTTTTCAATTATATTGTGTGGAGAAATCCCAAATCCCATTTTAGAATCCTAGTCACAGTCTATGGTTATTAATGAAAGCCTGTACTTCTTATAACTTTCTATAAGAGAGAACCAGGTCCCGATATTACTCCTTTTTACTTTGTTGAGATCTCTGCGGACTGTGCTCCACAGGTGGATTGAGGAAGATGAAGGGGAACAGGAGGCCACAGGGACTATCTGAAAATCTGAGTGTGCCTGGAGCATGCTTTAGGAGGAAAAGTTGTGTCTTCACCTCCCTGATATTACTGTGGAAGTGTACGCTTCCCCAGAAAATATGTTGAAATATTTTCCATTAGCTTGGTTTTATAACTTACCACAAAAAAAGAGAAAATGTCTAAGGGTCCCGCCCTTAGACTCCTCCCTTACTTCAATACTCCCATTTTTTTAGAACAGAGTCAAGTGTTTTGAAATGCAAACAGATGTGATAAGCTCAAAGTCAAAGAAAGTGATTTTGGTTTGATGCTTCTTAGCAGCCTGGGGTGCTGCATTCTGAGAACACTTCACTGTGGCGCTCCAGATAGGGATACTGAGCCCATAAGTTTATTAAGAAGCACAGAGCATCCTCTTCCTCTGTGTCTTTTTGCAGGTCTCAGGTTTCAGTCTATGCCAGGAGTCATATATCACACTCACCAGTGTGTCTGCAGAACTGAATGAGGAAAGTGCAGAAAAACTACTATTAACAAGGGAGTAATTACTTTCGGCTTAAATTAATTATTGGCCGCTCAGGACTGGTGAGCAAAGGCCACACAGATGGCCTCTGACTCAGTTCCCACCTTTGAGGAAAGAAATATTCCAATGTGGTGCGCATGACAGCGTATGATAACAACAGGCAAGCCATTTCTGGTCTACTGGTCTTGAATTTACCATATTTGATAATATGACATGAGACTTCTTTGCATTAGCACTGTAGGTACATTGTATTTTTTAGGGAAAATATGAATGATAGTCACTTAGGACAGGGGTCATTTCACAGCAGTCAGCAATAGAATCAGCAAAGTCAAGCCAGGGACCTTTAAAATGCAATTCAGTAGAAAGAACAGGTCATGGATCAGTGAGCAGGTGATGGAAAGTGTTCATGAGGAATTCAGATTAGCACAAAATTCAACAAACAACAAGAACTGGGGAAGAGAGAAAGCGAGGTAACCTGGAGAACAGGAAGCCATGATCTCAGCAGGGTGCAGGAGGACACTGGTAGCTCCTACACCCTAGGCTCCATGTAGGCAAGGACTGACTCCCATTTTCTCTATGTCCTCAGAATCTAGCAGCTGTCACAAACATCAGTGAGATTTTGATGAACACAATCGAGCAGTTTGAGCTATTGTTCATTTGTGAAATAGCATGCTCTTGTTAGAGACCTGCATAGAATTAATTCAATAGGAAGAATATTTTAGAGCACCTACTATGTGCCAAGCACTTTGATCAGTACTGAAAATAATAAATATGCTGTGCTACTGTCCTCAAGGAATTTGCAGTATAGTGTCTGAGGCAGAAGGTAACTGTGTAGTAAATGCTGCTAATGATAGAAATATGGAGATGCTCACAAGGCAGAGCAAAATACTGATGGATTATCAAGGAAGGGGCTTCCTAGAAGCAGTTTTATAGCCTAGATAGGAGTCTATCAGATGGACAAATTGGGAAAACATAGTAGGAAGAAGAAATAGTATGTAGAGAGGCAGAGATACATAAACATAGCAAACTCATGGAAGACATAGTTCATTCTTGCTAGAGAGACATTCAAACTAGTTCTTGAACACCAATGTAAAGAGCTTGCCATGGATAGTGGGAAACTACTGTAGAATTGATAGTACAGATGTGTCAGATTTACATTAATAATGTAGATTATCTAGTAGTTAAAGACTGGAGTAGGAGAAGACTGGAGACAAGGCAAGGAAATTAGAGCAAAAGTCTATGCAACAGGTGGCAAGATGAAGAACTAAGACTGGAAATGAAAAAAAGCAATATTTGAGATATATCTGGGAGATGAGATAAATAAGAGAGATGTTTCACAGGATACGGCTAGAGAGCAGAAAGTAAGCCCCAAAATGTATTGGATGTGAGGCTTGGGAAATGAGGTCAATGCTGAATTATCACTGGGGTTAAAGAAAATCACACGAAGTAGTTGGGAGATGGGTGGATAAGGAATTGTTTAGGATTTGTTGTATTTGTTATCTTCTGAGACATTTATGAGACTTTTTTTATAGGCAATTATATTTTGGGCAAAACCTATGTTAGGAAACACAGTTTGGTATGGTATAGGCAGAAATAAAAGTAAAGATAATAGATGGCTTGATCTAGGGCAATATACAGATAAAAATTTAAATTTAAATCTTAATGAATACCAACATTCAGGGGATGAGTGAAGGAAAAATCAGTGAAGAAGAATGAAATGAAACAAAAAGTAGGAAGAAAGCCAGTACCGAGTGGTGTATGCCTAGGCGAAAAAAAAATTCAAGAAGAAAGTAGTGATGAAATCACTTTTGCAGAGGGTAGAAAAGGTAGATAGGTAGTTGTCCATCATATGAAACAGTTAAAAAGAATCTGTCTAATAAGAGGAATCACAGGGTAAGAAGGGACATATATCATTCACAGTGGTGTTTTGGGATGGAAGAGATAGGAATTCATTTTGAGAGCAAAAGAAAGGATATAAAGAACAGAAGAGAAGCAATAGTAAGGCAATTCCAAATAAGTAGGACAAGCAAGACCACTGCTTTGAAAAGTAATTTTTTTCAAGTCTAGAAACAATGGGTTTGGAGTGGAAAACACGTGAAAATGTTTCTGCGTGATAACATCACAGCTAATATAGTTAATGCAAATAATGAAAAAAATCATACTAGTGTTTTAGTGATTATAACATGCATAGGGACCTACAATTGCTTTTGCCTTCAAGGATTTCTGTTTCAAGACATCTTTAATACAACGCTGTGAAAATCTAAAGTTCACATCCTCCCTTTCTCCTCATAAGTTGATGATGTAATTACTGGCTTAGATATCATAAAAGTAACTGAATAGTCAATAAAAGGCAATCCATGGGAAGCACTTATGTTTCACACATTTTAAAAATTAATTTTAGCCCTTTTAAATTTAATTTGCTCTATTTAGTACTTAGCAAGAGCTATTGCACAATTAATTTGTAATCGTTACCTGTTGATCATTAAGTATACTAAAATTATTAGAGTTAGCTCATTGTTCATCCACCTAAGTAGCGAGATATAGACTTCTCAGTGGTCAGGATCTCTTGTTCAATAAGATAAGTCCTTTAATAAACACTAAAAATATGTACAAACATGCTTTTTAACTCTAAATATCTTATGTATAGCCATATCTCACTTTCTAAAGATGAAATTTACACTATCATTGAGATGTAATTATGTTTAAACTCAAGTTTTGGAAAATTAATACCTCTACATTATTAAGTTTTTAAATGTATAACCATGGCATATTTCCCTAAATTTGCTTATGCCAGTTTATGAGATGGTTCTGGCTTAGGGTACCCCATGAGGTTGTATTCAGGATGTTAGCTAGCTGAGCATGAAGTCACCCACAGCCTTCATGGACTGAAGATTTTTCCAGTTATATGTCTTCAGTTCTTCCCTGGCTGTTGGCCGAGGCCATAGTTCTTCACTCTGTAGCGTATTTTATAGGCCTATTTGACTTTTTAAGGCATGATTTTCATCAGTCCAGCCCACACTCTAAGGGAGAACAATTAGAATCTACTGCTGGAAAGGGGAGGCATCTGTAAATTTATAGGTATATTTCAAAACTACAAAGGTAGGTCTTTTGATTTATTTAAATCTTTAATTTCTTCTAGGATGTTATGTCACATTCACTGCACAGATTTCCAAACAAGTGTTAAATTAATACCTAAGCATTTTCCCATGCTATTATAAGTGGATTTATAACTTCATTTTCAATGTGAGTATATAATTATAAAATGGTTTTTGTATTTTGACCAGATATCCTGTGACCATGCTAAAAATCATTTGATGATAGCAGTAGCTTTTCCATAGGCTGTTTAGGTCTTCCTGCATGTATAATCATGCCTGCAAATCAAGAACACATTCTATATTAGTCAGAGTAGAATCAAGAAGTGCACATTATATAATTGTTTATGTGTGTAGCCCTAAAGATCTAAAAAGGCCAAAAAAGAACATTAATACATAGTATAGATAACAGTAACAATAAGCAGCTATTGCCCCCCAAACTTGGAGGAATAAGCAGAAGAGGTTACAATTAGTGTACTGTAAAAACTTAGAGAAAGGACTCTAGAACACTGAAATTCAGACCTCTGAGAAAGGTCTACTGGTGCTAATGCCTCTGAGTTGGAGGAGTGTTCCCCAGCTTCTGAGAAGACAGTGCTAGCTGGATGGCTTTGTCATCTCTGAGGGCACAAGAGGCCAGTTCTTTCCAGTGTTGGAAAACCTGCAAACTGATTCAACTGCTGACTAGAATGAACTGCCACAGTTGATGTCAAGAAGTGAGGCTGTTACTTTCCTGCATATAAAGGAGACCTGGGAGCCCAGCAGCGTTTCAATTGTCTTCCATATCTCCTGCATTAGGTCTTTGGCCCAAACCTTTGACTTCATTCACTAGGCAGTGTTTTAATCATCTGGGACAGTTCCCAAGCCTTGGATCAAGTGAAAAAGATTTCTTTTTGCAGTAAGGCCAAAGGCAGTGAAAGAAGGAGGAAGCTGAGGAGGAGACTAGAAGCATGGGGTTCCATTGGCAGGAATGAGAAAAAAACAGTACGCTCACATGACACAAACTTCTCTTGTCTTCAAGTATTGTCCTCACCCCCTAGATATATAGCATACTCTTCTCAGTTTTTAATTCATAGCACCTGCTTCTCTAGATTTATAGCACCCTCTGTTGGCTTCATTGGAAGGATTTAACAGGTTATCATTTGGCAAAAAAGAAATAGAGAGCTCAGCTTTTCAAGCAAAATTTATAAGAAAATCACACTTGCTAAGTAGCAGTATTACTTTAATATGGGTCTGACAGGAACAGAGAAATCAGATTAAAATTTGAGATTTCCTACTCAATTGCAATTGTTCCCTTCAAAAATTTGATAAAGTGAAAAGCAGAGCAGAGCTTTCAACAGTTTTTCAAGCTAATAATTGAAGTTTACAAGCTAATGATTAGAATTTAGGATCCGTAAGGCTTTGAGTTGAAAACTGAACAGCTAGGAGCATAGCAAGCATAGATCAATTGTTATTAGATATGTAATTCAGCTGTAATTTATGGAATCCCTACCTTATACAGAGAATCAGCTACTTGCAGATACAAGGCAGAAAGGTTATACTCAAGAGCTGAAATGTAAGATTTGCATATACTATTGATATTCAAATAGAATTAAAAGACTTGCTAAAAAACTTACAAAAGGACATTTTAAAGGTGATCCAGGTCTTAGAGTTGTCTGTTATTAATATGCTCAAGAAAATAGAAGAAAACATAGTTAAACTTTATGGGAAAATAAAAGTAAATAAAGAATGGAAATATAAATGTGTGAAAAAAATGAATATATGTTCTGGAACTGAAATAGAAGATCTAAATTTAAAAATATTAAGTTTAACAGCAGATTAGATATAGTAAAAAGCAAGATTAGTGAAGTGGATAAGACCTTAATGAAAATATCCAAATCAAAATTCACAGAAGAATAACAAAAATAGTAGAGATGTAGCAATATATAAGACAATATGATAAATCACATACACACATAAAATGAGTTCCAAAGGAATGATTGTAGATGCCAGGAAAGAGGCAATATTTGAATAGATTATGGCTAATAATTTTCCAATTTGATAAAATATTTTAACATTTGAGTCTCTTCATTTAAGAAACTTAATGAACTCAATAAATCAAACAATAAATATAAGGTCATACTAGATTCACAGTAATAAAATTGCAAAAATGAGGTAAAACGGAACATTTAATTTCTTCTTTGGGGGTACCGCGGATTGAACTCAGGACCTTGCACTTGCCATGCAAGTGCTTATTCAACTGAGCTATATCCCCAGCCAAAACAGAACATTTAAAAGCAACCAGGTAAAGCTATATTATCTTTTACAGTAAAATGATTTAGACAAACACAACTCATAGGATTAAATATAGAAAGATTCACTATGATAGATTAACTCAACTCATGTCATTGTGGAGAATGAGAAGGCCCAAAGCGTGCTGTTTGCAAGCTGAAGTCCCAGGACAGCCAGTGATACATTTTCAGCCCAGGCCCAAAGGCTTGATAACCAGGGGAGATAAGAGTTTAAACTGCAGTCCAATCTGAGATCCAAGAAACAGGGAGCAGGTGACGTGAGTCCAAGTCTGAGTGCCCAGAGTGCCAGGATTCGAGGGCAGAGGATGTGTGTCCCAGCTGTAGCAGAGTGAATTCACCTTCTCTCCCTTTTTCTATGTAATAACTCAACAGGTTAGATGATGCTTTTCACAGTGATGAAAATGACACCCTTTTTGTGGACAAGTGATTTACCTACAAAGAGACAATAGACTGAGAACTGACCCTTAAATAAAAATGGAAAGAAGACAATGTTACAGATGTAAATATAAGATGAAAATGGACAGAACTAAAAAGGAAACCAGAAAAATACACATTTATTTGTAGGGATTTGACATACTTCTTTCAGGAGCTTACAAAAGGCAGATAAAAAATAGAAAGATATACATATATATATATATATATATATATGATCTGACTAATTAAGAAATTTCATCTAAATGAAATGTAACAAATACTAGAGTTCACAATGAAAATATATATTAATATATATTAATTTAAAGTGCACATGGAATTACTAACATCAAATGTCTGGTCATAAAGCAAACCTCAATAATGTATATAAATGAAATCATTCAAAGTGTGTAGTCAGAACACAACAGAGTCAAGCTATAAGAGAATACTAAAAGATAAAAGAATCACTAACTAGAAACTTTGAGATTAAATAATGTATATCTAAATAATACATGAGTCCAAGAATACATGTTATTTCAAGTTTAAAATATTTTGAAATCTAAAATGATTAATATGCACCATATTTAAATTGAGGGGGAAATACCAAGTTAGTTCTTCAGGTAAAATACATAGCCTTAATTGCATATGTTAGAAAACATTAAAAGACCAGAAGCAACAATTTACTGTTCCCGTAACAAAGTTAGAAAAAGCAGAATAATGAAATCCGAGAGAAATGAAAAAATAGAAATCAATAAAACAAAGTTTATAGACATTGAAATATTAATAGTAAATGGTTTTATAGCCATATATTTTGAACTCTTGAACAACATAGAAATTTTTCTTAAAGACACAGTTTACTGAAACTGTAAGGATAAAACAAATCTGTAAAATTACAACAAATAGGAAACCTGTCTAGCCCTGTGCAGTAGGGTCAATGGTAACCCTCTCTGAACAAGTATGTCCACCTGGAATCTGTGAAGATGGTCTTGCTTAGAACAAGACTTGCATAGTTGTAGTTAAATTAGGAATTTTGAGGTGTTATACTGGGCTATCTGAGTGAGCCTTAAGTCCAATAACAATGGCCAGGAAGGATTGACCCTGAAAGGCTTTCGAGACTGTGTGGTCACAATGACACACTGACTTTTCACTTTCTGATCTCCAACACTGTGAGGGAATGAATTTCCATTGTTAAAAGTCATCAAGTTTGTATCAATTAATTTTGGTCAGCACAGAAAAACTATTTTTAAATGGATTAGATTTATTAATAAAAACCTCACAAAAATCTATTAACAGATTGCTTCACTAGGGAGTTCTTATAGATATTTATGTAATAAGATAATCCTACTTTGATTCAAACTCTTCCAAATAACAGAAAAAGGGAGGAATTATTTGCAATTCATTTTATAAATCCCAGATAAACAATGAAAAGCTCGAGAGTGATAACAAAATATAGTAAAATAAAAAGGTCTTTCTCACCCACATAAATGCACAAATTATGAATGAAAGTGAGCAAGTCAAATAGGAATTTTTTTATGAATATAAGAATAATTTTAGGATGTGTGTACTTAATTTATATAGGATTTTAAAATGTGCAAACCTAGTGTATAGGTTTAAAAATCAAGATAATTTTGATCCTTTTGGCGTCAAGAAGCAAAGCATAAATGACTCCTGCTTTCTTGAGAATGTCTTCTTTCTTGACCTATTGATTGTAAAGTTGTGCAGTCAACCTTTATGAAAACTCATCAAACTGGTCATTTATGATCTGTGTACTTTCTTGTATGTATATTTTAAATCTGTTACATTAAAAGCATTTCATCCATAGTTATCAGAGATGATTTATTTAAGTATTTAAGGATTTGAGAAACAATGAGTATTTTATTTCATTTTATTTTTATTTTTGCCATGTAGTATTTTAATAAAATATTTTGAGTTGCGTAGTGCTGTGGGTTAGAGTATTTCTTTACGACTGCACTGTAGAACATGAAATATAAAAAAGGTAAATCTTGGTTATCAAAATTTTAAGTTTAAAAAATTATAACTAAAAGCACAACGAGGAAACTAGTCAGCTTCTATAACTTCTGTAAAAGAACCCTTATTTCTGTAGTTGCATGGTGGAGATTTCTAATAAAGAAAGCCATAAATCAGAGATAACCAAATCACAGCACTGAATGAATTCACAACTTTACCTAAGCTCCCTATGTTAAAGCTGCAACATTGATCGAGATAGAATAAAACTGATGATTAATTTTGGAGCATTGGGTAGCTCTTGGTGAAGTTGTGTAACCTGAACAAGTCCCACCTACATTGTCGCTAGGAGCAGCGTTTCTTCTAACGTTGGATGGAGAACATTAACATCCTCTTGTCTAAGGAACAGTAACAACGTCCACTAGAGTAATTTTCTTTCAGGACAACTACTACTCTAATTTGGAGCAATTTTTGTTGTATTTGGTCAATACCGACTGAACTAATTGTTATTTCTTATTTGTAATCTTAGAGCTGCACAGACATACGGCTCGTGTCCTCTGTCTTTGCTACATTGCTTCATTGCGCATCCACAGTGCTACTGGACTTAGGTTTGAGCCAACCTTTATATTTTATTTTATTTTTCAAAATTACATCTATCATTACCATGTGTCTGCAACAAAGGAGTTTTCTGGTAAGGATATTGTGGTACTTTCACTCGACATCACCAACTATTTTTAGGTTTATAACAAAATCGTTTCTTTAGGTAAAATCTAATAATTTGCAAGTTGTGGTAAATATTAGTGCATAGTTCTATTATAGTTCTTCTAAAGATCATTTATGTCATATCCAACTGTACTTTTGTGCTATCAGAATATAGCCACAAGTGCAGAATAATTTTCATTTTTAAAATGATATTGGAAAGGATATCTCTTGAGCATGAACCATGCATAGGTTTTGATCATTAAAATAGCTCAAATAAATTGATTTTTGATTGTAGGAGCTGTTTACTGCAAATGGATTTTGGCAATGTGGAAATTCTCATGAGAAAGTTCGGAGTATTTTTATCTTGGTGGGAATGTTTAAGTTTTATTCCCCTACTTATTTTGAATGTCCCTACATATAGTTTGGTGAAATAAATTTTTTAAGACCATGTTCCCAAAGCTAATGATCTTAAATTATCCCAAATTTGGAGTAGGATTCCAGTATTTTTACTCTATTATACCAGCTAACATTATAGAATAAGAGGAATTTGGGACTATAACTGGGGTTTTTGAGTTCTAAGCATTTATTTCTGAGATTTTCTAAAATAAATATTCTCAAGTGTAAAGGCGTTTTTGCTCATATTGTCTTTCTCTGGATTTGATAGCAATGATAGAAAATGTTTATTCAATGAATAACTCAAACTGTTATTATAAGTAAAAATGTCTTGTGTGTGAGTCAAAGTACATCAGCTTGGATTGGGTATACCTGGACTTTTAATTTACCTCAGGTAAATTTGTGAAAATGCGTGACCTCCAGTCTGTGTTTAATAACATGGCACACAGTAAGGGCTTACCACGTGCATTTATTAAAAAAAATTGAAAGGCTGAACAAATCTTTCTTTGGTTAAAATAATCACTAAATAACTAAATCATTCATTATTTAGATACCACATTCACAGAAATTATTATTTCTTGAATAATACTTGTACAATTATGATATCTTGAATAATTTTGAACATGTAACTAAGTTGTTTCCTTTGTTTGCTTGTGTCCCAAGCTTCCCTTCCAAGGGAATAGTTGAAATGGTTGGATCAATCCCAACTGACTTAGCAGAAAATTACTTCTAAGGCATACGCTGGCATTTGGGAGCACTCTGTTTTATCTACCCTACAAATAAGTCTGGACCTACCAGACACAAAGTGCAGAGATAATACAACAATTATCTATTTAAGTTTTATAGGCGACTGAAGAGGCCATTTCAGGGAGCTCAGGACCCAAATACCCAGTTCGCTAACACTGTACATCCTTTCAGAATACCTGTGTTCACCACACAGTAGCCAACTCTCCCTTCACCTGCAGCTGTATTAACATAACCCAAACAGCCTCAGAGTAAGGGGATAAAATTTGCTTGCATTCTTGTTCATTTATGTACATCATATCTCTTTGGATAGGAAGAGAAAATATCTCTTTCTATCCAAATCACAATCAATATTTTTGTTGAAAATGATACATTTACACCAAGGATTTAATTAATTAATTAATTTACTTTTGTCTTTTTGAGACAAGGTCTTGCTACACTCGGGCTGGCCTTGAGCTCACTTTGTAGCCCAGGTTGGTCTTGAACTCGCACCGATCCTCCTGCCTCAGCCTCCCGAGTGCTGGGATTACAGGCGTGCACCACCACGCCCAGCTCATGGATTTGTTTAAAAGAATAATTTAACTTGTCAATTATGGTGGAGACAATGAGATGTGCACACCAAATTATGGGTTTTTTTTTTCCTCCCTGGATACACAGGGTGCCTTTGTTTTTAATCATGTGGCTAATGTGCACAAAGCAGAGGAAGTGGTAGTGTTATGGGCCCTTCTAAGCTTGGACTTCAAAATCACTTGCACATTTTATGCTCTTCTCTTCCACCATGGAACTGCTGTATATACTTAAAGGTGTAAAATAATTCTAACTACTAAATGGATCAGTTTTTAAAGTTTTAATTTAGAATAAATGTCTTAATTGCTTTAGAAATGGACTTTAAGTTAAAATCTCACTAAATTTTTGTACAGTATACTCAATCAGGAAAATTTTCATCATATTCATAAATATAAAGTCAGCAAATTGGGGAACACTCAAAAGAAACTAAGTATATTAAATAGATGTCATTTGATACATTTAAGATAACTTTAATAACCATGTTTCTAAAGGGATTAAGTCTCCTAGGAGTGACTGTTGAACATTTATTGGACTATGTAAATAAAGGACAAGATTATAAGCTAAATTTAAAACTAAGGAAGAACCAAATTTGGGTTTATAATTTTAATGACTCAAACTGTAATTTTAAAGCTAAGGAAAACTTTGCAAAACTGTTTTTTGCATTTTTCAGTGTATGCAGCATCCCTTTAAGAAGACTCAGATAACTTCATATTTAGAAGCTAATATTGTTTGAATGAACTTAAAATCAAATGTTGAGGGTTTTACCTTGCCATAAAAAGGATGAGTATTTTGTGAATCTACTCTATGCAAATTATCTCTGCTTTAAAGATAGGCCCTTCTACCTTCCCAAAAGGTAGAACAGGCTGTATTGCTGTGGTCTATATATTAGACAGACAGACACTATTAAAAAGTTATCTCCCCCAAATCTCTATAAGCTAAGCAAAGAAATTTTCCATTTCAGTAAGGTAATCAGCAGTTCTTGGGTCTGGAGCATGGAGTAGGTGAAGCACTTTCCTCCCTACTGGAGAACCCATGCAGCTTCACCTCTGGCTAAGCCAGAGGTCAGTTCCACTTTTCTGTTAAAGAGTATGTGTTAGATTTTTTTTTTATTTTATGTAAAAAAGGTAAAACAAAGTTTCATAACAAGATAGTAGGAGAATAACAATAGTTAAAAACTTGCACATTGTTACTTTAAAGTGGTTCACTTAACTTACCACCTGTAGGCTCAGATTGCCACCTGTCCATCGTGTGTACTCTAGCTGGGGCCCTACTGTGTTGCTAGTGTTCTCATTGGTCATCTGGTCCCACCAATGAAAGCGGGGAGCTGCTAGTCACCTGGGTTCTTCCTGCTAGACCAGAAGCCAGGTCCTACAGATACAGGGGCAGAAGCTTGTCTCTGGGTCTTCTCTCCTGGTTCACTTGGATCCCAGCAGCTGCAATGGGAGTGGCTGGTATCTGGGTCTTCCTGCATGATTCATGTGGATCCTGGATTTGAGTTTTTGAAGAATTTTCATTCTTGGTTACAAACCATGATGGAGTTAAAAAATGCTAATCTGCTAATACAAAATTATTTTTTATAAAGAAATTTTTAGAAAGCTCTTTCTTATACAATTGGAGTTGTATGCTGGCCAGAAATACTATTGGATTCTTGGTAGTGACATGGATGGGTTTATACTAGAGACTATTTCATAACTTAATTCCTTAAATTGGTCTTCTATCCCTCTTTCTTATAATTTATCAGAGACTTTATTAGCTAGTTGTTATCATGAGTGCCCAAGAATGTGAGAAAGTATGCAATGTTCTCCAAATTTTTTGAGTTCATAACAGATTTCTTCAGTTTCTCATTTGGTTTTGCTTTGAGTCTTTCATACACAACATAGTTGGGGAAACATTGCTATAAAAGTCATCAACTAACACTGAGCCTACCCCATACTTTACTGTGATCTTTTTACTACTGATAACAGAAATACTCTCTGAACAGGATACAGATTTATTAAAAATGTATCAAATTTAATAATAAAAAGGCCTCTTTTTTCTAGCATTCTTTATATGTAGTTACCAATCAAGTCATATCACATATTTTAAGTTATAATTTACATTCATTTCTTTTCATTACTGACCCTACAAAGGGTATATAAATCTAATGCAAGTCTCATAGTTTATCCCCTTAACATGCATTTCTATTCAGCAAATCTTTCTAAACAAATCATTAAAGAATCCTGAAATGGCAGTCAAGGGGAAATCAAAACAAACTTTATTAGATTTTGTACTGTGGAATAATCATGATTTAGCCACTATTAATTAACTGGTAGTTGAATGCCTAAGATTATTAGCTACTGCCTATCAACTTGATCTACAAATTAGCATGGAAGGGAAGTCAGTCTATTCATTTGTCTTTTTTTTTACTTTAAATTTTTTTAATTTTAAAGAAAATAGTACAAAAATAAAAGAACAAAAGCAGAATACAAACAACACAAAGCAAGGACATTAGAAATGATACAGGGTTTCAAACCAAATGATGGGGATTAACAATAGTTGTTATATTACATATTGTTATCCTCAATGAAGTTGCTCAGATTACCAGATGTAAGAATAGAAGAATGAGAAAGTCATTAAAAAGAATAAGAAAATAATAATTTAAAGAACATTAGAGACAGTACATAGTAGCACTAGGCAGGATTGTAGGAATTCACTATTGGTAGTTATACTGCATATTGCTGTCATCACATAAATTGCTGAGATTACCAGATATAAGCATGCAAAAATTGGTAAAAATAGTATGGAAAAAACCTTTTAAACATTAACTGTTCCCAACAAACCATCAGACACCAACAGTACAGGTATACTATCCATATATATATATATATATATATATATGTATATATATATATATATATATATATATATATATATTTACATTTTGCATTTACTCTTTCATGTTCTTACACCAGGGAGACAATGTGATGCTTACACATGGGTCCAATTTATTTCACTTATGAGTATGGTCTCTAATTGCATCCATTTACCTATAAAAGCCTTGAGAGTGTCTTTTCCTATAGCTGAGTAATACTCCATTGTATAGAAATACCACATCTTTTTTATCCATTCCTCAGTTGATGGGCATTTGGGATGTTTCCAAGATTTAGCTATGACAAATTGTGCTGCTATAAACATGGATGCACATATATCTCTGTGGTACAATGTTTTTAAATCTTCTGGAAAAATACCCAGAAGGGAAATAGCTGGTTTAAGTGGGACTTCCAATCCTACTTTTGTGAGGAATCTCCAGACTGATTACCACAATGGTTTCACCAATGGACACTCCCACCAGCAGTGGAGAAGTATTCCTTTTTCCCCACAGCCTCTCCAGCATTTGTCACTGGTTGATTTCTTAATGATAGCCATTCTTTGTGGGCTGAGATGAAATTTCAGTGTTGTTTTAATTTGCATTTCTCAAATCACTAATGATGTTGAACATTTTTTCATATTTTTTTTGCAATTAGTATTTCTTCATCTGAGAAGTGTATGTTCATCTCAGATGCCCATTTTTGGATTGGGTCTTTGAATTTTTGGGGCCTGATTCTTTTTAATTCTTTATATGTTCTAGAGAGAAGTCCTTTGTTTCAGGGGCAGTTGGATATTATCTTTTCCCAATTTGTGGGTTTTCTCTTCACTCTGTTGGTGATTTCTTTTGATGTGCAGAAACTTTTCAATAAGATGAGATCCCAGTTGTTAATTCTTTGAAGTATTTCCCATGCAGTTTTGTTCATGAACTCTCTGCCTACCCCTATGTATCCAAGAGCTTTACCTACTTTCTCTTCCAGAAGATTTAGTGTTTCTGTTTTGATATTTAGATCTTTTATCCATTTTGACTTTAGTTTAGTGCATGGTGCTAGACATGGGTGTAGTTTTAGTCTTTGGCATGTGGAAAGCCAGTTTTTCCAGCACCATTTGTTAAAGAGGCTATGTTTCTTCCAGTGAACATGTTTGGCCCCTTTGTCAAAAATAAGGTG
>PVLD010001090.1:0-222394 GCA_004027595.1 Dinomys branickii | reverse complement strand
TAAATTTGCATGTCTGTATATGGGTCCATACATCTACAATTCGAAGATATCAATGGATAAAGCAACAACTACTGTTGAGACCATATCACCTTGTCTATAGATTAGTTGTGATTGTACTATTTTCTATGATAATGGGTGTCTGTTTGTCAATATGTTTTTGTACTTTTATGTTTCTAAAATAAAAAAAAAAAAATTAAACATGTTTTAAATGGCTTTGGGACATCATAAGTTGAACAGGGATGTAGAGGTATAATCTTCCTTCTAGGTCGTTATTCCATCCCCACTTTTATTTCTTATTCCAGAATCTCAAGGAAGCACTATCGCAAAAAAGCCAAACACAGGATCCCTGTAGTCGTTGAACAGCTATTTAATACATAGTGCTACCTAGGGTCGGTCCCTCATCACCACACAAAGGGATTGCTTTCAAGGTCCACCTACTTTTTCTATAACTTTAATCATTAAAAATAAGATGGTTTTGCATATGTTCTCAAGATATGATGCACTGAGATGACAAATTTCAAGAGTGAGACCAAGATAACCTCCATATATTTCATCAGTTGAAGTTGAATAATTATGAATATTTTGTTAAATAGTTTTTATTTGTCAGAAATAATGCAAGATTTTAATACGAGTCAATAATGTTTGCATGTGCACTCAGTTTCTTTAAAGTAAGCATTTGCTAGTGACCTACTGGAATCTTCAAGCTGGTAAGAGACTTCCTAACAGTGATCCTGACTCTAGAGTCATAAGTGACACTAATGTAAAAATGATCAAATTATTAGCAATATGGACTGCTAACTTTCCTCACATCTTGCTAATCAGCCTAGTCTTGGTCCTGTCTAGTTTTTAAAATGCACCTAAAGTAGCACCAAAGGCTGGTAGTTTTGGAGACTTGTCCTTATCAGCAGGTGCATAAGTGAATGTTGACTTTCTTTTTTGAGACTGCTTTGGCCACTTGTAGTCTTCTGTGGCTCTATATGGATTTTAGGGTGTTTCTTCTAGACACCATAAATGGCAACATTTTCCAGAAATTTTATGTGTCCTGATTCCCAGAAACAAGGCAAGGACATCCTCTCTCAACACTGGATTTGACATAGTAGTGCGAAGTATTTAGTCAAGAAAAGAGAATAAAATCATTTAAGCAGAAAGCAGGAGGTAAAATTGTAATTGTCAGCAGTTCTGCTCCTTTTACCCTAAAATACTTTAGGAATTTATAGATGAATTCAGCCAAATTGCAGGGTACAAAATCAATGTACAAAAATCATTTTCATTGCCACACACCAACAATGAACTATGTGAATACGAGACTATGAAAACTCTCATCTGCAATAATACCATAATTAATAAAATATCTAGAAAAGGAAATGACTCAAAAGGAAATTACTTGTGTATTGAAAGATACTAATACTGCTGAAATTGAAATAGACTTGAATAAATGGCTGTATTAAAATAATGCAAAAATAACATGAAGTTCCAAACATGTAGTTTATTAAGAAAACATGAAAATCTTTATTTGTATTATACCTATATCAGTTTCAATAAAAACTCTCCAAACTACAAAGAAGGATGCAAGTCTACAATAATAGTTGGAAATCATAACACCCTCCTTAGCTACTTTTCAGAGAAAAAATAGAAAGAATGTAAAACAATATCACCGTTTATTACCCTTACTTAATTAATATTCCTATAATATTGCAATCAGCAACGGCAGAGTATACTTACTGCTCATATAGTTATGGAACATTTACCAATGTGGAACATATTTTGCAGAAGAAATTTCAAACATTTTTAAAGAATTGATATTTTTTAAAATGTTTAGTAGAGTACCTCTTTAAATAGTTTCAGTGAACCAGTGTCCAGAATTCACAGTGGTCTGAAAATAGTCTTTGATCTCAGCAACTAGACTGGAAAAAACGTTGCAAAGAAAGACCTTTTCTCAGTACCTAAGAAGAAAAATTAAACTATAGTGTTCTAAGGCAAGCAAAAATATTTGGAAAATGGGTCCCCCCACAAAACCACACTGCTTCCAAATAATGACTTTTTAAACCAAGCTGAAATACATTTACTATAACAAAAATATACCTAGAACACAAAAAAGTGACATTTCCAACCACAGATAGTCAATAATGAATCAATGCTGTGCAAAGGCACAGAAAATTTGAACCACAATAAGGAAGCAGAATCAAAACAAAAGTGACAAAAACATTGTGATTCACAGATAAAGACACAAACTGGTTATTATAATTATATTTCTTTTTAATAAGTTAAATTATTGTAATTGACAATAATTGTGTATAGTTACAGTATGTAGTGTGATGCTTTGAAATCTGCACGCATTGTGAAATGAGCAGATTGAGCTAATTGATACATGCATTCCTTCATCATTTTTGTTGTAAAACATTTACAGTGTACACTGATTTTTCAGATGTATGATGTATTGATATTAACTATAGTCATCATGATATATAATAAGTCTCTTGAAATTATTCTTACTGCTTAATTGAAATTTTTATAAAATGACTAACATGCCCGGGCATATAGCTGAGTGGCACAAGTGCCTGCCAGGCAAGTGCAAGGACCTCAGTTAGATTCCCGGTACAAAATAAATAAATAAATAAATAAATAAAGACTAACGTTGCCTAATCTGCCCCCATCCCTACTACCACCGTCTTTCAACCCCTTCTCCCACCGTTAGTCTCTCTGCTTCCGTGAATTCATTTTTTAAAAAATTAAAACTCAGCAGACCTTCATTAAAAGCAAAGTGAATGACATATTCATGGTCACATTAATACTTACTGGATATCTATTTTTTTTCCTGTCCTCCTATTCCCAGCTCATTAATTTCAGAATGATTCTGTGCAGATTCAAATTCTGTCTTTATACATCTGGTTCACTTCACTTAGCATAATTTCCCTCACGATTCTTCCATATTCCTAAATAATAGAATGTCCTTTTTTTAGGCAGAATAGAATTCTGCTGTGTGTATCTGCCGTGTTTTCTTTCCCTACTCGTGTTGACGAACACTAAAGTTTATTCTCTATTGTAAATTCCAGAGCTGTGGACATGGTGGGCCTGCACATGGCTCTTCAGCGTATTGATTTCCTCTGCAGCTTTGGGAATTATTTAGGAGGACTTTTGTTAGTACAGAAATTTGGTTAAATGAATGTTGCGCTAAGGGATATCTAATTTACAAGGTTATACCTTAAGGTGTTTTATAAGAAAGTTGTTACACCCACAGAAATAGCGGGCATTAATTACTCCTAAAAACAAACTACGTATACTTCACAACAGCCAAGTTCTTTTGCAGTTGGCTATAACGGACAGTGTAAATTTTTAACATATACAATAATCACTTTGAACTTGAACATTAATATTCTAATAAAACATGCATTTTATTACAGATCAGAAGACAACATCATATTAGGATCTACCAATCTATGAAAAAATGTAAAATATAAATTGCTTCCTCTCAGCACAGACTGAGCATGGCACTACCGGATCCATGACAAGTTTAATTTGAGCCATCAAACACCTGGATTACTGGATGGAAGGAGGGTGATTTAAACAACACACTGCAGTTTGTGTAAAATGAGCCAAGAAACTGGATTTTGATTCATGAAATTTAAAACTGAACAATTTTTGATATTTTATTTCAGAAGTGTAACAAAAGGCAATAGTTTTATTTAAATTTTTTTTTATTTTAAAAGTAAAAGAACGAAAACACTAACATACACACGGTAGCACAAGAACAGTACAAAAACCGAGCTACAGATAAGGTGGCAGGAGATCCACAATGGTTGTTGTATTACACATTGGTAGCTTCAAAGTGCATACTCAGGGCAATACAAATAGACATACAAGATTGATCAAACAACTAATCACCGATTGTTTCCCACATCAATATGACATGAGACAACAGTGCAACCATGTCAGCCATCCCGCACATGCATACATACCTACACAGCTATCCCCCTCTTCCTCCTCTCCTTCCCTTCATCCCGATTGCTCTCTACCCTTGAGCAGTCTCCCTTCATACCTCCCGATCTATATTCTCCCCTCCAGGTTCCTACACTAATGATACTATATGCTGTTTGCACATATATATCTGGTTTACCTCACTTATGAGTATGGTCTCTAATTGTGACCATAAAAGGCAGTAGTTTTAATAGTTAAGCAGATGAACAATTCTCAACAAAGTGAGTAAATCATACATTTTTTGTTGACATTCCTCACCAGATATGTAATATTTTAGTGGTATATTTTCTCAAACAAGATATTTTTACCAGTTTTATACCTAAGAGATCCAACTTAATTCCTCAGTAACCCTTTGAGAAGTATGATATTCCCATTTTATCAGATGAAGAAAATTGTATCAAAGACTTTACCTTATTTGCCAAAAGATATACTCTTAGATATTTAATCAACTGCACTGATCATTTAAGAACTGATACCTGGGGGTTACTTAGGGATGTTTTACATCAGGTAAACACCTTAAACAACCAGGAACCCTTCTAGTTCCCTACAGCTTGATGATGATATACATATATGCTTATATACACACATATTTTAAAAATATCTGTGTAATTTATACTTAATAATATAGTTATTCATAAATATATGCACTTAGCTTATTATATGAGATATTTTTTTCAAGTAAAACAGGTTTTATGGTATAAAGTTTGATAGCTTAATTATCTGTACATTGTAAAATAGCCAGTTAAGCTATTTACCATATACACAATCTTACATACTTGTGATCTTCTGTAGGGAAAACATTTAGAATCTACTCTCAGGCATTTCCATGAATGAGATCTGTTGTTATAATTTAAAATGATCAGGGCTGGGGATATAGCTCAGTGGAATAAGCGCCTGCCTAGCAAGCGCAGGGTCTTGAGTTCGATCCCCAGTACCGCAAAAAAAAAAAAAAATGATCATAATCTCCAATAGGGGTCCTGACTTTATTCCTTCTATCTGAAATTCTGTATTGTTTCACCAGTTGTCTTCCTTATGTGTTCCTCCTTCGAGTATCCACTGAACATCATTTTACTGTATGTTTTTTTGACTTTTAGATATCCTATATTTAAGTGAGATCATATGGTATTTGTCTCTCTGTATCTGCTTTATTCCATTTAATAAATTACACTCCACATTCATCTATATCGTAACAAATAACAGAATTTTTTCTTTTCTTAAGTGTGAATGATATTCCATCATAGATGTATGCCACATTTTTGGTCCAGCCATCAATCTTGAGGGTTTAAACTGATTCCATATCTCAGCTATTTGAATAATGCTACAGTGAACATTGAAATGAAGGTGGCTTTTGACATACTGATTCAAATCCTTTGATATGGTATAGATCCAGAAATGGAATTGCTGGATGACAGTTCTATTTTTAATTTTTAGAAGAAACTCCATACTGTTTTCCATAAGGACTACATGAACATGCATTCTCCTCGACGTTGAGTGGATTCCCTCTGTCCACGTTCTCTCCAACATCGGTGCTTTATGCTCATCCTAGTAGCCATGATAGACATGAAGGGATTGAATTATAGTTGTGGTTTGCATTTCTCAAGTAATGTTCACAATTTTTGCCTGCTTCTTGATGATTTTTATATCTTTGAAGAAAGGACTTTATTGATTCTTTACACATTTTGAAAGGGCTTTCAAAGGCCTTCTGGCTTCTTATGTAATTGGAATGAGAACCTATCTTCAGATGTATAGTTACAAATATATTCTCCCATTTGATAGGTTCTCTTTGGTCCACTGACTGTTTAATTTGCTAAGTAAAAACTTTTTAATTTAATATAACCTCAAGTGTCCAGTTTTGATTTAAATGCCTGTACTTTGGTAGCATATCTCAACAATTCATTGACCAGACTAGTATCACTGTTATTTTTTGAAGTACTTTTGTCTTTATGGGTCTTATGTTTAACTTTTTAATCCATTCTGACTAGGTTCTTGTGTGACAGGAGGGTCTAATTTCATTCATTGTATTTGGATATTCAGTTTTATTTGTTATCATTGATTGAAAAGATTGTTTCCCATCATGTGTTCTTAGTATTTTGTCACAAATGAATTGATCGTAAATATGAACTCTTTTCTGGGCTCTGTATTCTGTTCTCTTAGCCTTTCTTCTCTCTCTCTCTCTCTTGGTCTCTCTCTCTCTGATTTTACATTTTTGCCTGGACCATGCTGTTTCATAGCTATAAGTTGTCCCAGATATTGAAATCAGATAGTATGATGCCTCCAGTTTGTTTGTTCAATTTTTTATTTCTTTAGCTATCTGGGGTTTTTGTGAATTCATATGAATTTATGGATTGATTTTTACTATTTCTATAAACATTTGTGTAATTTTGATAACCTGTTAATTGCTTTGGTAGTATAGGCAGTTCAACAATAAATCTTCCAGTCCTTGCACACAGGATACTTCTCTATTTTTATCTTCTTCAAAATACTTTATTACAGTTTATTCTCAGTGTGCAGATCTTTCACATACTTGGTTTAAATGATACTGAAATATTTAATGATTTTTATGATTTTATAGCTATTATAAATGAGATTGTTCTCTTGGTTTATGTTAGTCTGGTGTTTGACACTTACATGAAAAACTAGACAAAAGTCCAGTCTCCTTAGTATTTCTGGTTAAATGTGAGTGTAGTGGACAGGCGATCATGAGCATCATGCATGCCAATGTACTGGCTCAAGGGGAAAACCAAATCATAGAAATTGACACTAACCCATTTAGCACTCAAAAAGTATGAATAAAAATATTTCAGTGCCCAATTTGTCTTTGAAACAATGTGTACGATAATTTGTAAACAAATTATTTTTGCTTATTTTTTATTAGTATGTGCTTGTAGTATGTAAAGTTTGAATCCTTTGTGGGGAATTGATACCCGAATGATATACATTTTCATTATTTTCTCATGCCCTCCCATCCATCTCTTGAATCTCTTCATTTGGATTCTGTATATGGAGTTAGTTTGAAAAGAACATTGCTCTTTGGTAAAGTATATTATGAGAAACTGGAAATCTAAAACATCACTTAGCATTTCCATAGTAAATAGTTAGAAATTCTCAAAATTCAAATCTAAGTAAATCAATATACATCTTCATAATGCCACATTACATGTGTGTTTCCACAAACTTGTCTAGAGTTCAGTTAAAGATGACTTTCTGAAGCCTTACTTACCTAAAGGAAGTAAACTTGCCATAGATCTTAGCAAATGAAGCACCCGATAATAACCCAGTGTTCCTACATTCAAACTCCAATTTTGTGACTCATTTTGGTAAAGAATAACTGCAGAATATTCATAACCAGTTGGTCAAAATATAAAATTTGTGCACAGAACCTTTGGTGATAATGAAAATGTTGCTTACACATGGTCTTACTGTGTGGATGTTTTATTTCTGGTATTTCTAAATATGTTGCTTTCTTAGTGAATAATTTTGTTTGCAGGGTGTATTGTCTGTTTGTGCTCTCTATTGTTTCTATAAAAGGGGCCATTAATTGAGTGAAGGTGCTACAATAGTAAGAAAAAAATGTATAAAGAATTCCATATCTTTCTCTTGTATTTGAATTCAAATTCAATTTTGCTACAAATCCTGAAATGTAAAATGTTTGTCCTGATCCTCCCATGTAAAATTTTCTTCTTCTCCTTAACAAAAGTTCATCCTAAATTTGTTGCAATTTTTTTTCCTGAAAGTGATATAAATCTTATTAAAGAAATTATAAATAATAGAAACAATTTACAAGAAGCTTCCTACTTGAAGAAATTATTTCTTATAATCAAAAGAAATAAAAATCATTATGAATTGTGTAATGTTAGTTGGATGTACATTATATCTATCTAAGATTGTTAATAGGCTCTTCTGATCAAATCAGAGCATTTTTGTCTGTAATAATAAAAATCATTGTTTTTCATAAATTCAGTTAAGGGAACATACTTTCAGTATAAATTTAATTAAAATATATCACTAAAAGTGTGTCTTCAATTCATCTGTATTTGATTTCCTAGATTAGGTACAAATCAGTGTCCTTAAGATTTTAAAAGCATACAAGTGATACAACACAAGCAAATTTACACCAAAAAACTGCAGAATTCAATTGAAAATGAAAACTTAATCAACTGTAACAGAAATCAAAACAATAAGTAATGCTAGCCCCAAAGTGAATATAGCATGATATAGCATGGTAGACAAGATACATTGCACACACGTGCACACACACACGCACGCACATGCACGCACATGCACACACACATGCATACGCACACACACCCGTCTCTATTTTTGAAGTGACAAAATTACTTACCACCCACACAGGACACTATATCCTTTGTCATCTATATTTAATTGTTCTAAATTTTATAGAGGTTTTGGCACAATCTGTACTTTATTTTCTTCTCCTTTCTACCATACTGATAAACGCGGAGAAGAATAAATGGAACCTTCTTCAGTGCTGGGGAGACAATAAGGGCCACTGGGGACCTGGCTATGTTGCCCTGCTGTGAGAACAGCTGTCTTGCTACACAGCAGCTTTCCAAGAGAAGCCCAAAATTTTCATTTATTTAAATAAAAGCCTATGACTCTTTATTAGATGTTGGTAAATGATACATGTTTTGCCAAAGAGTTTGCTGTCACTGTGTGAGATTTACAAAGGTTGAGATCTTGCCTTTGTGGACAAGAGGGAGGACTCTTTTGTTAATGAAAGTAAATTCAGGAAGTCTCATTAAACCCCCTGTCTTTCTGGTGTGGTGTACCTTGAGACACATGGAGCCCACTCCCTCCTTCACAATTGAAAAACTCCCTGGACTGAGGTAAAGAGGAAAGCTTCCTAAATAAAGAATGAGGGGAATGGGTGACATGGTCTGAATCTCTTTTATAAACTTCAGAAATCCATACCCAAAGCATGTTTAGTTCAAGTCATCTCTAGGAAATGCTAAAATACTTTAAGAAACAAATAATTTATATCTATTTATATCTCTCATGGCTTGGACCCACGTGTGTCTAAAGTTTTAACGTGCTCATAGGTGGAGCTTTGGAAGGTGACTGACTAACAATCCTGACTTGCTTTTAGGAAGTGAGATCTGGACAGAAAATGCACGCCAAGGCCGGTGGGTGTTCTGGAAGCAATACCTCCCCCTCAGTTCTTTTCTTCTCTCTCTCTCTCTCTCTCTCTCTCTGCCTTTCTCTATGTCCCTCTGTCTCTGTCTGTCTGTCTGTCTGTCTCTCTTGCTTCCTGACCTCCATGATTTCAGCACTGTTTCTCTGCTTAGGTCCTTCCACCCTGCTGCTTATTTATGGAGCTGCCCAACCATACAAGCTCTGAGACTTCCAACACTGAGCAAAAATAAACCTCTCCTTTAAGTCATGGCTTTCTGACATTTTGTCTCTGCGATGAAGAAAGTGACTAAGAAAATACTCAAGGTGCATTAAGTCATTTCCTTACTTGCTACCTGTAGACATATTTTGCTCCTCTTTTCACATCTTCTACATTGTTCTTTATGCCCACTGGGCATTATAAAACATTTGACAAAAAATGTATATGATATATTTATACCTACTCATGTTGATGAAATACAATGGACACAAGTGAGGTTAAGCAACAAAGCCCCTGTGCTCTGTTTGTGTAGATATTGGTTAAAGTCCTCTAGAGGAGGGGAATCAGTAAAGAATATACAAATGTTCACACGTTCTTATGAGAAAAGATATACTGGCTTGGCTTTACGGAATTAGAGACTGGACAGTCACGGTGACCATCTACATGCTGGAAAGGGAGTGGATTCAGTAGATATGCAGTCCAAGAACATGGAGGCTACAAACCAAAGGCCTAGGACATAACACCACTCGGGTACTGCAGACCCGAATGCTTCCCGGAGAGCACCAGGGAAGTGTGCACGGATGGCTGGAGAAGTTGGAGCCTGATGTCTATGCACAGTAGCAGGAGCAAAGATAAACCTGCTCAAGCAGAATACAGCTTTTGAAACACAGGTCAACTTCCTCCTCTTTCCCCTTTCATTCCATCATGAATAGTACCACCTACAATCCATGAGTCTCCCCTTTGATTTGTTTGTATTCATGCCAAGCATCTCTGAAAATTCTTCCTGACAGACCTAGAAGTGCTTCACTCATCTGCTAGGTGTCTCTTGTCTAGTCAAGCTGGCAATTGCGATTAACAATCGGAGTGTACAACCAAGGGGAATAGTAACAAGAGAAACAGCCTTTGGATAAGGTAAGAACTATTTTCCAAATATATTCAGACTAAAAAATGTCCCTGATATTTCTGAAGACAAGGAACAAGGCAAAGGGATTTTAAAGAGGTGCCCATGCAGAGGGCACGTGGTTTTTGGCATCAGCTAGTGCATGTGCATTTAACGCAGTCATACCTCCAGCACTGCCTGCTACGCACAAATTTGTGAAAGTCATTAAATGTAAGCACAGCAGAATAGCAAGGGGAGATTCACTGTTGTCCCCAGAATATTTCATATTGCCTGTCACACATATATTTGTTGATATTTAATGCAATAGTTATACTCTGCTATTTTAAAGTGTACACATGATTTCTTCAACCAAGATCAGGTGTGTTGAAATTAAGGTAAGGAACACAGTCTATTCTGGTATAATGATCAATTTTATGTCAGTGAATATTAATAAATATGCTCTGTGTTGAGGTTAAAGTAACACAGATGTGAGTGCCAGTACCTTGCAGAGCCACTTGTACACTGGGGCTAAGTAAGTTACACTAGTTTTGCCTTTATACCTTGGAGACCATACCTAGAAAAGTTATTTCTCTTTTAAAATCTCGGATAAAGAATTTGTTGACATGTTTTCTGCCTTCCCAAGCTAGAATTTCCTTCACATTTGTTCAATGAATTATGAGTCTTAGAAGCATGAGAATTATTTTTATAAGTCATTACAGTGAGGTAGCATCTAACTTAAAGGTTAGGTTCTGTAACAATCTCATTAACAAGCCACTGTATAGGTTTTCATTATTTTTATTCTAGTAACAAACTATTTTAACATACCTACTATCTTTTTCTTACATTGTCTAAATTTACAGAAAGAACTTGTATTAAAGTAAACCTGGAAATAAAGTTTTTGAACTTTATTTAATCTGAGGACTATACTGGCATGTCTTTTCAGAGGCCAAATCAAAAAGTTCCTCATAGCTACTATTTTGTTCATCATACAGTTTAATATTTCTAAGGCCATCACAGAGCTGTGTGCTCATATTGAAAGACTGATATTCCTTTGAGATTCACTGAAGTAACTCAATCCCCATATTTCAGTATCCCCTTAAGGAAACCACTGTAAGATTCCATCTGCACTGTGACATTTTTCTCAGGTGCCATCTCACTGGTTCCTGACAGTTCCTCAATACTAGCGGGTCACAGAGTTCATTTCATCAAAAAGCCAAGACATTCTGCATATCTGTGTGTTATTCATGGCTTACAAACAGTATTTCAGGTTTAAACAATACTCCTATAGCAGGATCTGAGTTTTTAAAAAATGAATTTGTATATTTGTATTTTTTCTGAATTTCCACCACTGAAATAAAATCTTTAATTACTGTGCTATTTCTTGTGAAAAAATGATAAAATGAATTAGAAGTTCCTGGATATTAAAAACTTCATTCTTGGTACCTTCCCAGTAGGGCACATTCAAAAAAGGGAAATATGAAAATACCTTACATCATTTTCTCTCACTTTCTTCATAAGATATTTATCATGGGTACAAAGTGTTTTTGTGTTAGATATTAATTAGCAATCGTTAAATTTCAAACTCTTGGTACATCTGCTTTATGCAAAGAGAAACTTCAAAAATAATCTCTATTTAGATTTACAAGTGAGCTGTCCAGTTATTGAAGGACAAATGAAATGATACACCGTAAAGCAACAGTGACAGTTCGTTTGAACAGTCCTACTTGGCACTAGAGGAGGTGCTCCTGGCGCCGCTGCTGCCACCTGCTGTCATGATGAATTCCACACGGCGTCTGCCTACTGCCATCCACCATTCCTAATATGAAGTTTGAGATAGAGTCTAACGCACAGAGACTAGATCACATGTGTTGGTTCCAAAAGCAGCTAGTCAAAATAATATTTCTGTTTGCCTTTCGTGTTTGTCTTAAACCAGGCTCTTGCACATGCTATGCAACCGCTCTACCACCTAGCTACACCCTCAGGCCTAGTACGGATGTACATATGTACATATGTATATATGTATGTGTATGTGTGCATGTATGTATTCTTACAGTAAAGAACTGGTGCATATCCCTGCTGGGCCTGGAAGCTTCATTCTCCTGCACCCACCTCTTCAGTGGATGGTTACTGCAGGTCTATGACACCACCCTGAGCACTTTTCTCATTTTTAATGTTTATAAAGCAAAATAGTCTCCACCTTCTGGAAGACTATAAGTAGCAAACTCTAAAAATACAGAAAAAGGGGCTGGGGATATAGCTCAGTGGAATAAGCGCCTGCCTAGCAGGCGCAGGGTCCTGAGTTCGATCCCCAGTACCGCCCCCCCATATATATATATATATATATATATATATATATATACACACACACACACAGAAACATTATTTCCATTCTTACCAAGAGGGGAAAAGCTTCTTTGACCTGGAGGAGAATGGAAGCTGTCCAGTTTCCAAGTTTCTACGTTTTTTCCTCTTAATTTCTTGACATAAGAGCCAGCTTAGTAGCATAGCATTTGCTTAACATGCATGAGGCCTTCACGCGCTTTCGTCACAGATTTGCCCTTAGGATTTGGCTCACATGGTTGCCGCAGGTAACTGCCACAGCTGCATGGGTTGCTTACCTCTCTAGGTCCTTCAGGAGAAGTATGTCATTTCCAAGTGACAGCATAAAACCTGTGGAATAGGAGTTTACATATAAGCCCCTGTAAAGCAGATAACTTGTTTGTTGATATGAGCAACTACTCGTAGTGGGAAATGAACTGTTGGATTGGGCAATACTGGAAAATTAAAAAATCATAGTAGATCATCTCAAGATTTGAAAGTTCACTTTTTGCCAATGTTAATCTTTTCATTCTTCAGAGTGCAGGCTTTCCAAGAGATCTTGTCTGCAAATTTCCTCCTTTCCACTATATGGAGACAAGTAAAATGAAAGGCATAATATTTTTTCTCCTAAACACATTGTGCATATTCTTATGATTGTTATGATATTTAGAAAGTCTTTTGGCTTCAATACCCTTCACCCAGCCACAGTTTTCCACGGGTGGGTGCTTAGAACAGAGTCAGGTCTCAGATATGTTGCCTTCCCAGTGATAACCACAGTACCTGAATGACAGTAGATCTTTTTGTAAATATCTGGTACTGTGCTCTGCAGATACATGCAAACATTCAAAACCTAGGGGGGGGGGTACACAGAGAAAAAATATTGAATCACACAATAACAGCATCTTGCAAAATCCTTGTTTAAATACTTTTGATAAATAAACAACTTCTATTTGCTTGAACTGTAATGTAGGTAGAAATACAGAAATTTAAACAAGATAAGACTATTGACAATTGGAATCAAAAGCGATAACAAAAGTGGGGTTTTCCCTTCTGTCCCGAGGAACAGCACAGAGGAAGGAATCAGAAGTCTTTCCCTAACCAGTAGCTCATGGTTATATTGAACTGTCAGCATACTATGCTTACTATTTACTCCTTTCTTTTATTTCTGAAAAATAACCTTGGGATGAAGGTGTCATTTTCATGCTAAAGTTAATAAAATGGGGGTAAAGTCATAGTAATAGCAATTTAAAATTACTTATGATAAGCAAGAATTGATAAATAAACCCTTCTTGTAAGTCCTGATGTCCATAAAACTGTCGCTTTATGAGTGCTACTACATCAGTTTCAAAAGAATGATTTAAAATAAAATATCTAAAGACATGCAACTTGTTGCTCTAAATTTTAAAACCAGTCATAGAAACAGAAATTCATATATACTCAGAAGCCTTATCTTCAGAATTCTTGTAAAAAATCCCAAATTATTCCAACAAATATTTAATATAAAATGCATATAGCACACATAAAATATTAATATATTGTTCTATTCAAAAATGTTACATTTAAAATTAAACATAAAAAGCCTCCGATGCTTATTTTCCTTTGTTTTTATTTTGTTTTGTTTTAATGCTTGAGCTCACTTATATAGCCCAGTTTGGTCTCGAACTCACAGCAATTCTCCTGACTCAGCCTTCTGAGTCTGAGATTACAGGCACATATTTGGTTATTTTCCTACTTCACATCAATCTATGTAAGTAGTCGCACACACACACACACACACACACACACACACACACACACACACACAGAGTATGGATGCTGCATGCCTTCTTACCTTCTTTTGGATTTTCCAAATTTTGATAGTATTTAACAAAAAAAGTCTCTGTAGACGATTACTTTTGGTGGATTACTCATTGGTCTTCTTTAGTTGTTTACTATTTCTCAGTCAGTATCCATTTACAAGTTATAGCTTCTTAATGTGTATCATGCTAAGTTATTAGAGTCAGTGGCCACCTTACCCTCCACTGTATCCACTCGCCAACGGTTGTTTCATGCTTCCTTCGCAGCTCAGTGCATGATTTCAGCAGCTTCATGCTTATTGATGTTAATAATTTTGTTTTCAAAGGATTTGGTTTCTTTACTGAAAAGAAAGCCAATTCTCTGTAGAAAATGGTTTTGGAGGTTTGGTATTACTGCTTTTTAAAAAAAACTCCTCTTAACTGATCACAGAAAGACTAAGATACTGAAGGAGGTAGATGGCTGTATGTCTTTGTCTAAATCATTTATCAACATGTCCTTTTTGAGCTTAGAAATTCCACCAATATGGAGGCAAGGAGGGTCGTGCTAAGGAACATGAAGGGGCTCATTGACATACTTCACTTCTTTCTTCTAGGCTTGGGTGCAGCATTACTTCTGACAATGAAATGCCTGGACTGGGAACTTTAAGCTCTCTCTGTTGTTCTTAACATTTTCTTCTGAAGGCCTCTTTACAACAGAGGAGGATACCATGTACAGCCCGAAGCCTAAACAAAAATATACTTACATTAGCTTGTCGTAAAAGCTAAGTATCTTCACAATTATTTATCTTTAAAAGTTACAGGAATTTTGTAATGCAATTGGTGTCAATGCATATATTTATTTTAGTATAAGCTTTCATAAATTGCTGTGCTGTAATAGTTCCAAAAGTTATGCTTCACTATGCCTGTTGTCATATTTTTTCAAATCCAGTGACCTAGTGCCCAATATCTCAGAGACTATCTTCTTTAAGATTGGCCAAGGTGTAGGAAATACTCTATGATCTTAGGCTTCTATCTGAGGTGCCTCAAATGTAGGCTTCTGCTTCACACATTTATCATGCATCACTTAAATTTACATAATGTATAATTCAGGGTATAATGTGGAGTGATCCGGAGGCTGGTGAACTGATAAGCCACACTAATTTAATACTTCTGTTTTGTGTTCTAGAATTTCTAACTGAATTAAATCCATTTTTCTAAACTTTTACAAGGAGTGAGTCACATTTTAAACTTTGTGCCTTTTCTGCAATATTTCCTTACCTCTGAAATTCAAATACAATGAGTTTCACAGTATAGGTATTCAATAAATTGATTTTTAGTTCTAATCCTGTACAATTTATTTATCAATGGAAATACCCTTAGCTTGTCTGGAGGATGGGTGCTTCATTGTGTAAAAAAGCTACATGTACTGCAGGGTGTGTATGTATCCTTTACCCTGAGGAGCTGAGTGCCAGTAAGTTTCCCAGATACTGTGACAATTACCAGTGCCTCTGCACACTCCACTGCTGCTTGGAAGGAAAAGTAAAAATGTGTCTGTGTTCAATGCTTCCAAAATGAATCAATAACAACAGAAGAGGGACAAATAAACAAAACAAAAGAAAGTTCATGTGAATCAACCCACTTAAAAAGGGGTGACAAAGAAAAAAGAAAGAAAAGTTCAATAGATGAAAAATATCAAAATTTAAAATTCTTCAAAAAAGTGTTAAGTCACATGGCTCATAAAGAAAATTCAGTCAACATTAAACTGTAGGGACCTTCCTACTTGTGGGCCAGAGACTCAGCTCTAACTGAACAACTGAAAAGGACACTAAGAAAATATCTGTAAGAAACATAAAAACTTATGTTCTTTTACGGAGAAGTATTGTTTTTCCTTGAATGTGACGATGGTATTTTTACCCCCCATGTTGTTCCTCTGGGTAAATATTATTCATCTATATTGGGACAGGTGATGGGATACAAGCACCTCAAACTTGAGGGATTTATATTTATTTATTTTATTTATTTTTTTGTTTTGTTTTGTTTTGTTTTTGCGGTACTGGGGATCGAACTCAGAACCCTGCACTTGCTAGGCAAGCGCTTATTCCACTGAGCTATATCCCCAGCCCGAGGGATTTATATTTAAATAGATGTAACACTAGTTTGTTGTTTGCCAAGTCTTATGGTTTGTTTCTGGATGTCTCCTGAATGCCTCATGTGATTATGAGGGGTGGGCTTTTAGGAGGGGGCTGAATTTAGAGTTTGTAACTGGTTCATTGTCTAGTGCTAGGATGGGGGTGTGAGCGCTACACCAGCCCCAGGGGCGGTAGCCTGAATACAATACAAGGGAGGGAGAGAGACTTGCTCCTTCTCTTTTTCGCTGTTGCTGCTTTTGCTGTCTTCTTCTTCCACGAAGGGTTGGCCCTGTGCACTTCCACCCTGCCTTCAGGCCAGCAGACTGAAACCTCTACAAACTATGAGCTAGCTAAACCTTTCCTCCTGTAACTTTGGATGTTGGGTATTTTGTCTTGTCAGTGAGAGAAAAGTAACTAAGACAATGAGAAAAGCGTTCACCCAAATAAAGCTGAAGTTGTTTCAATGTAGAATGGAGTGGGAAGAGGTGGGAACAAATGGTTTTAGCATCTTCAAAAAAACCTCATTTGTTAATCATTACAAAGCTCTTGCACACAGCTCAATGACCCTAAGTAAGTTTCCTAAAAATTTTGCACCACGTTCTCTAACTGCAAGAATGACACTGAGCCAAGAATCTTTAGGCTCAGCAGTACCGGCTGCACTTATTGTTGAGCTGTGATACCACCCAGGTGACGAGACCCTAAAGGTGGAGGTGGAAGCAGTGTGAGGTGCAGCGAGGGTCAAGATCACAACTACAGTAACGATTTGGGAGGACCCCGAGTGAGGTCCCAGTACTCTAGGCAAAATCCGGCACCGTCGGAGACCTTCTTATAAAGAGCAGAATAAAAGGTATCCACAAAAGGTGTCCAAGGAGAGCTAAAGGATAACATAAATTATAATTCATTTTATCCAAGTCTTGAAGAATAGCTCTTTCTGCTGTAACGAAAACTGCAGTAGTTTCTAGATTTATTTATGGCTGTTTATTCTCATCCACTGCTAGGGAAAAAGGTGAAGGATAAAAAATAGTTGAGCTCAAAGAAATTTATAAAGGAAACCAAACTGAGTGCTTTGAGGGTGCGCAGCGTAACTGAGAAAGAAGTGAAACATGTGGGAGGATGCCTGTAGTTGCTGAGCTGGGCCTTACGGGGTTTCCCGCCCCCTGCCCCGCTCTCTCCCATTGTCTCCTTTTCCTCATCTCCGCTTCTCTCCTCTGCTTTTCTCTCCTCCCCCATCTCTTCCCTGCCTCGTTCTGTTCTCTCTTCTTCCATCTTTCTGCTTTTTTCTTTTTCCTTCCATTTTTTCTTTCTTAGCAACAAACACAATTTTATGTATTTTTGATATATAATATAATGTGTAATATATGTGCACATTGTAGGTCATCATATTCACTTTCTACTTAGAAATGAGGCTGGAAACTATACCTGCTCTTGACTTTTTTAAACTTCTATTTACAGTTCCTAAAATCAGAATGCATATTTCCTAGCAAAATATTTTAGAAAGAAATTTCAAATCTCAAGTTTCTTTCAAAACCTTTTTCTAGGAAATAAGTATTCTGTTTTTAGGAACTGCAGCCACTCTCTACAAGCATGAGTTGAAAGGATTTTCTGTTAATGCTGCTGACTGGATACAGCTCCATCACAGTTATGTCCTTGGGCTCCCCGTAGCCTTAACTGTTCAGTTAATAAACAGAAAAGCTGTTTAAATTGTACATTAGGTAGCTGCCATGATAATTTCTAGAATAAAAGAAAACTCTTGAGTTTGTCAGTCTGTTGAATTAACCATCCTGCAATGGATACTTCAAATCAGTGTTTCTGTACTTAGAAGTGTTCAAATTTCCAAAACACTCTTAATCAAGCAAATACATATTTATATTCTCTTTCTAGAGAGAGAAAAAGAGAGAGAGAGAGAGAGTATGTGTGTATGTGTGGTACTAGGGACTGAACCTAAGGGCTACCCACTAAGCTACACTCCAGACCTTTTCCCTGCTTTTTAGGTTTTGAAGGGTCTTGATGTCACTAAATTGTTCATGCTGGGCTCAGACTTGGGAATCTCCTACGTCAGCCTCACAGGATACTGAGATTTCAGGCATGCAACACAACACTGACTTGGATTTTATTTTGTAGGAAGATAAACTTGGAAAAAGAAAGCCTTTGTATGTTACTTTAAAAATAATGGGTTAATGAGGAATCTTTGTATCATTTACACTTATGATTCTAAGCCTGTTTTTTGAAATTTCTTTCAACATGTTCTATGTGAGTCAGTGCATAGCCTAAGTAAGGTGCTTTTTCATTAGGAGTTTCAGGGAGGAATTTTTAGAAGTGTAAAAATGTTCAACACTGCTGATTCAAAATTTATTCATAGCTTAATGTCTTAACCTTCTTGTTGCTGGGACAAAATACCTAAAACTCAACAAGTGAAAAGAGGAAAGGTTTATTTTAGCTCACAGTTTGTAGAAGTTTCAGTCAACAGTCAGTTAATCTCAAAGCAAGGTAGTATGTCAGAAAGGTATCACCGAGGAAGAGGAGTCCATGGCAGACAGCGAGGAGGCAGCAGCAAGCCTGTCTTCTTTCTGTCCCTTGTATTTTTCTATCAGAGCTATAGGACTATTAAGTAGTGTCACCCACACCCAGCACTATGCTAAATCTATACAGTTACCACACACCCCAATCCAGCGTCACACACCTACGATGCAGCCTCTGTGCAAAAGTTCCACCTATGAGTGCATGAGTCTCTGAGGGTCCACCTAGATAAAGATCATTTAGTGGTCTATCTAGTAACCTGATTCTTAATAAAACTGAGGAAAGCCTGAAAGGAAACAATAATAATCAAGAACAATTAAATTCTGACACATATAGTTCTTAGGATAACAAATATCATAAACATCAACCCTGCTTTTTAAGAACGCACAAGACATTTAACAAGCATTTCAGCTGCCTTTCCCACTGCTGGGATATAACGGCTGGCTCCCGTGATTTTCTGTTGGCTTGCAGTTGCAGAGGCGTCAGTCCATGGCTACTGGCTTCAGAGCAGGAGCATCAGGGAGAGAAGAACCAGGCAGAGGACAGCTGTTCCACTCATGGTAGTCAAGAAGCAGGGAGCAGGGGAAGAGAAGACAGGAAAGGGATACATTTTCCAAGACCACGCCTCCAACCGCACACACACAGCCAGAAGTATGACTACTAATGTGTCAGGGATTTCCCAAGTCAATGAGGCTGATAAGGTTAATCATCACATGACATGTCTCCTTTTCTTCTAGCATTTCCCCCTTTTTTTCTAACATTATTCCTGATTTTACCTTCTCTGCACAGTGCCGACTACTGTGTAGGAATGGCTGTGATTCTGTTTTGCAATATTTGTTTTTAAGAAAATAGTGTTACTGCAGACAACTCTAGAACTCTGGGTTTACCCATTCCCCTAAGAGAACTCAGTGGAATCGAAATTCAAAACTGCATTTAAGAGAAATTATATGAATTCATAGTAGAAGTTTAACATGATTTAGTATTTTCATCTCTAGAGATGCACTTGAAAATGTATTTAGAAAGCAAAATATATTTAAATTCATTGTTTAAAATAAAATTACCTTATATATTGTGAAAACTCATTTTCAAAATGAAGTTATTCCTATCTCACTCTGCTAAAATTGAGTAGAGGGGCCATGGAAACTAAAACTGAACACCATGCTGTGGGTGTTTGTTCCAGGAACTCTCTTAGCGAACTCATCCATTGAAACAGCCCTCCCTGTCTTTAAAACCATTTTTATTTAGCAACTGATAATGAACTGCAAACTCTGGCATTAAGATTAGATTTACCTAGCAACTACTAGCACTCACCAAGTTTTGCCAAGTCTTGACAGTACCAAAAGTGCTGATGAATTGTAAATCAGTAGTACAATTCTCTTTACTGTTTTTTCTTTTATCTTTAAAATCAAAGGACAAAAGAACAAGATGACTTGCATAGATGTATTTGTCCTAATACGGCATCCACCCTTTTGTCTGCTATCCAGTCAGATCTCACGTGGCTGTAAATGTGTGCTCCGGGTTGCCTGACTTTGACAGGGCATGGTTTAGGGGAGGGATGCTCACATGAAGGCACACGAAATGACGAATCATCCCCTTGTGGGTGGAATCAACCCCTGTATATGCAAGCAAGAGTTATAGCGACTTTTTTCATTTATGATTTTAAAAATGGCATTTTTATATTTGCAAGTTTTCATGAAAATAAGCTCATTAGATTCTGATATTAAAATTCAAATTATAAATACAAACCAAAATAAAAGAGATAATAGGAAGTAAGAAGACAGATTTTCCTTAAATAGGAAAGGGATCAAAAGATGCAGGGACAAGGAGGGTGGGGAGTTCAGGGGATGAGAAAACGAACTGTGAGGTGTTATATGCATGTGCCCGTGTCACTCAAGGAGTGTAAACATCATCTGCTACAAAACTGAAATCAAAGCTTTTAAGAAATCACAGAAAATGTTGCATAGTCTGTGACATTACAGGTTTTACCATTGATTATTTACTAAGTGTATATTCATTTAAGCAATCCAAAAAGATATTGAAATAGCAATGTAAAACCAATAAAGTTATCAGGATTATTTCAATAACAATATAGAAAAGTTGAATTTATTAGAAAAAACAAATTAAAATTTCTTTTGCAATAAACTCTCTTAAACTAAGATTTTAACATGTACTTATTAGTAGTTTTGTAGGGCACTAGTGGTAGATCACTGTAGTTCAATAAATCTTTGTTAAATTTATTGTTTACATTAGATTTCAGTAAATAACAAAACTGTGGTAGGCATGAGGAACACATATATAAAGCAAAACCATCTTTCCCTACCATTCATTTATGCTTTTGAAAATCTACACATGAATGTCACAGTTTATTAGTTACTGAAGACACTTTCTATGCCATACCACATACCCACTGGGCCTACCAGTGATTTCAGCATGGAAGCAGTGCGCTGCTGCACAAATACTGGAGGCTTCTTCTTAAGGCCACTCTATGTATTTCTGCTCTGTACTGTCTGCTCAAATCTGTTGGAATTTGTACCAGAAGTGGAGGTGAATTAAATTCCACATGGAAAGGCGCAGGTGCAGCTTTCTTCTTATCTATAGCTCTGTTTTGGAGTAAAATCACACTGAGACCCTGAATTAATCAAATTCCTTTAGAAGAGGATAAATGAAGAGCCTAATGGGAGCTACATCCTTGAAGAGCTAATGGAGTCACCTGTTATCTAATACTTACTACAAATGAAGCAAAATGCTGCTAATTTATTTCCATATCACTTATAAAACAATAATTATGGATGGTAAATTTTCCACATGAAGAATTTTATGTAAAGAGGTCAACTCACCTGCCGACATTTGCATACCTAATAAACAAAATTTCTGGAATTTGAAATCCAATTTTTTCAGTTCATATTCTAAGTAATATTAATAAACCATGATAATCTACTTACAAATGAATACGGTGATTAATGGACATTTTCTTCAAGTAGCTTACAGTCCATTAATAAAGATGAGCAAGTAGCACATAACTGAAATTCAATATGAAGCGAGAGACATACACAAAGGCAAGAGAAGGCCGCCTTGCGTCCATTTGTCAATATTCCCTCCAGTACGTGTCTGCATGGTGTGCATTGGCTCTTTCAATGTTTTACTTACTTATCACCTTCAAAATGTCCTTTGTGTCCCTCTGGACATCGTCTCTTACCTTAGCTTCTGGCCCTGGAAACTCTGACTGCATATTCCTATCATAAACATACCGTAGTGACTTACGACAGTGGTCACAGTTATGCTCAACCACGGTTTAGTCACAGCTATTCTCATCTCATGTGCTCTTCAGCTCATCTTCCAGAGCTCAGTTTCCAGATTTCCTCTCTATTATTTTTATTTTAAAGAGTAAAAAGATAAACAAACAATGAAACTGAGTTTTGAAAGTAGTAGGACAGTTACAACAGTTGATACATTGCCTTTTATTGTCTGCGTATTAATTAGAGCACAAAACACAGGCATGATATCTTCTCTAAACAATAATAGTATGAAACACTCTTTATGGGGAACTACGAGAAGGTAGCTGTAAAACTATCTGCACTATCTTGTGTACACATATATTTTTTCTTTTTTCCTTTCTCCCTTTTATACTTTCTTTGGCCTTTTAAAAATGTTTACTCTTATTGAGTACTAGAATTTGTGATGTGTAGGCCTTGGGATACTCACTAACTTTTGGCTTTGTTTAATCAGTAAATTTTCTCTAACAGAATGACTCAAATATACAAATTTTTGTTTTTTCTTCTTACACGGCCTTTGAGATCTGCCACCCAATGCTATTTTTACCATAAATCCAAGATCTGTAACATATGTATATATGAACTTTATACTAAATTACTTAAATTTATACAGATTTCACACTGTAATTTTGTACTATTTTAAACTATGCATGAATAACTTGCCAGCAAATCATTTATATCCCATTAAATAATAGTTAATTTACTACCATATTTAGGTGAATGTATCTATTGAGCTAGTGAAACAAAGGATGATATGATCGTACTACAGACGCTCTTTCATGCATTTTCAATAGAATAAAACATATTCATCAGTGAAGCAGAGATCTTCTCTGGCTTTGTATCTGCTAGTCATATGAGAGCTGTAAAAATGTATTCCATAGTCAAATGAACCTTGGAGACAGTAATTCACATCGCAAAATATGCCGTCCTTGTCAACGTCATTCTAGGGTTATACATTCATTTTTAATTCAGTCACTAGTCACTCAATTGTTATGCTTGGACATTGGTTAGTAATACAAATGTAATGTGAAGCATTTTAAATGTATAAAGTTCTATTTTTCCTCTCTCTCTCTCTCTCTCTCTCTCTCTCTCTCTCTCTCTTTCTCTGTCTCTCCTTCTCTCTCTCCCCTCCCCTCTGCCCCCATAATGCAATAGATTTTGCAATTATATCCAAAATAAAAAGGCAGCCCTCATCTGGGTCACAAATTTATTTTAACTGCTGTCCTCCATGTAGTCATTACTCATTATTCTAGAACACTTCATTTATATCACAGGGAGAAAATGCATACAAATAATTTTGTATTAAAATGTCATTGCAAGGCACACCCTAGAACACCAGTCTTATTCTGTATTCACATTATTGTGTCATAAATATTACATAGACATGCTAAGAAGAAAAAATTTACAGCCAGTGTGGCAAAAATTCATAATATTAAACATAAGGGTATAATACAAATACCTAAAATAACTTGCCAGCAGAAGAAATTAGCCATCCCCCCCCAAGAAAACATCTTCCTGAAGTCTCACAGTTGAGTGCTTCTCTGAAATAGTAACTGATCAATGGAAAAATACACTGTTGCAATAAAAATGTAACACTGCTTATAATGTACTAGAGGTTACATATTCCAGATAGAAGTCATTGCTTGCTTTCTTCTCTTGACAAAATATTCAGAGAGACAGGCAAGACCATGCTAACTCTGTCTTCACTGATGCAGTAAAGACAGCAAAATCATTCCTGGGATCATGGGACTATAAAGATGCTGACCTCAGCAACATGCACAGCAGGAACTGTAAATAGTCTTCTGGACAGGTCTCAGTTGAACTTGATATAAAATATTCTATCAATGAATCAAGTGCTTTTGTAGACTGTTAGATTACCTGTCATATTCTCTTTATTATAGTAATGTCCTACTTGTGACAGTGCTTTTTATTTCCCAAATTGATATATTTACTTAACAGTGCTTGATGACTCTACTTAGAAGACAATCATCCAATAAGTGGGAAAGTCTAACGCTCAAACATCTCATTCTAGTAAAACACAGCTCCTCTTTCTCTAGGCTTGGTAACAGCTTACTGACTCAAATAACTTACTTATCATTAAAAGAAAACAGAAAATGGCTGTGTCAAACAGAAAATGGCTGTGTCATACATCTTTAAAAGTAAAGACAAAGGGTCTTTTTTTAGGTCACACTTTTCTCTGGAGTAATTCAATGAGTCGTCACAATATGGCAACTGTATGATATCTTGTAAAAAAAAAAAAGGTCAACCATTGTGAAGCACAAAAATTATAGATTTCATTTCAGAAAGATTGCATCCCTGAGAACACAACATTTTATTCACAGAAAATTTGTTTTGCCAAAGTCTACACAAACTAAATAACTTAGGGACTGAGGAATAAACAAATAAATGATTTTGGTTATATATAAGTAAAAAATGTAGGTCAAAAGTGAAGAGCGTTTAATGCATCTTTCAGCAAAATAGGAAAGGATGAAAGAAAATGGTATATGAATTTGAAACAATTTCATGTTCAAGTCAAAGGTGTGAGAATTCTATCTGGAAAACATAAAAAGGGATAGCTATGTTGAGACTAGTAAGAACATCTCAACTGTAACCAATTCAGTATGACTAGATAAAATTTTCTGTTAAAACTTCATAAAATAGGCCACCTAACTTAAATGGATCTTTTGAAAACACAAAACTTCTGCCCTGTCAGATGAAGCAACCAATGTTCATTTGATTTGATTGTTCTATTCAAAGCATATTAAACCACAGCCATAAAATTCAATGTGGTTTTCAGCAGAATATTGTTCATAATCTCATTCAGATTGTTTCAGACTTCTTCTTTTAAGATTGTGTGAGGTAGGGAAATTTTTTCAACACTGATGCCAAGACATTCTCTTGATATCTATACTAAAAGATTTTTCTCATCAATTCCTGGGAATCATGCAATGGAGAAAAGTTATTAAGGGAAGGTCATTTCAAAATTTCTTTAAGAATTGGTTTTCTTCTTTTGAATATGAAATAAGAAGCACCTCTCTTCTAATTTTATTTAGCTATGCAGAGGCCATCTCTCCCTGATGACCTGACACAGACCCAGTCAACACCATCCATAATGAAAATCAATGGCACCAAGTCACTAAACAATTATTCCGTCTTCTTTAAAATGCACAAGTCTTCAAAAAACAAGGATTTAGAGACTGATTAATTTGCCATTTGTCTAGGAGATTGCACTAGCTGCATTATTTAAGAAGTGCCTTGTCTTTGTGCCTTCCGAAGGTAAGACAAAAATCCAAGATTTGAGAATCACCAGTGCCTGTGAAGGGCACTCAGTGACAGTATGAAGGGAGTGCAGATCGCCTGGATGTGCTGTATGCAAAGTTTTGCAGGCACAAGTCTGTGCGGAGTTGCAGAATTTCTACACATATAAAATAGAAACAGATACTAAGATGTGGCTCAGAAAAGTGGCCATGCATTTCTTTAGCCAAAGAAATACTCATGGGAATTTATATTTTCTAGTCTTGTTTTCTGACAGAATTATCTTTCTCAGTCTTTTTTTGTGTCATATCCCTTCTTTGCAATTAATCAGATTAAAAATAATGATTACCTCTTGTCCTTTATTTTTATTATGTCTGTACCACCCATTAGTGCAAACTCCTACCCTCATCAGTTTTACTCCAGCCAGCATGGGAAAACTCAAGACTTTATGGTGTGTGGACACTGGCACCTTCCCTCTCCTGATCCTATTTGAAGAGAATAACCAAGAAGTTTTCAATCATTAATTTAACAATTTCATTTTTAACTCCTAGGAGTTTATTTGATTAGCTAGGTTACTTTTTAGAAGAAATTGCTAGAAACTGTCCTTCATAAAACTTTAAATTTCTGAGATTATTTTATTAGTAATGCATTTATTACAATGGGAAAAGAAGATGTTTCTCTGAAACTAAACACATAGAGACAGGTATTGAGAAATGGCAGAGCCCACGCATCTCTCTGGCGATTTCCCAGGAAGTTGGACAAGACAGCCTCCAGGAGGAGAGTGCGGGCCCCAGGAAGTGCGCCTGGGTGATTGCGTTCATGAAAGGCAAAGCTCTGGCGCGTACAGCAACTCACGGATGAGTTTAATGCAGAGTGCAGGAAACCACGCCTGCACAGCCTATTAGAACTTCTGAGCGTTACTCTGCCTTATACAATCTGTTTGTATTGGTTAATGTGACATTTTACTGTTTGCCGGTCTGCTTTTCACTCACTGGGTAAAATATATTTCTTAATATACTTTTTCCTAGTCAGCGATTAAGTTTAGGATAACTGATCATTCACACATACTCTGAGATGAAGCAGATATTTTCTTCAGTTGTTTTAGACAAGTTTATGTGAAAGAATAATAAAATATGATATTTCAGTAGACCTGCTTCTTCTATGCCCATGACTTAAACAAGTGATTTTAAAGCAAATTAGCATTCAGCTTTTAAGATACTGCAGAGAACCTTTAAAAGCCAGAACTAGTTTGCACAATTTGACCTACTGTTGCCTGAGAGTTTTCGGAACGTGCACATGGTACCTGGCACCCTTGGAAAAGGAATCATTAACTTCTCTGATACCTGCTTATCACAACATAAATATAAATCACTCGCAGCATGCCTAAAACAACCCATTATAAGAGGTGATAGCAAAGCAAGCAGATAGGATTACCGTTAATTGGTAGATGAACAAAGCAAAGCCCCAGGAGCTTAGCTGATCAACTTAAAATTGCATGACTTAGGGGGGATGTTCAGCTAGAAACCGTGTCTCAGAACTACAATGTGATTTACACTCTTTTGCCACTTGTCTCCTGATTCCAAAATATCAAGAAAAAGAAAACAGTTCACATGTCTAATTTATGCACCGCTGTTTATTCAGCCGAGCAGATTTCAGAAGGTTTATTCGGTCGAATAAACCAAAGGAAAGGGAGAGACAACAGTCTGGTCTATGAGGGAGGTATAAGAATGTGGTGGTGCTACCTAAAGTAACTTCCAGCCTGTTATATGTGATAAGTTTGAGTCTAAGGGTGCCAAACAATGGAGTCAAGGACAGAGGATGAAGAGAGCAGGAACTTTTTATTAAGAAAAGGCTCCTGAGATGCAGGGGGATCGTAGAGGGGATTGTCACTGAGGCTCTTTGTTTAAGTGATTTTTATACAATAAAATCGTACCACAGGTTGACCGGGGTAAAGCTATCAACCTGGAGGATTACAGGTGCACTCACGTGGCTATATTGCTCCAACAGTAAAACAAGGGAACATAGCTTGCAGAAGAATAAAGGCATTCCTGAAACACATGAGGGTGAGTGGCAGAGTGTTCAGGTCATCTACCTATGTGTTGGTTACGTTGTTTCTCCGTGGTTAGTGTATCGTTCAGCCTGTTTGGACTAGGTGGTACTAGTGACGGTACGGTTTTGAGCTCTTGCTCCTCTCTGGGGAGGCTTGCAGGGCTAACCATGGATCACAAATTGAGCCCTAGTTTCTTTCTATCAACTCTGGTTTTGACCACAGGTTGGTTTGCCTCATCTGTATTCTGATTCTGTCTTGGGCCCTCATCCCTTTCTAACTACCTATCAATCTCTACCTCACTAGCAATACTCTCAACTCAGCATCACCATCCCTACTTTCTAGAATTAAAAAAGAGAAATGCATTTCCAGAATGACCATTCCCGTATGGTTGTAGGTTCAGATTTAGCACTGACGTACGTAAGATTCAGAAGACAGTGGATGAGAGGTCGTTATTCTCCACGTGCAGCAGAACAGCAGTATGAGCACATGACATACTATATGGTCACAGTAGCTTTTTGGAAATTTATCATCAACTGTTCCATCTGGCCGCCACTCAATTTGGCTGGAGAATCACTTGCCAAGTTACTGCATACTATGATAGTCTTGGTGCTTTCAGTATTGAAAACAGTTTCTATGGGTGAGCTTGGGAGATACGGTGTAAGGTTCTTGCATTTCTAGCTACTCAGTGGCACATCCCTCAGAGCTTCACACTGCTTTCTGAGGGTGAGAGCTCTATTGAGACTTCTCTGTACTTTGGTCCCACAGAACTCCCAAGAGTTGTGAACTCTTCACTTTTCTCTGTTAAGACTCTTCTGTAGGGGGAAACAAAATGAAGTATGCTGTAAATCATTCTTAGGACCCAACTCTCCCTATTATAGAAAATATTAACAGAAATGCTTATTTGTTGCTAGTTCTGTGTGTGTAGTCTTATAAAAATAATTTAATAAGTATATGCATGCAATTAAAAAATTACCTGGCCCAAAACAATGCTTCCCAAAGTCAAAATCCCTGCTGAATGCTAAACTGGTATGTTATTGATAGAATTTATACAAATGATCAAATTCATATGCACATGAATATAAAGTAAGAATATGGATTGGTTAAATCTTTATCTCTGAGTCAAAGGTATAGCTTATTATTGAAATAATTCTTTACATTCTAATATTTTATATTGATGTGCTGGGATAAAAGCGTATGTTTTAATAAAATGGTCCTTGGCTTATTAAATATTGTTTTCTATAAACAAATGCTTGGCTCTGTCATTGGTTTTTATATACTTCTGTAGCTACAAATGCTTATTTTACTAAAATGATTATAAGTCAATCACTTCGGCCTACACCATAATTCAGTGTGATTAGAGAATAGAGTTCAATATTAAAACACTGTTCTTTGAATGCCACTTATTTAAATTTAGAAAAAAGACTATAATAACATTCTTAGGTGAGATAATACATATATGACTTATATATATATATATATATATATATATCATACTTTTAGAAATGTAAACAACTGTGCATAGCATAGAAAATTTACTTTTCAATATTTCATCAAAGAAAAAATCAAGAAATAAAATTAAAAGTGATAAATTTCAAATGCATTTTCTGAGATATATGAGGAATCCTTATTCTATTGAATGTTTTAAATCTTCACAATACAATCCATGATGTAAATATAAAAATGCAAAGCTGTAAACATATTTTTTACTTTTGACTTTATTATAAATATATTCATTGCACAAAGCAAAAAAATAACACATCAGGAAATATACTAAGAGAATAAAATAATTGAACCTAAATGTAAATATTAAATATTAAAATAAAGAAAATAAATGAATAGAAATAAATATATACTAAAAGAAGCATATACATATATGTGCACACATATAAAATTACATAAGCTTTTGTTTACATAAAACTGGCCAGAACACATGTAAATTCATCTTTTTCTTTGTTTCAAGATTTTCTAATATGTAGTCCTTTTCAGTAATGAAATGATTAAAAATATTAAATTATTACATTATTATAATAGTAAGTGATTTACAATATTTCTATTTAAATACCTTAGCAAATCTTAATTCATTCTTATAACAAAGCTGATCAGTAGGTATTATTCTCTGTATTTCTCAGAACTCGAGACTGAAGTTCAGAGAAATGAATGGCATGGACATGTATTTTCTTACCATAAAAGGTAAGAAATAGGATTTGGAAACAAATCTGTGTGGCTTCAAAGATTTTACTATTCTTGCTCTACCACATTTCCTTTTCTTGATGACATGAAATATGATTTACAGTATAATTGTTAGATATGTCAATGCATGTTATAAAAGACTTTCTGGTCTCACAACTCCTTCTTTACATATCCTATAAATAAAATGGGCAATATATACATGACAAAGCATTTGTTATTCATACACATTTTATTACAGTATGGTTATGTACTTGATGCTACATTCCTTTTAATGAAATGTTGGAGACCACTACGAAGTGGCTCTGAGCAGGATTTAATATTAACCAACAGGCTTTCCATGTTCACTTGTGAATCTGTCAAAGGCCTAGGCTCCTTCTCTGGAAATGGACTCATAGTAAGAGAACCTCTGAGAATCACGAATCCCTACTAGAACCTGTAGAGGTGGATGAAGCCAGAAAGCCTCAAAGGACAAGACAATATCACAGCCAAGGACAGTTGGGTCAGATCTCAACTAGATGAAAAATATAGCCTTAGGCATCTCATTTTTCAGTGAATTAACTTCACACTTGAGAGTAAGAACCCTGAGTGGTTCTGCCCTTCTTGAGTACTCCCCTCCCTTCTGCTAACCAAACAAATATGGGTGACCCAGAGAAGGTCATGTTCTCAGCCTAGAGAGAATCTTCAATTATGTGAGAGGGCTTTGATTCTCCTCGGGCCCTGAAATCATTCCATTTACCTCTTTTTATTTACCTTATGCCATACACTCATTCAGGATATTGTAGACCTGATCAGCCCAAAATAACTAAGGGATATTATTATTCCCATAATGAAACATTTCAGATAGCTGTGTACAATATCTGTAATTTAAAATTTAACTGTTCTACACTTCAATTAGTTCTTCTATCAACATGCATAGTGAGTTAGCAAAAAGAGACAGCAACATGTGAAAAATTACTGGCAAATATGAATACAAAACTCCAGGTAGAGATATTGTGAAACAGAGGAAGATATTGCTCTAAGGGGTAGCAATATTTATGGGTAATGTAAATTGCAGTATCATTTATAGAAGTTAATGTTAGGGTCGGGATATTGCTCAGCAGAACAGTACCTACCTGGCAAGTGTGAGATCCAGAGTTTGATTCCCAGTACCAAAAAAATATAGTTATTGTTAATTATTTCAGGTTTCTGAATACATTGTAGTACTTGCAAAATGAATACTTTGAGTAATGTTTTAAAAATGTTTCTTAGGTACCTAAAGTTCTGGGCACTTAATGAAAGGGCTAAATGGGGGACACCACATCCTTTACTTCAAAGGACTATTCTGATGTTTCTTTTATCATTGTAAATTCTATTGCCCAGAGTATTAAAATAACTGGACTGCTCATCTCCAAGGTTTTCTCAGTCATCAAATTTGCTGAAATGTTTACTATACCTAAGTTCAAGGGAAAAAAGAATACTAGAAATAATCATCAATAAAAGTGTACCTGAAATAATATATCAGTAAGAACAGATATAATAACTCCCATCACCAGGCAATGAGCACCTACTGGGTCTACATTTGTTATACATGTTGAATCTTGCTTCCAATCTCTAAAACAAGGGTCCTAATTTAGATTTTCAGGACAAGAATAGGAGGCCAGGTGAAACTGCAGGCTTTGCCCAAGACCAAATAGTTATGTACTGGTGGAGATATAGCAGGGTCACTTGCAAAGCTCTGTACATTTTCCAATATGTTTCTCACCCCTCACATTTTGTCCAAAAGAAAGTGGGGAATTAATCTGGAAGGAAGAGTTTCTGAAGACTTTCAAGACATGTACAAACGTTTGCGGTGATGATATTAAATGAAGTCTGACGTGGAAAACAGCACACTTTGCAGAACCCTGTCCCGTTGCCATGTCGTCCCGTGAAAGGCCCTGCGAAAGCACGATGAGATGAGAGACCTGAGATCCCATGGGACTTATAGACCCTGTCCGTAAATCTGGCTCATTCCTTTGTTTGACTAAGGCTAAATATAACCATGACGTTTTAATAGGAAAACAAAAAACATTTTGTTACTTAACAGCAAACCACCAAAGAAGAAATTTTTAAAAGGATTTACCTATTATGAAATACAGAATAACTTCACAAAGTTTGTGTTGAATTTATTTCCATTTACTTTCATTATTGATCAATAATTTACCATTTTATGAAATTATTTTGAAAGAATTTTTAATAAGAAATTTCATTTATGAAACATGAAGACATGATTTTTTGTAGTCTCTGAAGATAGTTTTCTACTTTATAACTTTGTAACATGTATTACCTTAGCATTGAAGACTAATTTAACTTGCTGCTCTTCACCATTGCCCAATTAGTGGCACTGTGCTTCTCATGACTAAGTCAGCTTCCCTTCAGCTTTGCATATGAAAGCACACAATCTCAGTTTATGATCCAATAGTAATTAGAGTTGGAATTTCCACGTAATCTTGTCATTAGTTGTAATTTGCTTTCCCATTTCTAACAATATTATCCTTTTTAAAAATTGCTTTATTTCTTACATTATAATTTGTGCATCTCAGAAAGTGTCTTAATTACTTTTCTCATCACAAGTGAAATACGTAACACCCAAGTTAAATGAGGAAAACTTTCTTTTGGTTCACAGTTTATAGATATTTTAATCCATAGCTGGTTGGCTCCAAGGAAGGGTGGCATGGCAGAGGGGCATCACAGTGGGAACGCTTCATGGCACGGCAGGTGAAAGGTGGCAACGGCAAGGTGCAGCTGCCTTCTTACTGCCCCTTTATGTTCCTCTCGAGTTCCAAGCCCATGAACTGGTGCCACCCATTACTGGTGTGGGCTTCCATTACCCACACCATTAATCCCAGTATCGCACCTTTAACCCACACTCACACATCCTAATGCAACTACCCTCAAAGTACCCCATCTGTGACCACATGAGGTTTGTGGAGGGAGACTCCAGATATGGGCAGTAACAGAAAGCCAGTCCAGTTCTTTGATTTGAGTGAGAATAGCTGCAACAAATAAATAGGAACAAACTTGGAGAGAAATGGTGAGATTCTGTTGATTTATCTCTTTGCCTTCTATGCTGCCACTTTGTGTCAAAACCAGAAGGTTCAGAGCATATGCAACTAAGCATTAAATGGAAAAAAGAGAGGACCCTTAACTGAGTAACTGACATGTGAAAATCTGAAAGGGGAACCTGACTCTAGTGGTCATGAAGAAGTCCTAATTTTCTAGAGAAATGGTCACCCAGAATAGACTCTGAAGCTTTGCATGAAACAAATAATAGCACTTAAATACTCCAAATCTGATTTCTTATCATTTGTCATTTGTACATTAACATCCAGGTGTTCAAAATGAAATTGTAACTATTTTTAGAAACTAACTTGATTGGTATGAATTTATTTTAGTTCCAATGATATGTTGGTGGAGCCAAAAATACTCTGTTTATCCAACAGGATGAGCATCAGACTGTTTCTTTCGGCACTTGGTAACTGTGTCCTCTGCTGGACCATATGCACAAACAGATGCTCCAGTGCCATGCAGATGGAAGCCACATAACATCCGAGGAGCCTTGCATCACTGCCACTGACATCTTTTAAATGTAGATCTGTAACTCTAATCCAAAACAGGATTGTTACCAAAATTAATAAACACATGGCATGGTAAGTTTGCTAAATTATTGTACTTTGTTTGAGAACAGATGCTATCCTGTGACTACAAAATGTTTATATGATACACAAACTATATATAAAGTGAACACAACATTAACCTTTTTAAATGAAATTTTTAGAACATCTAGATGCCTTCTAATATCTAGCAATGAAATTACATGTTAAAAATTGCTGATGTCTTCATGTAAATAAGATTTAGGTTTCCCTGAAAACTAAAAATATTGTCATATTATTGATGAGATGTTCCTGGTATATTTCTATGCAAAACTATCCTTTGTTTCTGTACTAGTTAAAAATATAATCAAGCCTTTAACAGAGATAAATCATATGATTTGAAATTGTGTATAGCATACCTTAATTGATACATGATTTATAAATTTACATTGGTTATAGTTGAGTGTGACACACTCCAGAATCTCATACTATTAAATGACTTTGAAGAGAAATATAACCCTTTCATATTACTTCTTTGGATGTAGGTAGTATTTCTTCTTAATTAGACTACTAATCATGGGGGGATGGTATTTGATGATGTTGACATCTTAGTGCATTATGGATTCAGGGACTCTCTATCCCAGAGTTTGATAGTAAACAACATTGCTTCAAGCCTAATTTTTATAGTGAAACCAACTGCTATGGTTTGGATATGATTTTAATGTTCTCGCCAAAGTCTAATGTATTGGAAGGGAGGACCCTAGAGTGTCCAGGATGAGAGATAGTGTTTCCTTTGCGAAGTAGAGTCTAGAGGAAAATCCTTAGGTTACTAGAGGAGCTTCCATTCAGGGATATGGTAGCTCTGTGGGACCTTTCAGCTCTTACAAGAGTAAGCTGATGACAGCAAGGTTCACCTCTGGATCAATCTCTGGCTTCCTGTTTTGAAATATCACTTTTTAAAAAATGCACGTGTATGGTACTATAATAAAATTCATCGTTAGGCCCTTACTAAGTACAGAACCAATAGAGCTGCATGATCTTGAACTTTCAGCCAAAACTATGAAGTTAAAAACAGTTTTTACTTTGTAAAGTTAACATGTCTCAACAATTTTGTTATAATAACAAAAATGGATTAATACTCCAACCAAACCCAAATTCATATCCCCACCCATATCCTTTTAGCAGGCTCATAACAGCGTCTTTAGCAGCCTAAGACACTATTACCCTACCCTAAATCTCTTCAGGGCCAGCTACCAGGCAACAAAAGAGTAGTCCTATAGACAATATTCCACTGAAAGGTTTTTACACAGTGTAGTCCTAAGCTGGTCATCACTGCGCTGGCCCATTGCTTCCCACAGAAACATGCCCTGTTCATGGCTTCCACTTATTCTTGTGCCTTTGCACTAAGCCTGGAGCTGCCCCATGTGACATAGAGGATGGTGCCATGCCCCCTCCTTTTTAAAGAAACTGTACAGCAAGCTATCTGTCTAAAAGCAACAATCTCCTTCTTGGTAGTCTCTCTCTAACTTAGTAAAAACATCTCAGATCATTGAAAAACACTGACCAGACCCCATTTCTTTCAATAGACTCCAACTCTATCTTACTTCCATGAACTGGAAATTTTGATAAACTCCTCATGAAGGTTGCTTAAATGGTAAACTGCTTAGGTTCTAATTTTGGTTCTAAAACTTACTTTTTAAATAAAATTAAGCCCTTTGGTAATATTTTAATTGTGTGCATTCATGTATATTTTCTTTTTTGAAAACTATTGGTTTCCTCATGAAGGAGAGTTCTTAAGTTGTCCAGCCCAAAATGTTTCTGTAAATGTACGCTTTTTGTCCAAGTAAAGTCTTTAACTATCAGGAAATTTAAGTGAAATTCATTCATTATTACACAAAAAATATAAACAGAATATACTTCATATTACCCTAATCTTAGTATCTGCTGAAAAATCCTTCACCATATCTTCAAAAAAAGTTTAGAACTGTAAATTTAAAAATAACAAAATGTTGGTTAGGAAAGGTTCTTCTTTATATACAAATTTCACTTAATAAAATTATTGTTAAAATTATGATGAAATTATTAAATTACCAATTCATAATCCCCATAACTATTTCAGACAAGGCAAATGAAAAACAATTGGATGCAAATAGTGTATGTGTGTGTAAAAGGCACTCTGATATAACTCATAAACTTCACTGAAAAATCAGACACCTAAAATGAAATCTATCAGTTATCACTTTAAACAAGTGGCCCAACTTAAATTATTAATATTATGACAAGCTGATATATGTTCCTCCTGAAATGAACCAATTCAAAAACACCTCCTATGAAGAGTAGTTTTGTGAAGGACATTTACTTTAAATATAATCAGATATTTGCAAATAATTTTCTGTTTAAAATATAAGGCTTATATGTTTGAATACTATGTAATACTACTAGCATTCTGAAGTTCAAACTGTGGGATATTCTATGACAATCTTTGTTTCTTCCATAGGTATTATCACTGAATGTAATTTTAAAAGGAAGGTTTCAGAATAAAAGAGATTAAGACTACTTTCTTTCAGTTTTGGCTTTTGAGACAGTCTTATTATGTAGTTCAGGCCAGCTGTGAATTCACTATGTAGCCCACTCTGGTCTTGAACTCAAAACATTGCTCCTGCATCAGTGCTGGGAGTACAGGACACAGGGCCACACTCAGCTAGCCAACATTCAATAAATTCATGGTATTGCAAACTATAATGGTCTGAGTGTGTTCCTCCTGAACTCGTGTGTTGGAAACTCTACCCCCACCCCCCATGAAACAGTGTTTGGGGGTGGTTCCTTTGGGAAGGTATTTAAGTCATGAGGGGTCCAAATCCACACATGGACTGTGGCACTGTAGAAACGGCTTGCAGGAATGGGCTTCCTCTCTTTTCTGCCCTGTGAGAACACAGCAGCCGTTCCTTCCTCTGCCCTCCCATCTTTCACCCTGTGAGGAGGCAGCAGGAATGTCCCTCCTGGATACTACATTCTGGAACCCTGCTCTCAGGCTTCCTGACTTATTGAACATCAGAAATAATTTTTCTTTGTAAATTATCCATCCTTGGGTATTTTGTCATACCAGCACAAGTGGGTTAAAACTGAAGCTCTTGGTGCTTTATGCTTTATTCTGTTGGAACCTATAACTGGTCTAACAATAAATCTAAGTGACTTGATTAGACTTTGGTTTGAGAAATAGATCAAAGACAGAAAATGTGTGCAGCAGACACTTGGTTATATAACTAATTGTGAATTTTCTTAGTTGAGATAATTATATACCCTATATTTCATTACTTATGGGGGAGTTCTTTTCCTTAGAAAAATCATGCTAAGATATTTGGAAGTAACTGGATTTTTTTCTGCAACTTTGTTTCAATAGTTTTAGCTGTTATTTCTGTGTATATGTGTGTGTGTGTGTGTGTGCATGTGTGTGTGTGTGTGTATACACATAAAGAAAGCAAATATATACATCTCTAATCGCTGTTAAATATGTGTGAGTTTATAAGCCTCCCCTGACATTATTCATTAAGCTTTTCTGAGTGTTTGAAAACTTTTGTAATGAAAAGGGAGAAAAATCACTCTTCATACTTTGCTACATGCCTGATTGTTGGTCAGTCTCACTGTAAAGACCGTGTCCCCATAATTTCAGACTTTTAGTAGGAATCTGGATTGATAAAAATAAAATCAAACAACTATGTGATTTATGTGGGATCTGAATGCTGTACATTGTTTATTTATATTTCATTGTCAGGCTAAAAGTTTTTTCACTATACCTGTTGTTCTGAAGAAAACAGACAGCTGTGAGGTGAGCAGGATTCCTGTCAGTCCTGGGACGTGGAACAGAGGCCGTTCTCATCCCTTCTCATCCATTAATATCTGGTTAAAATATGCTGAAAGAAATGTCACTAAGATGCAATTCTCAGTGCTGAAATCTGGAGACTACGGACGTTCCCATATTAATACAAGCAAACACTGTTCCACTGAGTTTTTCATCTGCTTTAATGGCATGTCCAGTGCCATCGCAGAAGCTGCAAGCAGGACTGGGCTTGCCGTCTCCAGTGCTCTGCCTGTGAGGGCACAGTGCTCCTTTCCCCTTTGCTCTCCCACCTTTCACCACCTGAGGTGGCAACCAGAAAACCCTACCGGACACCAGAGGCTGGCACCTTAGACTTCTTCACAGAACTGTCAGAAATAATTAAGGGCTTAAGGCACTGTTTTCTTAGAGAGATGTTTTATAAATTAGAAGTGTTATATTTACACCCATTAACTGTGAAGCAATTTCTTCAAATTCACGACCTTATATACAAAGTAGGATACTAACTGGTAGCTGTGTCAAACAATTGCTGGAACTTCTTTCATTCCTACTAAGATACAAGCTCAGGTCTGGGCCAAGTTTGCATTTTTTGCTTCCCTTTCTTTCGTTTTCCTTGGCTCTGAGTATTGCAAGCTTTGGGCCATTTGTCATTTGTACCAATTAAAACAATATGCTTTGCCAAATTAAAAGGGCTGCTACCCCTTTAAGTACATATTTAATAATTCATATGTGAAGTAGGACTTTCCTTTCCCTGCTGGAATGAACAAAATTTCCTCCGAGATTGCTTTAGTGGTAAATCTAGATAATGCTTTAGGATTACAATCTAAATCATACTAGAATAACTGCGTTAGAATTACTATGATACATCATTCTAATGCACAGGCCTACAGTAAAACATTGCTGTTAGGGTAATCCAATAAAAGCCATGGGTCTCAGAGCTAGAAGTGTTGAGAAAAGTCTTGAACATTGCCAGAATATATATTGTTAGGGGAGAATTTGTTGTTTCACCGCTATACAAATACATGGTCATTTTAAAGTGCGAGTGAACATAATATTGTAACCAAAGGTATAAGCAGACAATAATGATGTGTCTATGGCCATGAAATGCCACATAATTTTTCCAGAGATGCTGAAATAGGTCATTTTGGTTTGTTGCAAGTGACATGAATTCACTTGAATTTGAAATTCAGATCAAATAGTTTTGAGAGAATGCCACAGCTTACCCCTAAACATGGCCAGAAAGCATGGCGGGGGTAAAAATATGATGTGGATTTTGGAACTAAACATTCAGTTTTCATCTCTGATCTACTGCTTGGTAGCCGTGTATCTGTGGCTATGCATTTGTTGGTCTGTTACTCAATGTTTCTATCTATAAGGATGATAAAAGATAAATGCACCCTAATGAAATAAGATTAAATAAACACCCTTTGTTTCTGTGAAAGTGTGCGTGCCCAGCACAGTGCGTATGTGTGAAATATCCATACATCTGGCACAGCAGTCTTCACCTACTGAAACAACTCGCTCAGGATCTTGCAGGTGCCACAACTGCCCACCTTTATTTTCAGAAAATTTTTTGTTTATATGGAAGTATGTTCCCTACTAAAAACTCTTTAATAGATTCTGATTGCTTTAAAATTTGGTCATATTTGGCTAGCTTTTCTCATAGAAGTTAAATCCTCAGGCCTATTTCTCCAGGTCTATTTTTTGAAATTCTTTCCAGAATCCTCTGAACTTTGTGTTTTCTAGAGCTATAATTCACATCCCCACTATACTTTTCAAATCTTTATGTTTCACACTCTTTCCCATCCTCCAACTACTCCTTCAGCTGGCCATATTTTTTCTCATTCCGTTCGTTGAGCTAATGTCCACTTGTCTCTCAAACTGCTAGGCAGATACGGGGAAACGTGGGATCTCTTCCTTGCTCCTAGGGCCAACTGGGCTCCCCCGTGGTGCACCCACACAGCTCCTCAGCACTCTGTTCCTCACCATGCAATATTACAAGGGCATATTTTTTTGTCTCTGTCGTTAGACTGCAGTCTCCATTCAAAACCTATGAAGGATACATTGTATCATGGATTCGTTGTTGAATCTTCAATGCTCAGAAGAGTAACGCTCACACTCGCTGCAGGGTAGATATTCATTTGATAAAAGAACATAAGTGGCACGGGTGTTGCACTAAATGTTAGTGTTGCCAGGGACATTTGAGAATGCAGTATGATTTTTGATCACTAATTGCAAATAGAATTTACTTGTTGACAAATGTCCTTATAAACTTTACCCAGAGGGAATTATTCCCCACTCCTGGATAAAGTCAGAGAGATGTTATCGTCATTCAGTAACCAAATAGCCTGCTTAATTCCATACCTAGGTACCCTATCTAATAAAATAGTAAAAACTACACACATTGTTAAAAGTGGTAGACATTTCTCTTTCCCTCAGCTAGATCTTCAGAGGACAAATCTAGAAAGTAGATTTCAACTGTTTTTGTTCAAATTTTATCAAACTCACCTGATGGTGAAAGGTGAACAGAGAGGCTTCTTTTCTTCTCTCTTGGTGGTTGTTATTTGGTCCCTGGCATGCTCGGTCTGAGAGCTGTAAAGTGGACTCCTTTGTGAGGGTGCGCGAGTTTGGAGAATGTGGGGGTCCACATGTCACTGTATTTGACAGGCAGATTTCCGCTAAAAACTTCTGATTGTACTTACTACCAAGAGTGATGCATTTTCCACAACCATCTCTCTTCCTATGCTGCTTTCACTTGTGCCATCCAGACTCTAGATATTCTACCATCTCTAATAGGTTCTTGCACGGCATGGATTATCCTGGCTTGTAGGGAATTTCTCTTCAATGAGCAGCCAATACCTCATTCTTCAGAAATATTTTCTCCTGAATTCTGGGGCATAGAAAATGGTTAAACGTCTAATCCTCGGGGAAGGGATAAAGATATCAAAGGCTTGGTTTGTTCTAAATAATTTAAATATCTGAAACATTCCTATCTACATTTTGTACCATTAGTGCAAAAACAAAGTTTATAATACATAATAAGTGTTTAGTGTCTAATTTTTTTTGTAAATTTTGTAAAAGTTTCTTTTCCTCAGTGCACTTTAGCATATGATAGCTACAGCTTTTTTTGGTAGGAACTTAAAATTTAATACACAATTATTCTGGTTTCTCAACCAAAGATAGAAGAGCTTGGAGAATAAAAAGTAAAAAGCTGTCTGTGGTGCAGTTTGCTGGGATCTGGTCATGTCTTTAATGGTGGGCAAAGTAGAGAATCCGCAGATTGCGGACACCATTTAGACCCCAGGGATGAGTGAGTGGAGGGAGAGAAAACAGACAGCAGGAAAATTTTCTATAGCGTGTGAGAAATTGTTCTAACTGAGCTAAAAACAATTTATAATCTCACCATACTTATATTCCAAAACAAATAAAAAGCAAAACTTAGGAAATGAAGGATCAAACTATCAAAGAGTTTTGAACATAGAATTTTTTTATTGAGATCCTCATTCATTTCAAATGAATATATTGTTATTATAAATTCATGCATAATGAAAACATTGCAGCATTTGATTTATTACCTAAACTCTATAAAGCACCTTCATGGGCAAATTTAGCAATATTCCTTGCTTCTCATAGGAGGCATTTTAATTGTTACTCTTTTTGTATTGTTTTCACCAGCATTATAATTAGTGAAGATGAACCTGACTATTTCCAAATATCAAAGGCATCTATAACCCTTTAATATCTGTTTGTGGTGCGTGGTTATGCAAGCCTGGAATCCCAGCACCAGGGAGGATGTAGGCAAGATGATCAGAGTTCAAGGCCAGCTTTGGATACATGGCCAGACAAGAAAAAATTAAATCTAAATTCTCTATGTCCTGAGTTCTATTCACTTATAATTAGTAAATTATATCCTTATAAACAGATATTGAAAATCAGACTTGATGTCCTTAAAGTTTATGATGATTAAAATTTTGATAAAATTTCATATTTTTAGAAGTAGAAATTTTTCCTGGTGCATCAAAAACTTTTATTGAAAGCCTGTAGAAAATAAGATTTTCTACATTTTCAAGACAAATTTTTCAGCAATATGCTCTGCAGTAGAAACCTAGTGTTCTGACATCAGTTCTACCTTCTTAGAAGCTTTCATCTCACATAATCAGGTCAGTCTCGCCCTTGGTCAGCATGGTTGTAGGTACAGTTGGAAAACTAGTCTTCACCTTCTTTGGCTTCAACTGGTTGGTTCAGCTTTGCAGACCTAGCATAAGTTGAAGTTGTACCATCAAAGTTTGGCTTGTGCATTTGAAATTTCAATAACAATCTCTCCTACTGGAACACCTATTTAAAGAGAAAAAATTTTAAAAGTAAAATATTAAGTGTACCCACCTGGTCTCTACTAAGAAAGAAATATCTGATTTGCTTAAAGAGAACAGAAGAACAAGAATGACAAATGTAGAAAACTATTAGTTTCTGAGTCCCACACTAGAACTTATCTCTATACCTGAGTTGTATCCTCTTCAATTACGAAATGCTCCATTTTTACCTTATGAAACATTTCTCCTTTTGTCTAACCTCTCTAGCCTCTTTCACTTTGAAGAGAAGAGAACAAGCACGAGCATTCTTAAAGTAAGTTACACTCCTTACGTAAGGGAAGTTCAAAAGTTGCGTACCAGCATAAGCATGGTTCAGTCCTAGGTCCCAAACTTCCATTCTGATTGTTTCACAGCAAGCGTATCGGAAAACTAATCTGTTGTGCATAAGTTATGACTTTTGAGTCTACCATATAGTAGAAAATGGCTTCTAAAAAGCTACAGAGTTTATGTAGTGTTCTTTTTTTACTTGAAATTTTTAGCTGATAGAATTAAATATAAATTTACTGATAATTTCCAGGTATAGCCTCTGTGGAATGCACTCAGACCTAAAAGTTTTATAGTCCAGATATTATCAAAAATAAATCTGTGGCAGGTGTGGAGGGGCACACCTATAATCCCACTACTGGAGAGGCTGTTGCAGGAGGATTTTCATGAGGATGAAACCAGCCTGGGCTACATAATGGGTTTAAAGTCAGTCTGAACCACACAGTGAGACCCTGTATCTCAGAAAACCAAAACAAACTCTGTGTTGCTGTTAAACCTGTGACTAGATGTCTCCCCAGCACCTCATTTATGGATTCATTCATGGGTTGCATGAGCTACCTGGTCATTGGGTGTATAATGCTGGGATCTAGTGGTGACATTGGGATTGAGGAGTGTGTAGTTATTAAATCAGCCCATTGATTGGCTTAGTAGAATTCTGGGTGTGGATAATCAGAACACCCCACTCTGGTTGCGAGTAGCACCACACAGAAGGCAGATAGGCTGGAAGGGATACAAAGGAGAGACAGGCTGCTATTGCTGTGCTGCTTCTGCTTGCTCCTTTGCTGTCTCCTCCCTGCTTGTCTCCTCTGCAATGCCCCTCTGGCCTGTCACTGCCTGGCAGTGAGGACACACTGGATTGAAACCTCTACAAACTTTGAGCCAAAACAAACTTTTCCTCCTTTTACTTTGGGCGTTGAGTATTTCATCTCAACAACAAGAATAGTAACTAAGACAGTTAAAGAGAACTATTTTTAGTTCTGTAAAAATTCACTTTAAAAATAACAGTTTTGCTATGTTCAGACATCTACAATTCAAACTGCTTCATTAGTATTTTTCTCTCTCCATCCTCAAAATATTCTGTTCATCTTTAAGGGACAGTAAGTTTTATATTCACAGGTTGTTGAATACCTTTCTTCTCATCATTTTTATTCGTGGTTTTATTATTGAAAGTATCTGTGAGTATTCGATTCTCATCACTCACACATGCACACTCCTGCATGTATAAGTACATGCAGACTGCTAGCATGTTGATTTACAAACATCTTTAGTAGGCCTCCAGGTAATCATATAAAGCACTCCCCAGGCCTCTGCCCTTTCATTCCTCATTACTTAATGGAGAAAACAGATTGATCTGTTGTCTGACAATTTGTCATCCCCTACAGCCTGCTGATGTCAATCAGTGCTGGGGAACAGACACTCGAAACAACCCGGACCCTGTCATTAAAAGTGGACGTGCATTTCCTGTAAAGTTGATCTGAAATCAGAATACTCACAAAAAGGCAGTAAGCAGCATGCTTCTGAAGGCCACTTGAAGGTAACCATTAACTTTTGAAGGATGCCAACATTGTATCATTTAAATATAGGCTATGTCTCTCCTAGATGCAAGAGAACAGGAGAAAAAGAAGAGACAAGTAAATGATGTCTGAGAATTGTAAAGAAAATACCTTCCAAATTCTTCAAGAATTAAATGTATGACTACAAGAGGTAGATGCGGGGGTGAATTAAATCCATTTCTAAATAGTTTTAAGAAGTCTTTTAGATTATTCTAATAAAGGTTGCTTTAGAAATTGCCATTGTGAAAATATACTCTTTAATAGCATTATTCAATAAAGATAGAGGCCAAGCAGAACTTTAGAAAAAACTTCGTGGGGAAAATGCATTAAAATATCTAATATTCATTTTGTTTCAGAATAGATGTGATAGCAATTAACATTTAAAATTGTCTGCCTGAAATGTGAAACATGCACATCTGTGCAGTGTTCAGGTCTCATAACAGAGTTTGGGAGCAATCAATATTTACTGCAGCTATAATTACTTGGAAATTCCAATACTGCTAGGAAAATAATTGTTTTTCTTAAACCATGCTGAAAAAATGCTTATTCAATAGATTAAAAATTGCCATTGTATGGTAATTTTTCTAATAATGAAATATTACTCTCCAGATTTTTGTATCTGTTTCATGATGAGGATGTCCGTAACAAGATAAGTTGAAGGACACTACCCTATCATTGAGCTGATGATTACTTGCTTAAATTGTATTTTATCTATATACTTGTTCATTATATAATTTATTAGTTATTTAAAAATGTAACTGCAATGGAACTTAAAGTATTGTAGTGGATTGACAACTGGTGGTCAACTTATAACCCCCAGCTGAACTGAGTGAGCGTGGTGCTGGGTGTGGGAGGCCCGCCTGGCGATTTGTGCCAGCAGCATAGGAGGCAGAGCTGAAGAAGGAGAATTGAGGCTGTTGGGAGAAGAGAAAGGCTGCTGGGAGCTGGTACAACCTGTAAGGAGCTCTTGGTTCTTGTCGTGCTGGCTTTTTCATGCTGGTTTTGTTATGAGGAGCTTGTCATATTGGCTTTCCAATGAACTTGGCAGTTTTCATCCTTTGAGGAGCTCGGGACCTTTTTGGCTCTAAGAATGGTTTTGGTTCTCTTTGGAGGAGTGCTGGTGCTCTCTTGGAACACTGCTTCCTGGCTCTGGAGAGAAAATGAGTCCCTGCCGGTCTCCTGGAAAGCGTCCTGCATTGGCTTCACCAATGGGAATTCGGCTGTCTTCTTCACTGGAGGAGCTGGGATCTCACAGTTGCTGAGGATGCCTGTGGTACTTTTCAGGGGAGCTCTGGTTCTTCATTTGAAGTATTATGGCTACAGTGTAGACTCCTCAGCCTGCTAGCACAGATCCTTCATCCTGCTGGCACAGACTTTCCAGATTCCACTACTGACCTTTGGGCCTCCCAAAGGTGCAGATCTGTGAAACAGGCCTACATGAGACATTATCCTGGTCTCTGGTCCTCCAGTTGGATTTGTGGGAGGCCTTGTTATGGACTCTAAGTCTTCAGCTGGATTCATGAAGGACCTTATCATGGGATCTCAGCCTTTAGCTGGATTCCTGGTCTATAGTGTGTGGACAGATTTCCTGCACTTTCTTGCATATCATTCTTAGGGTGACTATTATACATAATCTTATAAATTATGTGTCATGTATTTTATTGTTCTCCCTTGCAAAATGTTCCCCAAACCATGACAAGTATATCATTCACTATGGGAATGTAAACGTTATTAATTAATGGAAAAGAAAAATTGAAAATGTTTGTTAACTCCATTTGTTCATTCATTCATTCATTCGTTCAGTTATTCCATCAGTCATTCATTCACTTGTCCATTGATTCAATAAGCACCTAACTCTTTAGTGTTTCTGCCCAGTAACAGAACCTGAATGAACAATCATGAATGAAAGTGACAAGATCTCCCTGCCATCATAGGATTATAAACCTAGCAACTGAACTAGAATATAAACAAATCCTCACAAATATATTATTACATTTTGAGAAATGTGATGAATGAAGTGGAAAGTGGTCAGGAGATAGAAAAAAAATCAAAGACATACACTACTTTAGTAGATGAGATTAGTCATCCTGGAGACTGAATAAAAGAAATTAAGAGGAAATGTGCAGGGTATAGACAACAAGAAACACTATACTGGGGAGGACATAAAACTTGGTCAGTATTTAATGAAATAAGGAAAGAGCTATCCAAGAAAATGCTGGGGGAATCAGAAAGTATAAAGTTTTGGATGATCATGTGTGTGTGATGGCATTCAGGGAGATCATCAAGGAAGCGATCCCTAGATCTCTCTCATGCAAGTGTTAATACATGTAATTCTATTGGGTATACTAGTATAACCCTCTGCCAGTTTTAAAACCCTATAAAAGTGTACATGAGTGCTAAAACAACAAAAAAATCCACATCTAGTAGAAAAAGTACAAGATTAATACATAAAAATGATGGCAAAAATGTCTGCTGCAGCTAATAAAATTTGAAATTAATATTTCTTTTTGTGTAACTCATATTCACCTCATAGTAAACATCTCCCAAAGTGAACTGAAGTTTTGCAAGATTACGTTATCTTTCAGATGTTCAGAACCTGTAGTTAGATGCATCCATGTAATCGTGTAACTACACAGGCCAGCTATCAGTGGATATATATATATATATATATATATATATATATATATATATATACACACACACACACACACACACACACACATATATACGTGTGTATTTTAATCCAAATTTCCTCCTGAAGGCAGGCTATAGAAAATAAGACAGTGGTACAAACTGTAGTCATTTTATTTATGTCTTACAGCTGGCCATAAATAAATTGTGATAAGATCCTTGTTTCAGAAGTGTTCCTGCCAGTAGCAGGTAGGTAGGAATGTTACGCCCATGAGCAATCTGGACAAATCATCATACAAGATTTCAAGCTCTCATCCCCATTTTCTGCAATCACATGTCATCACAGTCACACCCCCTTTGATCATGCACTAAGTCCCATGAACTGAAGCATCTGTTGAAGCACAGAAGCACCAGATCATGGAGCATGTGGAACTTCCTGGAGGGAGGCAGCCCTGAAGAGGACACAGAAGCTCTGTGCTCCTAACCCTCACCTTGCCCTATGAATCTTTTGATCTGTGTCCCTCGTAACATTATTTATAATCCCAGCAACTGGAAATATTTCTCTGAGTCTTGTGAGCCATTCAAGCAAATTAATTGAACTTAAGGAATTGTGAAAATTCAATGTATAGCCAGTTGACCAGAAATACAGGTAAAACAACCTGAATTTGTGATTTAACAACTAAAATTGGACTAGACCATCTTGTAAACTGAGTCTAACTTTTGAGATCCGCTTTACTTTTCATAAATGTGCTTTTTACCTTCAACTTAATGAAACTCATAGTAATCTCCTATTTGAATGGCATCTTTATGATAACATTTTCTTCTGAAAATTCCTTTCTAAATTCATTAGCCTAAAAAAAGAGAATTGTCGCAAAATGCAAATTTATTACCTTATCCTCCTTCGGTTACAATCCACCAATGATGGCTCTTATCCTTAGAATGAAGGCCAGTATCCATCTTGGTTACATTCCCACCCTGCGTTTACTATGACATATATTGGCGTACAGTTGTACAAATGCATGGTACACTAGCATATGGTGAATAAAAATACTGATGTGTGAAAATACTGATCTTCTGGGCCTTCTGTGAAGCCTGATTGAGCCCAAGCAGCTTGTCACACTACAGTATTTTAACTGTCTCGATCCTCCTGCCTAGCCACCCACACACACTTTCAAATAGAGCTCCTTGAATATTCCAGTATCCTTCAAGACCCACGGCTTTTCAGGTTCTAGTCAATTCTTCCTAAAGAACTCTTCTGTCTTTACTGGACCAACCTATTGATTCTTCAGGTTCAGCTAAATGTCTTCCCTTCCCTCATACTCCACTTTAGGTCATTGATTTTCGCCTGTTCCTTCATTTCATCCTGAGCTGCTTTATACCATTCATCCTGATCTTAAAGTTTTCAATGTTATATTTGCACTTGGCTTTTTACGTTAGACTGTCTCATCAGACTTTAAAATTTTAGAAGGTTGACAGCATGGACATCAAGATCTCTTTTCTAGAATGCTCTCCCTGACCTTGGCATAATATCTTAGTGTTTCTTTCCTCTAATTTCATCTGGCATAATTCCACTGAAATATTTTAAACTTTGTATTGGAAGGACAAAACTGAGTAAGAGTCTGCTAGTGGAGAATGTTATACCACCCGGGAGTGCCTGCACTGGCCGACTGGACGACATGCACATCTACCTCTGGCAAGGCTTCCTGTGTACATACACAGTCCACCAGGCAAATTCTTCAACTGAAATTTTACTGTTTCTTCCATAAAGAAATAGACTAAAATGGAACATATATGTTAAGTTATATAAAGTAATTTTCATAACCCATTTGGTTGGTTTACTTGCTTGATTAGAATTCCAATAAAAATGTATCCATTTTGAAATGTCTAAGCAAAGTGATGCTTTCGATGAATATTTTATAAAATTAAGCACTTAAGAGGTAAAAGACAAGTCATCTACTTGATATAATCTCACTGATGTCAGGTGGGTTCTTAAATCAAACACTTCAGAGCAGTTAATTATTCTGTGTCATTCTTTAGTCACCCATATAGTGATTAAGTCCTTTGTCAGTCCGCTTGATCTTTACCTTTACCATTCAGTAAGGGCTCATTAATGCCCCTCAGAGAAGAGGGCACCGGCTGGTGCATTTACACAGATCTGCATTCCATAACCCCCAGCCAATGGTATGCTGCCCCCTTTCTGCTTCCTGCACTGCTGTGCCTGGTGTGTTCTCCCACAGGCTCAATTTGGGCACTATCCAGTGGGACTCTACACAGTTAGAAGCTTTGTTTCTGTGCCCTCATGGCACTTTGTGTGCGCCCATTAATATTGTATTGTAACTTCCACAGAGAAGTTTATCCTGTGACTATGAACTCTAGAAAAGGAGCACATTTCCACCATTTTTATAACCAAAATCGAATGTAATACTTAAAAATGTTTACTGAGTGAATGAATAAGCCTGTTGGTAAAGAAGAAATACTTAGCTAACGTACTCTTCTCACTCACATCAGAAAACAGGCTGCAGGAAGAAACTGACAGGGCATGGTCTGTCACCATTCCTAATCTTCTGATCAGTCAAATGAAGCTTACTACGCATAGTTCAAAACAACTTCAAATGAAGCTAAAGACACACTGTACAAGATAGTAAGTACTCAAGTAAATAAATTTTATAAATAAATTGAATAATAACTAATGTGAATCCTGAAACTTTGTGGGCATTTATTAATCACAGATTTTAGCAGAATCAGAGAAATCTCATCATTCAAATGAAAAGATTTTAACTTGTTAAAAAATACATGATTATCATTTGCCTTAAGCATATGTAATGAATACATTAGAAGAATAAAAGTACAGACAAAAGTGAGGATTATTATGTCCAAAGTTAGTATAGCAGCAATAGTACCCTGACCATTTGTCTCTCAAGCATCTGTACTAGTAACTTAAAATTATAACAGAGAAACAACCAAACTAGTAGTGGAGAAAAGTGCATTTCTATTTGATTGACATTGATGTTAAAATGTTTCCTTTTATTCCCAATCTGTCTTAAGTATATATATAATTATAAAACATGCCCTATACATATATTTATATAGAAATTTGACTTCATTCATATAATATTTGACTTTGGCTATTAAATCAAATAATTTTCTCTTTACCAGTTCTTTTTGACCACATGAAAAGGCTGATTTTAAATACAGTATAAACTATCTCAAAGTATAAACTATAAGCATGATATTTTCAGAAAATAGATAATATAGTACCCTTGATTGAGCCTATAATTTGACATGTTTTGTGTTTTTTTTAAAAAAGAAAATAATTTAGTACAGCACATTAGAATGTTAAAATATTCCAGAGAAGATTAATAACATCCAGATGAGAGTTATTCCCTTGCTTTGTAAGAAAACACATTATTTATTCTGTAACAATTGATTGCTTTCCTGTGGAATGTCCTTGATTTCAATGGTATTGTTCAGACTTTTGATACTAATCTGTACGATGCTGTTAGGAAAGAATCTCACCTCATCAGACATTCTTCAAGAAACAAAAAATTCTGCACCTGATAAATCATCCGTATTCTCAAAGTGACAATTTTCACTTCAAGAACAAGTCTCTGGATGCTTTCAACATCAAAAGTCATGTTCTAGAATGACAAATCAGAATTTGTCTTCTTAAACAAGACAAAGCTACAAAAACAAAATCAAACTTGCTCTTTACAAACTTACTTTGTTATTTTGTGTTTTGAAATGCACATTCTATTTTTTAACTAGTTTCAAGAATATCTGCTAATTAAAAATTACACAGATCACAACACAGCAAATTATTGCCTATCACTTAAAGCATTCCATGCACACAGCAAGAAATTTTGGAATTTCTAGTAAGGCTTCCCCACCTTACCAAAAAATAATCAGTCACATTTTTATACACAGCCTTTGTGGCACAGTCAGTAACTTGCCAACTTCTTTGCATCTCATAGGTGCTCATACCGCATACTCACAAAGAAAAACTGAGCCAGTAATTCTGGTCACAGTGGTTACCATAATGTTTAAATTTGGGATGTATAACCATTGAGATGTAGAATATATTTTTACGGTAGGTTTCTGAGTACTTGAAAATTTCATTATATTTTACGTATTTACTAACAAACATCCATAGGCTTGTTTACAAATGATTGAAACAATTGTTTTAGTAGATCAACACTTATTAAATATCTTTTTATCATATGTTATAACTGAGTGTGCATTAAATTGAAAAGCCTTATTCTAAAAGACCATGTAATACTGACATTGTTCATCCAAAGAGAGAAAAAATAATACTTCAAAGTCCTGCAGACCCTCTGGACAATTACAGAGATGTTTCAAATATTTATTTTGAGACGTGTCAAACTAGAACAACAGCCCTGAAAACCTCGGTGAGACCACTGATGCTGCTGTCAAAGGCGGCTTAACCTGCATTGTCAGGGTTGTACAGAGGTCCAGAATTTCTGACTCTTCTGCAATAACACAAAAATGATATTCTTATCTAATTTCTGGGCATATTCAACATTGCATAAATTTTAAAGTTTATGAAACTATACGCAATTAAGTAATTTCTTATTACTTTAATATATGTGATATTTAACCCTACGGACACTTGCCCATGTATGTATACTAGAAGAAACATGAAAATATTCTTTTTGTCCATACAAATCTGTAGAAATCCAAGAAAGAATGGTAATTTTATATCACTGACAAAACGTTAAAAAGTTAGCTGAAATTCATTCCTCTGAACTATTAATATCTTTTATTTTGAATTCTTCTTTTACTCTATCTTTCTCTTTCTTTAATGGTTTCTGGGAAAAGGATCAAGATGGAAAGAAGCTTCCTACAACAGGAGACCATTTGAGAGATTAAAGAGATTGGTCAAATGCATAGTGTTGCCAGAAACCCATTTATACAAAATGACTAAGCTTACGGGGCAATAGAGCTAACAAAAAAGGAGAAAATACATATAAAAAGTGAAGGAAGTGAAGATTCCAGAACTTGAGCCAGCAATCTGAAAGCACAATGTGGTCCTTTAGTACTTTTCTAATGGTGTGTAGGGACTTGTGTATGTGTGTGCTTGAGCACACGCGTGCTGAATGTTATAGATTTCCATAAATCAGAAGAGACACCCTCACAGTCTACCACATCACCATCTGTATTTTTTCTGTCCTTCATTTTCATAAATAACTTTTCATCATTTAATACTCTTTCCTTTTCCCTTGTCCAACTACCATGTATTTTCTCCATTCTTTTATTTTAATTATGACTAATTCTGAATATCATTTTCCTGAAAATGAGTTTTAAAATCGACACATTAAATTAGGGTCTAAAAAAACTGTGGTTCTTCCCTCCTTCGAACCTCCAAGTTCACGGGCCTTGCTCTCATAGCACGAGTCACAGCTGCTACATTGGCACTGGCAGTGATTGACAAGAGGGGGATGGAAGGAGTTGAAGCGCTTATGAGGTTTGTCTGCACCATGAATGCGTGCTATAGAGTACATGCAGTCAGAGGCGGGGCACGCTAAATAAATCAGGTAGTCACATAAATCAACACAGCCTTCCAAATGCGAGCAGCAGGAGCTTGCTGCGCGGCAGGCTTGCACATCAGCCCTTATGCAAGCGGCTTCCACCAGGCTGAAGTCATCAAAAGCAGAGAAGACTAACTCTGCAGAGAATTCATAAGATCAATAAGGTGACCTACATGTAAAGACAGTACTTTATTTTATGTTATGTTTTCATTTTAAAGACAGTTAAAAACAATAAAAATAATACACATAATTTCAAAACAAGACAATAGGAAAGTAACAATGGTTACTACATTGCATATGTTATCTTCAGAGTAGACATAGGATGTGAAATCGATCAAACAGTATAAACGCTAACTGTTCCTTCCAATAAACTAATAGAAATTAGTAGTACAGTACCTTAGCTAACATATATATATATATATATATATATATACACACACACATATACACACACATTATATATATATATATATATATATATATATATATATACACACATATTCCTTCTTTTGCATTTTCCCCATCTCAGTTGTTCTTTCCTTTGGAGCAGTTACTGTCGGGAATGTCAAGTATGTGAGCTTTGTTCAAATATATTGTCGCATTTTAATTTCTTGTCTGTTTTGAGGAATATTGTTTACAAATGCGAACATGAAACCTCACAGAAGAGAGATCCTTACCATGCAGAGCTAAGAAGACCCACCGTGCCTTCTCCACATCTTGCGCTCTTTCCTCTCCTCAGATCACGTCATACAGGATAATGCTTCTCCCCTTTTAACATCACAGTTGTTATTGTGTACTCTTGAATGTCTTAAGAATTGGTGATTCAAGGGATGCAGGTTAACATACACTGACAAACTAGAACACTTATAAAAATGTGTGTTAAATAGGTCCAGATCATAATCACTGGTGTTAGTAAAATAACATTCATGTGGCTATAAGGCAAACTGAAATAAGATAGAGAATGTATACTTTATAATATAAAAGTACAAGGAAAGTAACATGATTGCAGTAAGAATGTAAGATACCAGGCAAGACAAAGGCCTCCCATAATCAGAATAATAAAATCTCATGTCATAGAGTTTACCTCTATGATAAGCATCTTAATATAATACTTTTAGGATGTATTTTAGAATGATTGAGTCTTGAGTTTTGTTATATTGTAATCTGTTTTCCGTAAATATTGTCACTGCTTTGCACTGGTACAGCTAGGGGATGATTTTAGAATTGCCACACAGTTTATATTTCAGGGTTTTGCCCCCTCCCTAAAGGAAATGCCTGACAATTCTGATTAGAGACAGTCAACATCAGTAGAAAATTACTTTTCAGATTGAATTAGTCAGCAATTATGTTACTCACCAAGGTTCTGGAATAAGAGGAAAGATTTTTATGAATAAACTTTATTTTTAGAGAAATCTAGGTTCACAATAAAATTTACAAGATGGTATAGAGATTTCTTCATTGCAGCCCAACACGTATGGCCTCGCGCGCTGTTAACAGGCTGCCACATCAGCACCTGCTTTAGTTGATGGGAACTATACAGAGGCATCAGCATCACCCCAAGTCCACAGAGTCTATTAAGTTCGACTCACCGTGTCTGTGAGCTCTGGGTGACACCCTTAAACCATACGTAAACCACGGTAATACGCATCCCCCATTACAAGGTTGCTAAGATAGAGGATATGTGCAGAGTAGCTTCAGTGACCTGATGGTCTTTTGTGTCTGATTTATTTCACTTCACATATGGTCTCAAGGTACATCCATCGTCCTACGCAGGATTCACAAAGTTTATTCTCTTTTATGGATAAGTACCACATTCTTCATCCATCCGTCTGTTGATGGACATACCGGCCCCGTCTAAGGTTTAACTGCTCTGAGTTGTGCTGCTGTGAATGTGGGTATGCAGTGGCACAGTAATAGGATCATGAGGTGAAGTGAAGCGAGTCAGATGCCAGAACTTAAACAGTTCATGGTTTTGCCCATATGAGAAACACGAGATATACACAATGAACAAATGAAAGACAGTGGATAGGAAACAGGGAGATAGACCTTTTGCTGATGGGAAAGGGACCGGAGATGGATGGAAGGTGGAGTGAATGAAAAAATAATTGAGATCTGTTATGTCCATGCACTAACTCTTCACAAGCTGTAAAGTGTAACATACCACAAACCAGTGGAAAAAGTGAAAAGAAAAATCTTATGTCTGGTGGACTGAGCAACTTCATTGAAGATAACATTATGTAAGGTAGCAGCCATTCTTAATTCTTATCATTTTGTTTGGAGGTCGTGTATCATTTTTCTTGTTTTTGTGTTGTTTTGATTTTGTTTTCATGGGTGTTTTGTGAGTTTTTCATTTGTAAAACAAAAAAAGTATCCTATGCTTCTTATATCCATCTTTTCCTCATCCCTTACTCCTGGCCATCGCTGATCAGTGAGTCTCTGCAGTATTTTATATATCACAGTAAATATATTACAGTAAGAGACACATTGTTATCAGTTCTCCACAGAAGACCCCCCTCACTTTGAACACACTAAACCATTGTGCTTGCAACTTTCTGAAGCTATCGGAGCAGTTCTCTTTTGTGAGTGTCTTTATGTGATGTGACACAAAATATGGTAGAGAGCCGTCCAACAGAAAGGCATGTTTGTAAAAATAGTGTGCCTTCATCCACCTTAGCTGCCAAACTGGCACCATACAACATTTAGCTCTTCTCCAAAGTCAAAATGACCATGAAAGGTAAATATTTTGAGTAAACTCAGAACAACGAGGCCACCAGAAGAAAGCAACGAAAGGCTCACAAGAGAGGACACCCAGAACTGCTTCAGAACGTTACAAGAATGAAAGGATCAAAATGCAGCAAGAAATATTTGGGGAGGAATTCATGGCAATGTGCATTTTGCTGTAATTAATGTCTAACATTTCAACATTCACTGTGCTTTTTGATCGTGTCCTGTCACTGCTCCAGGATTGTGTGTTAATAATAGTGCATTAGATGAACATTCCTAAAATTAAGGCTTATACTACTGGCTTAACCTGCAAAGTCACAATGACCAGGAAAGCTTAACATTTCAATCCGTTCAAAACATTGAGGCAGCCAAAGGAGTCCATTTAAATATAGCTATGGAAGGGGCTTCCCAGAACTGCTGTACAAAGTGGCAAGAACTGTAAGGGGCTTTGGAAGCGGGGGTGAGGGGGGGCTGCTGAGGGAGGAACAGTGGCAATGATTTTATTACTATAATTTTAATTGAACATTTACTTCACATGTTTATGCATATGTCTTTCTGTGCTTCATAGCTGCTTTGTTTTTAACACTGGATAATATACCACTTCCTGAATAGACCACAAATTCTTTACCCATTTAGGTAGTGAAGGACACTATGGTTGCTTCCAAACTGTTGCAAGTATTAATAAAGCTGTGATAAACATCTAATGACAGTGTGTGTGTGTGTGTGTGTGTGTGTGTGTGTGTCTGTATCTGTGTGTGCATGTGTGTGTCTGCGTACCTCATTTGTACTTCTCTGGGAAAACTTTTTAAAAACTGCAGCTTTTGGTGCTAGGGTTTGGGGCTTATAAATAGATTTGAAAGTATGGAGAAATCCTTAAGACCCCTATCAAGGAAAACATACGCACTCATGAAGGCAACTGTGGAGTAATGCACAAAATAGCAGAACCTTAGCACCTGAGCGCCTAAGGATACAGTAATTCATGGCCGTTTTGAAACGGTAGCTTCATCCTCTTTTGAGCATCTGAATTTACCTTTGTCTCCAAATCATATGATTCAAAATTTATTAATCATCATTATATATTTTTACAGAAAAGTTAGTTTTAATATAGCAAACATTGTCAAATTATAGCATAGTTATTGGTACTAACTATTCATAATTTTAATGAGGCATGTGTGAAAGAGGATCAAAACTATAAATGTGTGAATATACGTTTGTACATGCGTGTGTGCACCCACGAACATACACACCTATTTCTATACCTAAAGCACATGGGTTGGGAGTATATATTATAATAAACTCTAATGTACATCTCAGAAAATTACTTAAGTATTGATTTAAAACGTATTCCCAACAAAGTGATCACCTATCATTTAGATTAAACAGTTGGAACAGCTGGTGCTCAGTTTGACTAATCACCTGTCAGTAGACTTCAAAAAGAGTTGAAGATCTAGAAAGGAATATGAGAATAGAAATTGTATTTCATTCTAATATATTTCTCAGAATATGGCAAAATATTGTTACCTGTAGTCAAAATTGGTTTTCAAAAGTCACAAAGTTTTTTTTTGGCTGACAGTGAATTAACATGTAAAATCTACAAAAATTCAAAGAGAAAGATAAGTAGGAAATATGCTGAACCTCACTGAAATTGTTTGCTCTGTTGTAAACGTGAGTTTAGAAATGTGGATGCAGAATATCATACATGGGAGAGCACTAGAATTTAGGGCTAGGTCATGTCTCTGATGAGATCTTGCTGCATTTGGTGACGGCGAGTCACGTGACTGCCCTGAAGGCCAGCAGCAGACACTCTGAGAAGAATCACGGAGGAATGCAGAAATAGATCCCGCATCTCCAGAAGCCGGACTTTGGCTACACAACTCCTTGAAACTGGGAATCACAGAACGTCATCCCCGTTTACTTTTGCATAAGTATAAAATAATACATTTTTTCATTCTATCTAGCTCACACTTTAGACCCTTTAATGATCAATATAAGTATTTTATATATTGTACTGTAAAGGGCTTACACTACTGGCTTAAACTCCAAAGTCAAAGTGACCAGGAAAGGTAAACATTTTGAATCAACTCCAGACACTGAGGCAGCCAAGGATGTACAACAAAAGATGCTCACGCAAGAGGCCTTCCACAACTATTTCAGAAAGTGTCAAGAAAAATGAAATAAGCATTTTTGAAGCCAGGGAAAGTGTCTTGAAAGGAAATAGGGGCAATGGTAGTTTTACTATAGTGATTTTTAAAATTTAGACATATATCATATATTTCAATTTCATTCTTATTTATTTTTTTAAAGAGAAAAAACCAAAATAACAATAAAACAGTTTCAAAACAGGCTAGTAGAAGAGTAACAATAGCTAACACATTGCACGTTGTTATCTTTAGACTAGTTATTCAGAGTGTAAGATATATTCAAGTGTCACTCTAACAATGTTAGTGCAAACTTTTCAATGAAATAAGAGGAACTAGCTGTGTAACTACTTTAATATTTTGTGCACATGTATCTATCCCTTCCTTCCTTTCCCCTTTCTCCCATCACAGTGTTTTTCTGAGCAGTTTAATTTTGCCGATTCACAATATCTCTTGTACGATTTGGAACTTATTTACTCATTCAGTTTCTCACACTAGTGAGGCAACGATGTTTACACATGTGGGTCTGATTTATTTCACTTATGAATATGGTCTTGAGCTGTATTCATTTACCTATAAAAGTCTCAAGTTTATCTTTCCTTATGGCTGAATACTAGTGAATTTTATTAAAAAAATCATTTTTATGCATTCCTTGGTTGATGGGCACTTGTATTCTTTCCAAGATTTATGGAATTTCATGGAAAGAAACAACTCATTGCCTGCATAAAAGCATTATAGCCAAAAGTCATTATAGTCATTAATTTCAATAATTTATTTACTAATTGAATAAACATTCAACGGATGCTTACCTTCCACAAATTAGAGCAATGGTCCTGGGATTCAAATGAAAACTAAATTTACTGACTACTTGTGGAACCTTAAAATTTATTAGGAGAGTAAAATATGTAACTATATTGCATATACATATATATGTGAATGTACATAGAGGACACCAAGTGTACCTATGTACCTGGTACCTATGTACAGTAGTACAAAGAGGAAAAAAACACTTAGCTGGGTTTAGGAGACCAGCTCTAAGAGCTTCTTTTTATAAAGATCATGTTGAAGTGAATCATAATAAGTAGGAGATTGGAGGAATCACAAATAGAAAACTCTGTATTTTAGTGAAGGAAATTGGGACCCTCAGAGAACATTGAGGAAGACAATGACTTGATTTCAAGATCATAGTGAAGGTCATTAGTTTGGAGTGTCTGCTTGTATGGTCTCATCTATGGCAAGTCTACCTAGTGACAGAAGCCAGGATTAGTACTGCAACACTCCCCAAGAAAAAACACTGGACATTATGAAAAGGGGCAATTATAAACAGCATCTACCTCAGCACAATGCTATTAAAAATAGAAGGCAACTCAATTATTCATTTGGATAAGAAAGAGACAAGATCAACAAATTGTACAATCTTTGCTAAGAATCAAATGAGCAAACTTTACAAGAGTGGAGTGGGAAGAATGTAGTGATTATCAGTAGATTTAACTATTATTATTGCCAATACAAGTACCTTATCCATGGAGAATTTTGTACATTTTCTCTCTAAATTCAGTGACATTACAAAAATATAGTTTCTTTGTATGCACCCAAGTTAACTTCATTACTGAGACTTCCAGTGAAATATAAAGCATGTGCTTTCTGAAGAAGTATCTCATTAGAACTGATATATGACTTGCTTCCAAATGAAGTTATTTTCACTCATATCTGCTCTCATTTTACTTAAACTAATTTTTTGTGGCAAAGCATTTTAAACAGTAATTTGTGAAACCTACCTTTGTTTTTTCTTTCATGTATTTTTTTATATTGACTTGAAACTTTTACCTGTAATCCAGGAAAAGATAAGGGATCCTCAATCACTGCATATCATTCATGTCAGATGAGAAAATTATTGGCAGCAATGTCGCTATATTAACCTACACATTATAATAGTTGATGACTGACTTTGGGATAGGTTGTATGGTAGCAACAAGCAACACTATAATTATTAGCTTCAGCACTGTGCTGTTTACCATTCTGTTTAGTCTTATTTAGGAAACAGATAGAGTAATACCACTTAATATGTTCAGTTACATACTGGTCAAATGTACATGTGAATGGGAAGGAAGAGAAAAAAGATAAATTCCAGTAAATCTGCATCTTATAAGCTAAGTATTTAAAGAGCCTATTAACTGAATATCTTCTGCTTCCAAAAGCACTTTGAAAGGCCATTAAATATAGGGGTTAAGTATGCTCTAATTATTCAGACAAATATTTCATATATCTGAATTAGATTGCATTCTCACATAAAAAGTAAATCTGTGCATGTGTGTGTCTTACTTGTTTAGAAAAAGGAAGAAAGCAATTATAGTGTTGCTTTTCAGATATTAAAAAATTGTGTATGCCAAATTAAATAACATCTCTCCCATTTTTCATCACTAATATTTGATTAACCAGCAAGTGCCAACAAACGAATTGACACGCCTCAGGAAAAGTGGCCAGTTTTCATCATGGAAAATCTATAAAGGAAATTATGGGTAGGAATTAGGTATCTGAAAACTGTTAACATTTTCTACATTTTAGGCATATATTTATTCAAAAATTATGTAACCATTTTACATTGCAAAAAGAACTTTCAAATGTAAGTGTACTCAGTTCCAGCATATAACTATAAGTTGTTATTTCAGAGACGAGCATCGATCCAGTGAGAAAATTGCTATTTTTCCTGAGACATGCTCATCCAGCAAGGAGCTTAGCAGGTCTAATTTTTATCTTTTTCCAATTATGACGTGGCACAATTCAGAAGCAGCAAGAGTATAATGTGCTGATTCACTTTTACTCAATGAGATTAAATCATTTGCAAGGCTTGATCCTGCCTATCACTAGATTATTGTTATTCTTAAATTTCAACCCTAAATTTAAGAACTATTGGGAGTGGGGTAGGAAATAGAATTACAGACCTAGGAGTTCTTCTCCTGGACAACAGTTAAGAAAATCGGAGATGGGAAAAGCAAATAATAGTTCAAATACTGACGTTTGGGAAACCATGTTCTAGATTAAGCATAATAAATTTTAGATTGAATTAGATGAAACCTTAGGGTTGTACCAACCTTTTAGTCATTTGATCCTATTAGTACAGGGTGCTCACGCTTCCTTTATGGAGCTATGAGTCACTCAGGCCTCATGAGATAAGGAAAGTGATACTTCAGCGATGCTTTGTTGATTAACCCTCCAAAGGAAATCCAAACTGAGCAACTGGATTGACTTTCCTTGTGCTGCACAGAAAGCAACAGCAAATATTACGTTGTTTAAGTGATAACAGAAATGCTAAATAAATATTTTATGAAATTTTAACACTTTTCTTCTTTCAAACTTTGCTTAAAGAACTGCCTAATACTATTTTAGTATCAGGAGCATTGGCACTGGTGAGGAATTGAAATGAAAAAATAATTTATAAAGTGACTCTGATAAATGAGTCTATAATAGGAACGCCCCTAAGGACTACTTAATCAATTTTTGCGTTAAAAAAGATAAAAGGAATTATTTAAACTTACAGAAAATTATAGAGTTTACATAATATAAATCTTTAGAAAAGGCTAGTCTGTCTACAAAACTGGTTTTTGATACATTATATTTTCAGTAAGTCTTTGCACAAATTTTATGGATTAAAAAATTTTTAAAAAATCACAAATTCTTTTTTCAGTAGAAAGCTTTTAAGTAGAAAAAAGCAACCATTAAGCTAAGTATTCACCAGCGGTTGCAGTCTGGGCCCACTTCAACTTATTTCTGTTCCATGACAATGACCTGAACTGCCACCCTCTTCTATCTATCACCAAATGCAGTGTGACAACGGCCAAATTCAGGCGTATCTCCAAACTGTTCTAATACAAGCCCTCTTTCCCAACTACTGTCAGAGAAGCTGTGTTCAGACTTAAGAAGTAAGGGTTTAGCCAGAGATAAAATGTTCACATAGCATCTATCCAGCCCTGTATTCAAACCACAGTAATAATAATAATAAATAATGTTATTATTATAATTATAACAAAAACAATTTGCTTAGAAGAGCCCCAAGAGTTCTTGTCCTAGATAGCAAGAGAAAAACCATTAAAACATGAAGTATTAGGCCTACTCCTTCAATAGCATGATAAAACACTGTCCTACAATCCCACCTAGTGTGTTCCATGGTGATGCAGGACAGAATTTTGTTGGTCTTACTTCTCCCCACCAATATTATCAAATAAAATCTAGACTCTGCAAAGGGAAGCCAATTTTTAGAAAATTTGTTACGTTAATTTTGTCCATAGTCATACAAACTGTGTATGGTAGGAAATGTTATTATTCTTAACCCCCAAAGAGATTTCTACAAAATAGACCAAATTTTGGGCCATAAAATATACTTTCACAATTAGAAAAAATCACATAAAGTATGCTATGCCACAATGAATTTAATTAGAAATCAATAGCATAAGGATAGCTGGAAAATTCTCAAATATGTAGAAATTAACAAGATAATGTCTAAATAACACAAAAAGAAATCTTGAAGAAATTAAGACACCTTTTGAACTAAGTTAAAATGAATATATAAATTATTAGAATTGGTAGCATGCAGGAAAAGCCATGCTAAGAAGGAAATAGCATTAAATTTAATCTAAAATTAACACTAAAGTTGCTGGTGTTGACTCAGTCATTAATTGAGATTCCTCAGACTTACTGAATGAGGACATTTGGGAAAGTTGGGTGAGAAGGGAGAACATGAGGAGAGAATCTTTGGGAAAAGAATATACAAAAAGACTTCTGGATCTGTAGAGAATTTAAGGAAGCCACTCAACAAAAATTCTTTTTGTTGTTTATTAACATTTGAACATGCCTCACTACAAAATTCAAAATACCTGGAAGCAAAGCAGAAAACTGTGTTAATCACATGAAAATTAATTTAGTTTCTAAAATCCTAACGTTGTACTCAGTAATTGGATAAATTTATTGGGCTTGCCTTCAGCTTTTTTACCGTGTTTGTGATCAAAAAATTATTTAACCAATTAAACTTAGAAAGAACAGGGGCCCCATTAGTGATCTGATGTGAGGGATTGTTGCAGTTGGCACATCCATTCCAATTTATCCTGAAACAATCGCAAATGTTCAGTCCTACAGTACTTTCCTTAGTTGATCATTATTTCACTCAGTCTTGCTGACAAGGAAAAGTCTTTACCTGTTGTATTTTATGGCCTCCAAATTTTCCCTCTGCCAGATGGGGTGATTACCTAATTGCAAAACAGATTGTAGCTCTGTCTAAAAAGCAAATTGAACTGGAGACGCGAACATGAATCTACAGGCCATGTGTGTGTGTTGTCTTAAGTAAATATGACAACAGCCCCAAACCGTCATAAACTCTTCAAATGATAGGGGTCTAGTCGCGTCGGTTCATCTGCACATCAGTATGTTTCCAAGCTTGAAGTTACGTTATCCGTATTAGAATCACCTGTGCACCACATTAAATAATGCTCCTGGGCACCATTCAAGATTTCAGCTATGGGAATCTTTAAAGTAGAATCTGGAGACTCTAGCATTTTATCCAACACTCTCATCAATTCTCTTACATCAAAATTCTCAAAAGCAAGTTTTTTCTAGAACAGTGCTTCTGATAGGTGCTAAGCATTTATCACTCTTGAGGCTCGGAGGGGCATATGAGGTTTTAACATGCCATTTAACCCAATCTTTGTATGTGTAAAATATTTATAAGAAAATTTAAAAAACTATGTGGAAATAAAAGTGGTTCAGCAAGTTTGCTGCACTTGGAACATTTGTACTTGTCTGTAGACTTTTCTGATCAACAAGACTGGGTGTCTGATAGGCGCAGAGCGGGGCTACTGGACAGAGGACCGAGATCCTGTTAAATATGTCCCGGTGCAAAGTGCAGCCCTCAGCAACAACTACAAGAAAGAATTATGCAGCACAATCTATTATTGCCGTGGTTGGAAACTCCTACACTATAGCAACTAACAGGCCCTATCGGCAAAACTAAAGAACCTGCTGGTTTTGGCTGATAGGTATGAAAACAGGTCATTTAGCTGAATAGAGCAGGGAACCAAATTTTAACTTCAATTTTATCTAAAATTTTCCTCTTCAAAATGAGAGATATTTCACTTCATTTTCAAGTTTAATTATTCTTCCATTAGTAAAATAATTCTTCCAGGGCTGGCTTCACGTTGTGCAAACTGGGAAGTTATGTACGATCCCATACTGAAAAGCACCCAGGTTTATAGCTATGAGATGAGAGTGTGAATTTCCACTCTGCACGGGGCCCTCCAGACTTTGGAGCTCGTTCTAGGGGATGATATCTATCCATATCCATATCTATATCTATATCCATATCTATATCCATATCTATATCTGTATCTATTTGTATTTGTATCTATAGATATACAGTGTTTTTTGAGACAGGGTCTCACTATGCAGCTCAGGCTGGCCTTCAACTCCCTTTGTAGGCCGGGTTGGCCTCAAACTCAGAGCAATCCTCCTAACTCAGCTGCCCAAATGCTGAAATTACAGGTGTTATATATTTTGAAAATTTTGGTTTTAAATGAGTTGTTCTTTGCCAAACATGAATGATTTACAGGATCTATAGAACTCTTTTGCTAAGGTAAAAATGCAAAAGCTTCTTAGGTGGAAAGCAACGTACAGCTCAGGTGGTGCTGAGAAAACACAATTTATTTATAGCAAACACAGAAGACCTGAGATAAAATTAAAGCCATATAAAGGAATGAGAGCAGTGAAGAAAGAGTTCCTTTTTCATTTTTCTTCAAAGCATAAACTAAAAAGGTAATTTTGGTTGTAACATTTAAATGACTGTCACACATATCTATGTAGCCAGGTGTCTGTGACTTTGTGTGCACAGGGAGAAGGCTAACTCAAGAGCATCTTGCACTATATTGCCCAAATATTGCCTTTTGTTTATGTTCTGTTATAGCTTCTCCTGAATAGGTAGGTATGGGAGGCTATGAGTTATAATTCATAGGTTTTTCTGTGCAGGAAGTTGTGAGCACTTAGCCAAGATCTTGACCGTAACGCTCAGAGTTTTGATGCAGAATAAAGTACGTAAGATCAACATCAAGGGAAAAGGAGGAAACAATAATGGAGATTAGGCATAAATGTACCAGAATATGATTTTGCTTGATGTACATTTGATGAAAATTTACTGCATTATTTCAAGATTTTATACATAATATTTTATGGTTACAATACCTAAATGTAAAAAGGTTGGGTGAAATATTTAAAAACAAATTTCACAACTGAGAACTGTAAAGATGTTGTATTGTCCTTCCAGTGTTTATGATTCTACATTCAACTTACTTAGATTTCAAAATTTGCATCCTTGGTGTTGAATGGTAAACTAATGTCATTATAGATTTTTATATGATTTTATTCTTTTCTTAAAAGCATTCCAGACTTTATGTGACACTGTCTTCCAGACATCTGTAAAGGGCTCCTTCTTTCCCCATAGTACCTTTTAGCTCTCTTAATTTCTACTTTGCTTTAAACCTTTTGATTCAGCACAACAAACCTTCACATTTCCAGGGCATTGATCTCTTATATGCTCCAGGCAATGGGCCAGAGCCAAAGGAAAAATCAAGTAAATTTTCTCCTGTAGAGTGCCAGACTTCGGCTCAAGGTCTCAGCTCCTTCTCAAAAGACTGAAAGGCTGAACATTTTACTTAAAGATTTGTATCTTATAACCTACAGGGACTGTATATACCGTTATGATAATATCTTACTAGCTACTTCTGCCTCTGGTGCTCTGTGCTGTATTCTTCTTGTAAAGTGCAAAAGAATGGGCTTCTTCAAATTTGTCAGTTGTCCTGGCAATTGGAGAGTCATTGATCAACAAACTAGAGAACAGAAATACTTAATAGAAGCTTTTAACTTCCTGTCTGAGAAAGATAGTTTTTGACTGTTTTTTGGAATTCAAGGGTGCAAAATGAATATTTTGTCACTTGAAAAGTACATTTTACTTCACTGAAGGCCCTGCCAATTTTTGTACTATTTAATATCAGATACCTATCAAACATCTACACTGCAAAGCACAACACATATAGTACTTGGATATAAGATCACATGATCTGAGAAGAATGGGCATATTTAATATTAATGATCCCCAGAATAATAAAAGCTGCCAAATATTGATAATGAGAATTTAATTTGTGTCTAGTGGTATAGTGATCCTCATAAGTACTAATTTTATTTTTTTACCTGGTAAAAAATTATGGATACATATTCAGGAAAAAATTAGAAGTATAGACAAAAATTATGCTGGCTTTTGTGAACCTCAGTATTCTTCTTGCTTACCTTTGAAAGTGAAGGAATCCTGTGCCAAATAGCGGAGAATAAGTACAGACTCTGCAGTGATTGAACACATAAAGCAACAACCTTTGAAATGTTTTATAGCAGAGAGCATTTAGTATAATAATCAGCGACAACAGAATTTTATAAATGCATATATACAGAAGTACAAAAAAGAAAACTACATGCTGAAGGCTGCCAAGGAAGCAGAAGACTTAAGTTATTCCAGGTGTGAAGGATTTGGTTGCATGTTAGGGTTTGCTTATTTGCAAAGAGCTGTCGCCATGCTCTAGAATCCCTGAGAACCTCTGACCAATTCTCTCAGTCAACTGCGGCCACATGGGTCGCCCCCCAGTGCCCTCTGGGAAGGTCATTTTCAGTCTCGTGTGTGCTCCTGTTACTCTCCACTCCCTCCGAATAATAACGGCTTCACATTCTTTTTCTACTGTTAACATCTCCTCCCGGTGCTTCTCACTTAGCAAAACTCTAGCCTGGATTAACGGAGGGAGAAGAATTTTGGGAAATGTCATCTGAAGCTTCCCTGAAGAAACTTCAGAAGATAGTTTAGCTTCTGAATTCACAACCAACAGTGCTGCACAGAAATATAGCATGAAATGTAGAATATATTGAGGTATAATGCAATCATAATGGAGGAGGATTTTCATCTCTTTCACCATTTTCCTTAATGTCTCTCTTTTCCACAGAAGAATACATACATTTTATCATCAGGAATAGTGGTTAATTTTAAACCAACCAGAAGCAATGGATCTGAATTTTCGAAGTTAGGGCTTTTGAATGTATTTCTGAGTGTACTTGTCAGAGTTAAGCATCTCAGAGTATTTCTGGGCATTTTCTGAAAAAAAAATTCCATCAATCCCCACCTACTTGTCAGTTTTCAATCATTAGAGCAAAGTACCCAATGCAGGCTACTTATGGAAAAGAGGATTATTTAGCATTCAGTTTGCTGGATTCAGTGGTATGCGTCTGGCACCAGCTCAAGTTACTACTGCATCGAACAACCAAATGCCATGACAGAAGCAAGTGCAGAAGCAAGAAGTGATGGCATCTGAAACAAGGAACAGAGAAAAGGGGAACAAGAGAATGGGAGAGGGAGAGGCTCCCTCTCTTTACAACAGTGTTCTCGGGAGTAAGGTAGAAGCCCCGTGAAAATTACAGGGGAGTCACAGGAGAAGTTCCGCATGCAGTGAACTGAGCACCTCCCCATGGGCAGCTCCCAAGGATTCCTCTGCCTGCCAACAGTGCCATGCTGAGGACAGAAGTTTTAATCATAATGGAAAACAATAGCACCCTGTCTAGAAATCCAAATCATACTATTTCTTAAGTTGTGAATACACTGCTTCTACTCAATAGAAGTAGAAAATATTTGTTATGAACACACAAAATAAAGCCTCTCCTTCAAAAGAAAACTCTGGGAAGTAGCCTCAGGAAACAGCTCAGCCCCCATTTCCCATCCCCAGTAGAGCAGCTGTTAGAAATTGAAAGAAGCTGAGCAGCTCTGTTGAAGACAATATGTAATACAACCATTGCTAATTTGCATCATCTTTTTAAAATTCTGTATCGTTTTTAATGTTTTTGTGTTGTTTTGTTTTTGTCTTTATTGTTATTTTGATTTTTTCTCTTTAAAATAAAAAAAGAAAAACAGAAAGAAGCTGTAGATAGAACAGGACTTTTTCTCTATGTATGAACTTGGATTTGGAATTTTTCATCCAGGGAAATTTTGCTAAATGACTTAATGCAAAGCCGTGTAGGCAGGGGGCATGGTTGCCTGGGCACTTAACACCTCCACGTTCTTATCCAAGCACTACTTCTGCTGGAAAACTGAACAACAGTTCCTGAGGATCAGTGACTAGAATGGAGACAACCTTAATTCTAATTGTTGCAGTGGGGAAACATAAAGACAATATAACGCATTTCAGTGTAGGTGAGGAAAGCAAAATCCTCAAAGGAAAGATGTGAAAATACGTGTGACTGACTACTCCACTTTATGCTTTGTGAAATGCTCAGATGTTACGCTGGTCCTCTGAGTTCCAAGAACTAATGATAAGCATCTAGCTAAGGACAGTCAGAGGAGTGATTTTGTTATTTGCAACTTCAGAGTACTCATCTTTAGGGTATAGGTCTCTGATTACGTATTTTCAAAAGTCTCCAGCGCTGACAGTCTGTGTCTCTGTGAATCCATCACAGCCAGGAGTAACTACCAGATGTGGACACGGTGTTTCCGGTTCCCTCCACCACACATCTTCCTCGCCTCTCTCTGCTCTCTCGTCCTCGGGTGACATCCCAACCATCCCCTGCTTGGGATTTGTCCAGCCATCTTCTCCCAGTCAGAATTCATCAGCTCAGTGCCTCTTCCACGTCTAATACGATGCATAATATGTGCTGCTGTGGCGATGTGAGCTAATGAGGTAAGGGCTGGCCGGACGGCGTATTTGCATTTTCACAGGAGCCCTCTGGAAACAATGCGGTAGTACAAAAGAGTGCTGTAATTGGTGAGAATGTTGTCAAAGAAGGCAGGCCTTCTAAGGAGAACAGCTGATATAATGAAAGATAAGTCAATCAGGGTGCAGCAAGCTGAAACTGTGCTCTCATTTAGGTCATGTCATAGAGCGGCAAAGATAAGAATTTTTGAATGGTTGAGGTATTCGAACTGTCCGGGAAGCTAAAGTAGTTTCATTCATTCATTCATTCATTCATTTATTTATGTGTGGCACATTTTCATGTTTCCAGTGAAGCTCACATAACTAAGTGAATGTCACATGCTGATAGGGTCACCAGGACGCTAAGCCACTGAAAATAAATGACAGCCATGAAAATTTCAGCTTGTACAGAAAGATCTTCAACACAGGTCATGCTTCATTTTGATTCACAGTCTTAGATTTGTATATAATATGAATGTCATTTTCAAACCTCCTGTAAAATTAACACAAATACAAAGGAAACTGGTGTGGACTTCTGGGAGCATGCAATTAATTGATATGGAAATTAATTTTTATGTACACAAATACAATTTATTCAGAGGCAGACATCCTAAACCATAACAACATAAATTAGCTTTCTTCAATTTTTTCAGAAAAAATTCTTAAAATATGATTCTTAGATATGTGCTATTTTGCTGCCTCTGATTCAGAATAAAGAAAGATAAATGGATAAATATAAGGCAGAACTTCAAGGTTCAGAATAGGAATTTGATCTTCCAGCCACTGTTTTAATCTGCTCTGACCACATAGTTTGAGCAGACCTTGCACTCTTGATGATCCTCCTGCTTCACAGCTTTCCAAGCGCTGGTGTTACATACATGTGCCACAACACCTGGCAAACATTATTAATGTTAACTGGGTGGGAGTCTTCTCCACACTTAACTATGTTCAATATTATCCAAGAAATGAAGTGATAGTTCTCTTATGTCAAAGACAAATAATATCTTGTGCAATAATGTGAAATATTTTTTCTTACTGAAAAAATATTGTCGGTTCTTATATTTCCCAGAAAATGCATGGGTTTGCCTGACTAAGCAGCCCAGAAGTCTTGATAAGAAATGAATGAAGACCCAATTCCTTATCACAGAGATACTGAGATCCAACATGTCTGACTAGAGGAGAAATTCTATCAGAAGTACTCAGAGATGATTCACTAAAATACATGTACTCTGAAATAGGGGAGGACTCACATCCTGAATTGGAAAATTAGCTAGAAGATGATATATGTAGATCAAAAGAAATATCTGGATTGGTGAAAGACAGAAGCATCCCCACCATAGTGGACATCATAAGGGTCCCAAATAACCTGAGAGAATGAACTGGCACCACACAGGCCAGATTCCTGGGACAGCCTCTGCCAATACTGGTTTCTTCTTCCCATTGCCCCCCACCAAAAAAAAAAAAAAAAAAAGCAACCTGGAAAACTGCATCCTTGCAACATCCTTGCCAGCACCCTCTGTGGGTGAAAAAAGCCCTTCCCACCCCAGGCAGATAGAAGATAAACAGAACAAATGAAATAGGAACTCAGCACAGACCAAATTCCTGGAGACAAAGGGGAGTGAAAGAGACAGATTGCTTAGTTCACTGTGAGCTCTTTCCTATCTTTTCTGCAAAAACTGAAACAATCTGAGTTAGCAGTAAATCCTGGAAAGTGATCACAATTACACTGCAGTGTTGGGGTAGGAGATGGGAACAGTCCTAAGCCAAGCTCAGGGACTGGACCAGATTCTGCTGCCTTGAAATGAAAATTCTGAGACAGGGTCAGTTTATGATTTGAGTGCAAAGTAAAAGACTGGCATGGGGTAAAGTAAAGATGTTTTGGCTACAAATTAGTAAAAAAAAAAATTGAAGCAAGAATATGGAGGTCTGCCCAGCAAAATGGAAACAGGAGTCACAGCACATTGCAGAGGGTGAAAGAAAACTTGATACCAGGAGATGTTTTTACATGTCCCTCCTCTCAAATTAATAGAGGTGGTCTGATGGTCAGACAGAGGCAAAAAAAGGGCAGTTAAACTATGCCCAAAGAATAGCCTGCATTAAGAAGGCATGCTTGACAAAATAAACACTCCTCACTACAGGCTAGTAAGCAGACTATAGCCAGAGGGAAAACTGTCCCCACAAACATTCCTTGGCTCAGGAAAGAAGGCTTTATGGAGCCTAGGCTTTATGGTATGGCAGGAACATGAAAACTGCCTTCGTTTTCTATTGTTGAAGTATTTCAAATTAGTTCAGATTCTTTTTTCAGAGGGTCTATATCTTTGATAAATTTGTCATTCATGCTTTGACTCACTTTTCCATATTTTTTTGTTTCTCCCATATCCATGTTGACCCATTTGGATAGTAGTTCCATAAATCTTTGGGTCAAGGCCTTCTTGAACTCTTAAGTTTGCTTACCTCTTCTTCAACATAATAATGCATAAAGCGCCATTACATGGTGATAGCCTTCCTCTCTCGGTGTGCCGTGGATCTGAGTAGAGGTGCTGGGGTATCTAGGGTTCTTTTATTGTATATTTCTCTCTCTCCCTGTCCTCTTTATCTCTGTCTCATTTTCTCTCTGTCTCTCTCTCTGTCTCTGTCTCTCTGTTTCTCTGTCTGTCTCTCTCTCTTTCTCATATTTGTACATTTACATTGTTGAGATAAGTTAGAGTGGGGAGCGATTATAATTGATGTGAAGATCTTTTTAGGTTCTATCTTCTTCCTGGGCATGGTGGCTCATGTCTGTAATCCCAGCACTTGGGAGGCTGAGGCAGGAGGATCATTGCAAGTTTGAGGCAAGCCTGGGCTACAAATTGAGATCAAGACCATCCTGAGCTGTATAGTGAGACCCCGTCTCAAAAATACAAAAAAAAAAAAAAAATAGATCCTATCTTCTAGTGACGTGTTCCTACCTTGATTTTTCCAGAGAGAGTGCTCACTCATTCAGCCTTCACCTCTTCAGCTGCCCAATGTAAATATTTTGGACCTCATCACTGTATGGTGAGGAGGGAATTGCTGCTAGTTACAGAAGCACCATCAGGTCAGATATAGTATCTATATGTGTTAACCCTAAATTTACATTTTACTCTTTATCAGTAGCTTTTAAAGACTACGTTGGAAGTTGTTTTCTTTTCAGGCTTAAAATACATTACTCCAAGCGCCCTGATCCTTAGAGTTTGTGGTGACATCTGCTATAATCCTAATGGGTTTCCTTTTGTATGTGATGCAGAACCCATAAAAAAATCATCGAAAAACGCTGAAACAAAAAATTGTATAGAATCCACAAGTTACATAAATGACCACTGTATGTACAGATTTTCTGAAATCAAACACAAAGTGGTGTATCATAACAAATTAACTCATAGAAGCTTTAAAGATGATAAAAGCATAGAAAAATTCAATCAAAAGCTACTACATGACACTAATACCAACCTAAGGCTATTTGAAATTAGAAACTAGAAAGCAGCACACATGGAATGAAAAAATCTATATGCAGAAACCATAACAGAAAACTTTCCAAGTATGTAGAGAGATTTCAACATATGGTAAGCAAGTCCTACAGAATGCCAACTATGGTGAAGAGAAGAAGATCCAAAAGACATATGTTGGTCAAGATTCCAGATGTTCAAGAATCTTAAAAGCTGTTAGAGAAAAGAAAAAAATCATACACAAATATAAGCCCATCAGGATTACAGCAATCTTTGTAACACAAATTTTAAAGGCCAGGAGACCTCATGGTGAAGTATTCCAAGCCTGAAAAGCAAACAACTTCAAACCCCAAATAATACATACTGAAAAAATTTTTTCTTTCAAAAATTTGTAGAGAAGTAAGGACTTCCCATGAAAAAGAAGTTTAAGAGATATGTAAAAACAAAGCCAGAACTCCAAAATTACTCAATAATGCTCTGCACAGAGACAATAAAGTAATAAAATCAGAAAAATCAGATTGATGGAATAAATACAACAAGGAAGAAAGATATATTAACAAAAATAAAGTAAGGCATCATTAACAGAAAAAGAATGCAATGAAAAGAAAAAGTACTGTTTAATAATAACTCAATTTTAATGATGGGAACTCTCATATAAAAAATCACAGATTAGCACAATGGATTAAAAAAGAAGATATAGCAATCTGTCGCCAGGTGTGGTGGCACATGCCTGTAATCCCAGCACTCAGGAGGCTGAGGCAAGAGGTTCATTGTGATCAGCCTAGACTACAAAGTGAGTTCAAGGCTACCCTTATAGCCCTGAACCTACAAAGTGAGTGAACCTACAAAGCCTTGAATCTACAAAGTGAGTTCAAGGCTACCATTGTGATCAGCCTAGGCTACAAAGTGAGTTCAAGCCCAGCCTGAACAGCATAGCAAGACCATGTCTCAAAAACACTGAAAAAAATCTGTTGCATTCAAGAAACTCATATAATCCAAAGAGATAGTCTTCAACTAAAAATCAAAGGATGGAAGACAATGTTTCATGTACCAGAACCCTAAAAGTAAGAAAGGGTAGCAATTTTACTGAGTGACAAAGTAAACTTTAAGTTAAAACAGATCAGAAAAGGAAAAAAAGGTCACTGTATTCTAGTTAAGGAAACAATCCATTAGAAAGAGATAACACTTATAAATCTATATGCACCAAATGGTGGAGAAGCTAACATCATGAAACAAATACTGCTACAAGTAAAAGATAAATAAATACCAACATAGTCATAGTGAGTGCTGTGGCTTATAGCTCGATGCCCTCCAGAGCCTCATGTGCTCATGGGTGGGACTTCTGGAAAGTGACTGAAGGCCTACGGTTTATAATACTGGATCATGTTTGTGTGACCCTGGATTAGTTCACTGATGGCTGTATAGCTGGGTGTGATGTTGGGCAGTGAAGTCTGGTTGAAGTTGTGACATTGTGAGTATAGCCTGGAACAGTGCCTATCCCTACCTTTTCCTCCCTCCATTCCTTTTTGGATTTTGCCACGCCATGAGCTGTCTCTCCTCTGCCATGCCCCTCTGCCATGCTACCTACACTGCCTTGTAGCCACCTGACTATGGACTGAAACCTGTACAAAATGTTAGCCAAGGTAAACCTTTCCTCCTTTAACTTGTAGGTATAGCATATTTTGTCTCTTTGTCAAGAAAGTAAGAGGATAGGTAGACTCAATTCTCTGTTTTCAAAAAGAGAAATCGACTAAACAAAAAAACACCAAATATTAAAGCAGAAACACACATTTGAAAAAAACATGTTTAATAGATATCTATAGTATTCTACTACAACAGAATGCACATTCTTAGCAGAGCACAAAACTTTCTCCAAAATGTACCACATAGTCATCCATAAAACCAGCTTACATAAATAAAAATAGTGAAAATCAACTCATGTATACTACTAAATCTATAAACATGTGGAAATATAATAGCACACTTTTGCACATCCAGTGGGTAACAGAACTCAAGGAAGAGATTAAACAGTTTGTGGAATCAAAAGACAGTGCCAATGCAGTTAAACAAAATATGTGGGACACAATGAAAGTATTCCTAAGAGAAGTGTATTGCTTTAATTGAAAAGCTCAAAATACTCTAAAAAAGACAAAATAAATGATATCAAAACCCAAAACTAGTTAAAGGAGGGAAATCATAATGATTAGAATATGAATTAATAAAATTGAGACTAACAAAGAAAGAATTAAAAAATTAGATACATACTTATCCAAACTTACCAAAAGAAAGAGAAAAAATTCACATCAATGCCATTACAAATGAAAATGTTGAAATCAAAATGGATATCATTGAAATCCAGTAGATAATTAGTAACTACTATGAAAAATTATACTTAATGAATTGTAAGAATCTTGACTAAATAGGAATGTTCTCATATGAATTACCAAAATCCAACAAATAATATGTAAAAATTATGAACAATCCAATAAGAAGACAAAAACTGAGTCATTAATAAAAACCTAACAACTAAGAAAAGCCCAGGACCTAGTGGACTCCCTGCTGAATTCTATGAGAACTTTAAGGAGGTTACAACTCCGATACTCCTCAAATCCTTCACTGAAATTGAAAGAGAAGGAGTGCTTCCAGATTCACTTCTGGAATCCATCACCATTCAATCCAAAATCAGACCAAGACCCAACTGAAAAAACCATAGGATAATCTTCTTAATGAGCACATCAATAAAATGTTTGTAAATATAATGTAATAAATAATGAAAAGAATTATACATTATGACTCAGTATGTTTTATTCCAGGGTTGCAAAGATGGCTCAACATATGCAAATAAATAAATGTAACATACTCCATAAACAGAGCCAGAGTCAGAAACCACAGGACCATAGCAATAATTCCAAAGAAAAACTTGAGAAAATCCAATACCCATTTGTGATAAAATCCTAGAGAAAATAATTATTGAAGGACTTTACCCCAATGTAATAAAGGCTATTTATGGCAAACCAATGAAAAACATCAAATTGCAGAAAACCTGAAAGTTTCCATCTAAAATCAAGAATAAAACAAGGATGTCCACTATCACCAGTCTTATGAAAAACAGTACTCAAAACATAAACCAGGGCAAACATGCAAGGGAAAGAAATAAAAGAGATAATCATAGGAAAGGAAGAATTAGTTATCATTATTTTCAGATGACACAATCCTCTAGGTAGAAGACCTAAAAAAAATCTATTGAAATATTCCAGAATTAAAAACCAAATTCAGAAATGTAGAAGGACATAAAATCTACCAATAAAAAACAATAATGTTCCTGTATGCCACATTAATAATGAATTCATTGAGAAAGAAATTAGAAAAACAATACCTGTCAAGAAAAATTAAATACATTGCAATTAACTTATCCAAGAAAGTGAAATACCTCTCCAATAAAAACTACAGTGCCCTGATAAAGAGGGTGGAAGGGGATATCAAAAAATAAAATAGATCCCTTGTTTCTTGATAGGCAGACTCAGTACAGTGAATACTTCCAACACTGAACAAGCAGGAGGCCTCACAGTATCTGTCTTGAATATATACAATGATAATACAGCATGGTATTTGGAAAGAAACAAATATAGGGATCAATGGAACAGAAGAAGAGGCTGCAGGAACTATTTCAGATACATTTATCTCATCTTTGACACCAAAAAACATAATTTGAACAAAAAGTATGACCTTTAGCAAATGGTGCTAAGACTATCTATATGCAGAAGACTGAGGCTAAATCTACATCTCTCACCATGTACTAAACTAAAATCAAAATGAATCAAAGAGCTAAATATTAAAGGACAAACAACTAACCTCTTGAAAATAAAATAAGCAAAACTCTTGAAGTCATATGTATGGGCAAGGACTTTGCAAATAAAAATCCAGTTCAATGAGAAATAATAGCAAGTCAACTAATGGGATTACATCAAATAAAACATCTACATATTAAAGGAACAACTGATAGAATAAAGAGACAATGTACAAAATGGAAAAACAATTTTTACCAGTACATCTCAGGCAGAAAATGAATATATAGACTATATAAAGAACTCAAAATCTAGACCCTCCAGCATGAAATACTGAATTAAACATTAGGCAACTGAAATGAACAGATGCTTCTTAGAGGAAGAAATATAAGTGGCAATAAATACATGGAAAATGTTCATCTCTACTGACCATCAAAAATGTGCATTAAAACAACATTGAGCTAGAGGCAGAGGATTAGGGCATGGAAGACTGACTGGAAAACAGGATGTAAACTGTCAATTACAAGGAAGTGGAAAGGCGGCTAACCAGCAGGATGTGACCTGTCAGTACAGCTGGGATACATGGGCAGAGCAATTTCTGATTGACCAGATCTGAGAGGTTATAAAAGATGGTGGCCACTGACTTGATTGCCACAGAGATTTTCTGTTCTGTCTTCCCTTTACTTTGGAGGTCTGTTCTGCTTGAGGGATGTATCTTTTCTTGTTCATATTTTTCCCCTATTCTTCCCTTTTCTTTCTTTATTTTAAAGTTTAAGTTACATTTTTGTGTTCATTTGTTGCCCAGGCCAATTTTGCGGGGCTGGATAGGAAGAACCCAGAACCACTGGACACTGCATTAATTTGCTTATTAATTTGCTTATTAATAAAGATAACTTCAAGGGATTTATAGGAAAATGGATACAGCTTGTAAACATAATGTTAAGTGAAACAATCACATAAAGAAGCTTAAATAACATATAGTTTCTATCACATGAGAAATGTAAAGTTTAAATAAAAGGCAAAATAAAAGACTGATAAAAGGAAAGAATGAAACAGTTCTTTGGCACATTGGAAGGACACAATGAAACTGAAGATAAAGATAACAGCAAGGCAATGGGACATAAAATTATTTGACATGTTCCATGTGTATGTGGCAACTATGCACTACAAACATAATCATTCTAGCAATATAATAATAATAATTAATAATAATAGAAGGGGATTTATAGACAGAAGAGGGAAGATGACAGGGAATTAAAAAATAATATGTACCAAACACATGTACCTACTCCCTAAGATTGATATGGGCGTCTGATACCAAAAGCACATACTAATGAAAGCATTTTTAAAAGACTAAATTATTAACATCCATAACATTTAATAGGTGAAGCTAATGCAGAGAGAGAAAAAAGTGAAGCTTGAAAATCCACCATCAGGTAAAAATGAACTAACTTGACTGCCTCAGTCTAATTATGTAAAGAAGAGCTTCTGTTGGTGAAACTGCAGAGTGAATTATGCTCAGCGGCACCCTATGTGGACCACATACTTTCTCCCTGATAAAGTGTCTATGAGTCTAAATCTAATGTGCTTCTATGTAAAGAAGACAATCTTGTGTACAAGGCGAGTAAGAAAAATGAGTTTAGAGCAAACATTTTTCCCTGCAGCAGAACTGAGACAAGTTGCTCTTCTCCATCAGGAATCCAGAGACACATTCCTGTGGTCGTGTCGTGCTGTGAGTGCTTGAACATGTTGGTATTTGGCTGTTTGTCAATGAGATGTTTCCGTTGCTGCTCTTACAGAAAGCTGTTGCAATCAGCAGCTGTGACCCTTTGCATGTAATTAACAGTGCTGCATTTGAAGAGTAGTAGGATAAATTAGTGGCAGAAATGACAAAGATTTCTTGAGCTAAAGACCTCTGGAAAAGTCAGAGGTTTAGAAGCAAACACTAAAGAAGCACCAAGCAAACATCTAAGGAAGCATCAAAGCTTAACAGCTTAGGGGAAAGAAATATTGAACTATTTATACAGTTGGATGCAGCACACTTTATTTGGGAATGTATTGGAGGACAGTAATTTGCATACCTCTGTTCTAACATAGGAGAATACAATTTCCCATGTACATATTTAGTTACTTTAGTGCTTATTGGAATAAGCTAAATAATAAAAAATTAACTTTGTTTAATGTAATTCAGGTTAAAGGATAGAACAGTATATCTAATTATCATCACTGAGCAAGTAAAGTTAAATGGATTTAATTAATATTGTCACATCAATTACAATAATCAATGCTTCCTCTTGCAAAATAAATCTTTCTGGAAAATGAAATGATGTTGCTATATATATGTTTGTGTCATGATAGGCGGTTCCTTTAAAATACATTATAAAATTTGTTTTTGTATTTTAATCTATTTCTCATTTATATAAAAATACTTGTTGACCTCACTAATGAAAAAAAAGACCTTTATTTTCTAGCAGCAAGACAAATTTTAATAGGTCATAAAATTAATAATTTTTACCTCTTTCAAAATGTGTTAGTAACTGTCTCACCCCAGAAGAGGTACCTGATATTTGTTTGACAAAGAATCACTTGCTTGTCTCTGTCTTTGGAAAAACCTCCAAGGAGACAATAATTCACAGCATACCTATAATGTTATTTATTGTGCTGTTCCCTGCACAGTAGAAAATCTATAGTTCAAATTGATTGTGTGGTAGCAAGTGCAGGAAGGTTCACCATGCACTGTACGATCATGACACTTTCTTCCCATACACATAAAATATCCCAGTTGTTTTTTAATAAGCAACAAAAGAAGCCTTGGTTATCTATGCTTCTAGAGAGGTCTTTGACATGATTAAACAAATTGACTTAATTCAAATCAATTACACTTTAAGGCACAATAACTGCTCTGTGATCATTTTCTCCTTTACCTGCTTCACACATATTAGTGATAACAGAATTACCCACATCTATTCACTCATCAAGCTCTATACACATCACATGGGGGACAAGCTGTGGCAACATAGTACCAATATACCCTGTTTCACCTTGTGTAGAAAACAAAGAGACAAAGGTACAAAGAATTTACTTGTAGGGAGAAAGAATTCTACTGAAGGCTCACTTGTGTAACTGTTATCAGTAAATTTGTAATTCCACAAAGTTCTTTAATATCATAGGATGAAATTCAATTGCTTGAGCAAAATGCATTCCTCTTGGCCAGATCAGGGTTTAGATTTATTTAGACATCACAAACGCATGTATCTTTAAGCTTCTTTCGATGACAGAAGGCTCAGGGTCCAGGCCACGCCCTGTGGTGCCACTTAATAGTTTCTGGCAGTTTGCCAGCATGTTTGATGACTGCAGATGTGTAAGAGCAGGTTTGCTCATAGAGTTGCCTAGGTTTTTGGTATGCAAGCCATCATATAATGAACACAGCTATAATTCTATGGTGTCATTCGTCATTCACATGTCTCCAGTCAGCTGAAGGTTCTTTTCCTCAATTCAGTTAGAAAGTCTAATTGGAAAAGTGGATATCCCTTGTTACTAGCAGCTCTAGTTTGGAAAGCTAACAGTTCTGAGGTCTGAGTGTCAGGGGCTCTTGACACTTAGTGTTACTGCTTTCCCATCAGCACTGCAGCACCTCTGGCAGTGTTTTAGAGGTCTTCCACCAGCCTGCACTGTCTCTATGGGGGTTTGCGTGTTTCCACTGGTCTCTTCTGGTGGTTGCCATTGGTTCTGACTGGTTGATACTGCCAGTCTCTGATGACTTCTCCTGTCAATCTTAGCTGATGTTCACCAGTTGTAGTGATCTCTGGAACTCTTTAAGGTTAACAGGCTTAGTGTCATCAACTAGTCTAAGGCAAATTACTCTGGCAAGACCACCTGCAAAGAATCCTAAATAGATTTAAAAGCCAACACAAGCAAGGTTTTATTGGAACATGTGCTACAGCACAGAGAAGTGTGCACAGGAAGGAGGGGCCTCTTTGACATTATGAAGGTCTAGGACAGAGCACTGATGTAGAAAATCAGAGGACACGCACGGTCTCATTTGCAGATTTTCTGGTCTTCCACAGTAATGAGATGGTGGGGTCAAGGTGGAAACACCAGGCGCCCACAAGCGTGAGTCATCTGGGAAGGTCTATGCTGCAAGCTTGCTGCCTCTAAGACAGATCTCTCCTGAAATGGCCACAGGAGTCTAGGGCAAACACAACTCTCATGGCCTCCATTTAGCTGCACTTTTGGATAAACAGCTGCTACTTTGAACACCTCCAATGGCCCCATGAAAATGGTGGGAATGAAATTGTGTCTGGCTTTTGAGATCTCTTTAAAAGGGCTGGACAGGGGCTGGGGATATAGCTCAGTGGAATAAGCACCTGCCTAGCAAGCGCAGGGTCCTGAGTTCAATTCCCAGTACTGCCAAAAAAAAAAAAATCAATGAGGCCTAAAAGGGCTGGACATGTCAGTCATAAACTCAGAGTCATGGACTTCAGGGACCCCAGCAAGGGGTCTTTATACCTCCTGATCTCTGCCCTATCTAGGATGGCTTCCTGGCCAGCCTCAGAGTTGGCAGCTGTTTCTCAAACAGCAGCAACCAGAAAGGAGCTTTAAAGCTGTCAGTCACAGCAAGACTCATGTCACTGCTCTCTAGGGGGCAGTCACTTTAGTAACCCCAGGGGTGTCCAAAAGACACCCAGGTCACCCTCAAAGAGGCAAGGTGGAGCTAGAGAAAGAGACACTGAAGCTGTCAGCTGTCAGACTCCTTTCTGGATTTAAAGAGGAAAGGGACTATCTCAAAAGTATACTAATGTTCTTCAGGCTGCTCAATTTTGACACAGAAGTACAATAGGACAATACTACTATATAAAGTCCCTCATTAACTCTTCATAATTAATGTGATATCCCATAACGTGGTGGTAGCAGTATAGAGCATGACACAACAACTCAACACAATATGATGATGTGCTTAACTCATTGATTTGTACTTTTAATCAGAAGTTTGTGTATGAGCAAGATGAGAATGGAAAGATGAAGTTGAATAAGAGTATACTAATTGGGTTTCAGATACAGAAAGTTTAAAGTCTTAACCATTATATCCGTCTGCTTCTCAGTGCTGTAAATAGTAATACATGTTTTAGCAGAAAATTTATTCCCTTTGGGTCACATTATCATGGTTAAAATTTTGCCTTTTATTTATTTATTTATTTATTTTTATTTTTTTTTTAAAAGTTTTGCCTTTTAAACAAGTTTAGAATAGCTCATATCCAAGAGAAAAAGTAGGTAATAATTTTCAGGGTACTAAAACGTATTGAAACATTAGCAAATAATGTCACTACATTTAGTACATTAATATTTTAGGGCAGAAATGTACATATCATGAAATAATGAAAATAAAATAAAATAAAAATCAAGAGACACAATGGTCCCTAAATCCCATTGTGGTGGCACACATCTGTTATCCCAGTACTTGGAAAGCTGAGAGAGGAGGATCATCACAAGTTCAAGACCGGCCTGGACTACACAGTGAGTTTACATCCAGCCTTAACTACATAGTGAGGTCTTGTCTCAAGAAAATCATCTCTGAAGATATTCCCCCCCCGCCGCAAAATAATAAATCTTTTACCATTTTAAAACATTCCTTCTTGATATCTAGTATTTTACTTTCCGAACCAACTGGTTTCATGTGATTAGAGGCCATTGCTGCCAGGTTTATTTGTCCAGCACTCAATTTGATAACATCTCCATATTCTTTAGTTCGCTTGTGCCACCAGACCAGCCCCAGGATTTACTAAAGTATAGAAATTCCTCCATCCATAATACTTTGAAAAGTCCCAAGCAAAGAAGCAGCTGCTAAAGTTTTAGTCATTTTAAAGGCTTTTAGTAGAATAAAGAGCACATTATAGAGTATAATTATAATTTGTCATTGTTCATTAAAGTAAAGGTAATTTACATTCTTATCATGCTACTACACAATGCCTGGCCCTTATTCATAGTCATATCTTGGACTTAGGTCACAACTGTTTCCTACATATTTGTATAATATTCTTCTGGCTCTAAATTAGAGATAATAAAACAACCAACTAATTAATCAGTTAAATTCTGTAAAATTTTATTCAAAAAATAAAATAACAGAAGTTTTGTAAAATTTATTATGGAATTGAAATATTGTACATTTTCTGCCTCTGCCCACCTAACAGTGGAACCGTTTCTCAGTGCTTCTGCTCTTTTAAAGGAGGGCTGTGGCTTCTTAATGCCTCCTTTGGTCTTACCACCACAGAGCAAAAAAAATGAGATCTATCCACCAAGCAAGAAGTGATGATCTCATGTATGTTTTCTGAATTCATGATGATTTTTATGGCCAAATATCTATACTCAAAATTAAAACAAAAAAGGAGTACACCTCTTCTTTTTCCTCAACCTTGCATATCTATAATTTACTGAGCAATATACTGTATCATAAACCTACAGAATAATCAAATCCTTTTTGTTTTTTAGACCTTGTCTTATTTACAAAAAATAGACTTAAAATGTAAAATAAAAAGGAATTACAGAAATAAAGCATTTTCCCAGGTGTTTCTGAGAAATGAATAAGAAGCGGGCAGAAAGAGTCCACGTGTCGTCTGTCTCTCATTAACTTCCCCGCAAAGCGCAGCTGAAAGCAGGAACCAGGACAAACTCTGGTGAACTCTCAGTAGTCAAATGTAGTCCCTAGAGGGAACACTGAGAACAAAAATAGTGTAGTAACAGTTAAAGAGAAAAGTGCATGCCTCGCTGTCATTCATTAGATTTTCTAAAAAGGCACAGCAATCTCTATGCCAGTGAAACAATTATGAGCGCTTTGTGCAAGAATATCTGAGGTACTAAGATCAAAATGTGTTTCAAAAGATAAAATGTTTTCATTTTTTCTTCTTTCCTTCTTCCTTCCTCCCTCCTTCCCTTGTTTCTTTCTTCCTTTCTTCCTGCCTTCCTCACTGCTTCCCTCCATCTCTTTCTATTTCCTTTCTTGATTCATTCTTTCAACTTCTTTAAATTCTATCCGGAACTCAACATGAACTCAGAGATAGCCAGGTATTGGTGTCAGTACCTATTCTTAGCATTGAAATCTTAACACTTGAAGGTATTATTCTGCAGAATGCCATAGATTATAGAAGAAAATTGAGAGTACTGTACACTAAGGCTTTATAGAACAAAGATGAGAGTACTATACTTTAAGGCTTTGAATATACTTTTAATCTCTCAAATAGTTGCAAATATTGGACATATAAAATATGCAATAACTGCATACTCACATTATTTTATGTGAGGTATTTATATGCAATATTTCTACTTATTAACAGATATCACCAAAATTATAACTTCTTTTACCCCTACTTTTTTCAGGTGAGTAATACTGCCTTGACTAATTTCTTATGGCCAGAAAATTAACTAGACAAAAATTGGATTTGTTCTTTAACAGATGCTGCCTTTATTTACTTTTGATTCACCATAACTCCTAGGTTAAGCATTTCTGTTGAGTGTGTGTCTGTCAGAATTTCCTTCATTATAACAGAGGGTAAAGAAGGTTGTACCCTTCCATCGTGAACAGTCAAGTTTTTGCATACAGTAGGTTGGTGTACATGCTCAGAATTGCTCATTTGAAGCACAGTACGTGCTCATTTGAGGCTTCTCTGAATCCATTCCATTTGGTATGTTCACTGCAGTTAACTGCATAGTATTCGCCACATTATGGAAGATGAAATAAGTTATATGAAAACTACCAGCAATTGCTTCTCAACATTTTGGCTAAGAGCGAGTGGTGACCTCGTAACGGAATGAACCTAATAATGGGAAAGAAATTTAAGCAAGGGCCTGCCATTTATTCTTTTAATACACATTTTCAAAGCAAACATTTTTAATCTTAGCTTTATCCATTAAATGACCTCCTTATTTATGTCAGAGATTTTGCATAGCGTCTTGAGGCATTTTGCGTTTTGCTTCCTGGTAAGGGTATTCATTTTGTACTGCTGCTTAAAACATTATCACAAAAATCTGTGGTTTAATTCAAGCCCCGCTCATTATCTTAGACTCCAGGGCTCAGGGATGTCACCACCGGCAGCTAGAACGTCTCTTACACGGTCTCTGAGAAGTAATGGTGACAACGGCAAGGTGACAGCTACAGTTCCATGTGACCTTCAGGATGACCTTCACGGTTACACGCCAGTGGAAAAATACATGTTCCTGCTGATGGAGAGTTCACGGGTTCCTTCTAGAAAACTACCAGGAGAGGGAGATCCTGGACTCAAGGCTCTGCGTAAAATGCTTGCCTGATTCTATCAGGGTTACAGAGCTATTGCCTCTTGTGATCAGCACAAAATCAACTGATGTATGACTCTAATTAACTCTGCTACGTCCTGTCACTTTTTCCACATATAAGTAACTTTCTATCAGTTCAAAAGTCACAGGTTTTACCGTGTTAAAAAAGAGAGGACCATATAAGTTGGGGGTTCCTTGGGGAAGCACGTTAGAATTCTGCCTATCTTGTGTTATTTCTATATCCAAGAAATGACTTTTTTCTCCAGAAAATACAGCATGTTTTCTGCTATTTCTACTATATGGACTAAAGATCCCTAAAGATCACTATATTTTACACTTTGGTAAATTTAATTGGAATTGCTTCCTTTGGTTTTTGAGACATTTTTATATAGATTCAATTTTAACATAATGAAAATAGTACTCTTTTATGTGTCAGCTTTGTTCTAAGAACTTTTGTGTACTAATTTATCAATACAGGAATGTTATGACATAGACATTATCATCATTTCTACATTAGACATGAAGAAACTATGATATAAAATGCCCAGATAATTTGTCTAAGTACTTTATAATTATATTACATTAGAAGTGGCAAAGGTATAGTATGATAAACTTAATATGAAAACATAAATGTTTTGTTTTGAAAGATGTATAAAGTTAAAAATTTCAAATTAGTAAATTTCTAATTTACTATGTATATACATATATATTTACAATATATATAATTCAATGCAAAAATCTCTTAATATATTATTAATGTGTGTCCATAAAATAATAAAATACAGAACATATACTAATTACATTAAAAAACAGTTCAACAAAAAATAAATCTTTGAAATATGTTTCATATTATTTATAGCTAAGAAAACATAAATTAAAACTGAAATTATGCTTTACCCTATATATAAGTATATCAGAAAATAATAAAAATTTTAATATTATTTGTTATTATTTAAAATGCAAGTGAATAGGTATCCTGCTATACTGCTGTAGAATTTCATATAAGTATAGTTTTAAGAAGAAAATTTAGTAAGGTCTATAAATATTTTTAAATGGTCTGTGATGGAATATTAAAGCTTATAATAATAAAAACGTCTAGAATTGGTGGAAGGACAAGTCGTAGATACAATAAACAAAGTAGTAAAAAAAAGACCTAAAAAATTCAACCAACCTTTTGTTCAGGCAAAACAACTGCACATGAATGTTCATCCAGATTTTGTCATAATGACCAAAACCTGGAAATAACCAATATGCCTGTCTATCTTTGAGTGGTTAAAAAAATGTAGTACATTTATAATATGCCATTGTATTAGCAATAATTAAAAAGAACCAAGTATAGACGAAGAACTCAGATGAATCTTAGGGCAATCATACTGATACAAAGATCGATTTTGATAGGTTACATCTGATGACTATATGATTCTTTTCTCATAGCATTGTTGAAACGACAAAATTACAGCCAGAAAGACTGCCAGCTGTCCTGTGTGAGAGTACGGGGCGGGCAGGAGGTGAGGAGAAACGGACACCACGGAGAATTCCCGCGGTAAGGGGACTGCTCAGTGTCTTAACGGCTGTGGTGCCTACGTGGGCCTATAATAAAATTTGATAAAATAATACATATAAATGTGTGTGTGTGTGTGTGTGTGTGTGTGTGTGTGTGTGTGCATGTACACAGACACATAAGACCATGTGAATTTGGGGAAATGTGAATATCACAGACCTATCAGTGTCCATACACCAACTGTTACATTTTACTGTAGCTTTGTAGTTTTTACTGTAAGTGGGAAACTGGGTGAATCTGTCATACTATTTGCAATAAAACCCATAATTATCTCCAAATGCAATGTTTAGTTGTAAAAGACGTGACATTTTACTGGGCAAGTCTCTTTCTGGGCCTTACCTTACAAATATACTCATAGGTACAAGGAATAAATAAAAAGAACAAAACTAAGTTGCCATTGTTTATGACATCAAAATATTGAAAAATAACCTAAAGTTCATCAAGAGAAGAATAATGCACTTATGTATCTCTAAATAGTTGAGCTAATCATTGAAAGGAAAAATAAAGAATATTTCTCCTGAATGAATATTGAATACTGTAAAGTATGTGAAAGAACAACACTAAAGTAGTGAGTTATTTACTTTTAGGAAAAAGGACAAGGAAGATAGTGTGAACAGAGAAAATGGGAATAAAGAGCTTTGCTAGTGTTTGCTGTGTAATTTTGAGAAGCACGGAAATGCTCTGCTCAAATCCGCTGATAAAGTATGGCCATAACTTTGATATGTGAACTTTAGTGGATTAAGACATGCTTAGCAGATTTGAAAGCAGGCTCCTAAATATGTCCAGGTTAGTAAGAGGGTGTGACCTTGGTTAATGTATATGGCCCCTCCCGCCCCATTTCTCTCTGGCACTTACCCCGCTTTGCTCCAAAGCCATCGTGAACTAAGTGGCTTCATTTCATCACCCCCTTGTGTCAGGAGAATTTTGCCTCCCTGTTACATTTGCTGCATGCAAGCCTGCCAACCATGTACTGGAGTCTCCTGAAACTAAGCTAACCTTTTCTACTTTAAATTGTAGTATCTGGTATTGTGTCTCAGCAACAGGAAATCTAACACATTCAGGGAGCAAAGTCAAGTGAGAGTCTCCAGTGTGACATGCTGGCTCCACAACTGGACTCATGCAGAAGTCATGCTTTCCCTGGCTTGCTCTAAGTGCCATGGAGGGAGTAGTGCTGTAACTTCTAACAGATCATTATTTAGTGTCTCCTTCATGGTTTTGACCAGAAGACTCATCATACTTCTAGATAAAAGTGTCTTAAAATTGCACAGCTATCTGAACCTTCCTACCCCACTATCCTTCTTCTTCCAAAGATATGAGACTTACGTGAAAGTCTGAAGACTCTCTCTGCCTAGTCCTCTTCTTTATTCTTCAAAACTGCCCTCCCTTGTCAATTTTTATAGCTAGGCATCTGCATATTAAAGGACCTCACCTAACACAAACTTATTTTCTATCATGATCATGTATTAATTATAAGAATATTAAAGCTGAATATTTAATTTTAGAATGGGTAAATAATTATGACAACATCTTGGTTTGTAAAAGTTTTTCTTAACATCAGTAAAAATACTCAAGAATTTTCATATGTTCTCTAGTATATTTCCATTCTACACTTCATGAAGACATGGTGGACTTCTAGTCAAAATGCCCCAAATAAATGCAGATCTGATTACTTGGAGGACAGCACTCCAGGAGATTGACTTTTAGTTCCTGGTACTTAGACTTATAAAGCCTCCCTAGTTCCTGGGATTCTGCATTTACAAATGATTGCTTAAATTCATGACCTACTGGAGAACTTTACTTTTTACTTACAACCTTATAGTTTGAGAATCAAAGATTAACAAGCACTAAAACAACACTTTTCTAGGAGCAGGCAGGTTTGCTGTGGTTTGAATGTGTGTTTGCAGAATTTTAGGTGCTACTGGTGGGACAGTGCCAAGCAGTAGGACTTTAAGTGATGCTGGAGGCCTTGAGAGCTTCTGTCTTATAGGGGGACTTGAGGACCTTTTCAGAAAAAGAAGCTTCACCAAGTATCCGCTGGTCTGTGTGTGTGTGTGTGTGTGTGTGTGTGTGTGTGTGTGTGTGTGTTCCTCAGGAGCAGAGGGCAGCTCTCTTCAGCAAACCAGAACTGCTGCTACTTTGCTCTTGAATCACTCAGCCTCTAGAACTCCGAGAAAATAAATTTCTCCTCTTTCTAAATTATGCAGTTTGTCACTTTATTATAGCAGCATAAACAAATGATCAGTAAAAATGGTGCTAAGAGTAGGGTGTTGCTCTCACAGACGCTTTTGAGCATGTGGACATCACTTTGGAACTGGTAGTGGAAAGAGGTCAGATTTGCTTTGGCAAATCAGCACTGGAAAGAGCTCAGATGGGCACAGAGGAGGTGATTCCAGTCAGAGTTGGAGAATGAGAAAAGCTGTAGGGAGATATTTTCTGAGAGACTACTAGAGACTGCTGAAATAGTTATGAGCAATCTATAGGTAGAAAAATGTACAGTAATGACCATTCTAATGAGCTTTCAGAGTAAGATGAGGAAGCATCAAAACTGAGGCAAAAGCCTCCTTGTTATGAAGCAGCAAAGAACTTGGCTGAGTTGCATATGGGTTTTGAACTCTGTGGAAGGCACGAGTTAAGAGCAAGAAGAAATCTATGAGCAACCATATATTCATGAGCCTGCATAGCTTCTCGAGCCTGCTTACTTAAATACAGGGAGAGAGAAAAGATTTAAACACAGGATTTATTATTAAAGTGGAAGCAGAATATAGAATTTTGGGAAAATCTAAACCTGTTTATGTAAAAAACTAAGAAGTACATTTTTAAGGTAACATGAAGTGTGTGTACAAGCAACAGTGTGACAGAGACTGGCACAGCCAGATGACAGCCAGGTGCTGTTCACAGGGCAACAGAGGGCCTTTCAGACATTTTCAAGCCTGCTCTTCCCAACACTGGTTCTGAGTATCAAAGCCTTGAGGGCAGAATGGATTTAAAGGAAGGGTTTAGAGCACCCAAAGGTCTCAGGACTTGCTGTCCAGGGCCAGCTCTAGTCTTTGCTTCCAGTATTCTGCTGAAGCACTCCTGCACTACCGAAGACGTGGCTCAAGTAGCCCCAGATATGGCTTGGATTGCTGCTCTGGAAGGCACAAACAGTGAACCTTGGCAGTGTCTATGCTGCACTAATCCTGAAGGTGGATTAGGTGTGCAGATGTAGAGGGCATGGCATGAAATCCTTCTAGATTTCAAAAGATGATTTAAAACTGTTACAGTCTAGGTGTTACCACTCAGCCTAGCATTCTTTTGCTTGATTCAGCTGGAAATCATGGATGGGCAAAGAGCAGCGCTTTGGCAGACCTGATGTCACCAGCTGACACCAAGTAGCGCAGGATACCAGCAGAGGACACAGCCAGCTGATGCTGACTGCTGCTGCCGGCCATCACCATAAACGCTAGCTTGTTTCCGACACTGCAGTTGACTCTGCTGGGTGCTGCTTTTTGCTGCTGGTCCTTGTTAGCTGCTAATTTTTGGAGTTCTTCAGTGTTAACAGCTCTGAATATTTATTCGTCTTTCTTTAGAAATAACTGCTCTGTCTACAATACTCAGGATAAAACATCCCAAGTATATCTGTAGGACTTTTGGATCCCACAGTACCTAAGAAATAAATCATAAGCAGGTTACCAGCACCACCAAGGCCAATTCTTTATTCTAACAGGGCCTGTGTTGCAGCAGAGGGGAGCAAGGACACAGGAGGGAGTCTTCTTAAACTAACACCTGAGGAGTAGTTAAGAAATGCTGCTTATGTAGCAGCTTGCAGGCCTGTTGCAGTGAGGGTCAGAGCTGAAAGCCCGCTATAAATGTTGGGTTTGCAAAGAAGGAGCCTGGATTCTTCCCCTCCTCATACTGGCCCCTTCACAAAGGCAGCTATTACCTAAAGTCATGCCAGAGTAGAGAATGGTGGTTTGAAAACCAGGGAGGACCCTGAGGCAAATTGTCCCAGTCCTTCGGGGTACAAGGGGAACACAAGGAAACCAAGGGGAGGGGCACGCAGCTGGTCAAGCCACGCCCTTCTCTCCAGCTAGCTAGGGAAAAGTGAGACAGTCAGGGGCTCCTGACCTGTCTCATTTTGCTCCCGAGAGACTCGTTTTCCTTACTCTAAGGCGAGCTGATACGAGAAGCTCCACCTTCTCTCCCTGCTTCAAATTCTATCAGCGGCAGTTGCCTCTGACTACGGGAAGAATAGAAGTCTCTCAGCTGACCCGCTGTTGGGTAGCGTCCTGGCTCAGCCACCGCTCCTGTGTACGTGGGGTTCTGGCCCCTCCACTGGAGACACTGGTTGGAAGCGCTCCATCATCAGCTCAATGTAGAAATCCTCTAGTCTGGAAGACACAAATTTCCCCAGCGGTATAAGATGCATATGGCGTAATTATGTGTAAAGGACACCAGGGGAGCGTCCTATCTGCCATCACAACTCGAGCCTTTGCAACCTCAAGTATCTGCTCCTCCCAGCTCTTCTGGGCTACAAACTGCCTCAAAGATTGTTTGGCCTTTTTCATGAAGACAAACTATTGCCGGTACTTCCTGTACTTCGAGCTTTTCTCTACCATGCCCTCCAGCCTAGACACATTCTGCCGGAGCCGAAACCAGACCTCAGAAATGCCTCTATAGCGATAACGCCTGCCTGATCTCATCAGATCTCAGAAGCTAAGCAAGACTGTGCCTGCTTAGTGCTTGGATGGGAGCGTGCCTAGAAATACTGAGTACTGTAGGGTTTTCCCAAAGGGATTTTCTATCCAGAGAAACGTTGCACCTCAAGAACCATCCTAAGAGTTTATGACTGCCCCACCCAATCTACAAATCACCAGTAGCCACTATAAGCCACAGTGACCCATGGATTGGAATTAGCCAATTGACAACCACTTTGGCTTTGTTGTCCTTGAAAATGGAACCCAAAGTATGTCCATTAGCAGGTCCCAACCATAAGCACCTCAAAAATCAAACCTTCCTTATTTGCCAATCCTATTTGTTCTCTGGCTGCAAGACATCTTCTGAACCAAAACTAACTGGGGACCATGGTGAGAGCAAGGGAGACAGGGTATCTGACTTCTTCCTCCAGGTGTGTGGAACTATAGAACTGAAACAAAAATTACCTTTGAGGGCAACCCAGATTTCATGAGTGATAACTGTGACCAGCAGACCGATACCTGTATTCTCTCCCAGGTGCCATCATTAAACAGTCAGTCATCCCACTGCCAGTGCTTGTGAGCACCAGGAGGAAGAGTACCAGCCAAGGGACAGCCCATGTTTGAGTAAGGGTTCTTATTGTTAGCCAATATGTCTTATTGTGTGTGTGTGTGTGTGTGTTTTTTTGTATTGGGAATTGAACTCAAGACCTTGCGCTTGCTAGGCAGGCATTTATACCCCTGCGCTATATCCCCAGCCCGAATATGTCTTATTGTGACAAAGGGTCATTTCTTCAGATTACATTAATAGAAAGAATATGCAGATGCTTTAAAAGTTAAGGGTTCAGTTTTGTTTCTACAGGTGTAAAAGGTAAGGGTCAAAGTTAAGTGTTTATTTTTGTTTCCACAGGTGTGAAAGGAAGTGAATAATGGTCAAGTAGCCTGAGCAGCTTTGGAGTTTTCTATCCCTTACTATAAAATCCTCTTACCTACTTGGACCCACATGGTGGTTTCTGGAAGTTTAAATCCCTACCAAGACTGTGGACAGTTCTGCACAGATCACAAAGCAAGGAGTCCATGAACCATTCCTTCTTTGACAAGACAGTCTCAGAAATGTACTAAATGTTCAATAAATATGAACCACACTGTGTTATAATTTAGTAATATTAAGTTGATTTACAGTCATAAATATTTTAAGTACTAATCAATTTTATTACATTCTTTTTTCCTCAAGTACTATCTTGGAGAAATGGAGAATAACTGAGGAAAGGAAATAGACTAGTTTACAGTGGTCATCACTGATGAAATGTAATTGTGTGAAGAAAGGGAAGGAGCTGGACACTAGGTGACAAGATGGAGAAACTGCAGAAAGACAATAGTTTGTGCACGTTCTGAAAATGTTACTGCAGACTCAGAACATATAAAACTATAAGCAGTCTAAATGACCTTTTCAGACATAGAAATAGGGGTTTGGTTATTGGTACAATGTCTAAAATTTTGTGTCCAGTTCTAAAATCTCAAATTTTGCCTGAGTAGATAACAAACTCTATAACAGAAGACAGCATGCTCTGTCACTACTGTACTTCTAGAAATTACAAAAGTGTTTAGCATACAAACATTCATTCAACAAATACTTTAAATAATTAGTTTATATGATTGAATGGGTAAATGTCTTACCTTCAAAATTTGATAATATGGCTTAAAAAGCACTCTAAAATGTCACTGACTTAATTATATTAATGTAAATATTGCATTAATGATATTGCAATTTATAGTTGATCTTAATGTGGTTTTCATTTTGTCCTTGACCAGTAAAATAAAGAGCATGCATCCCTGAAACATGTATTTTCGTTTCAGTTATAGCCAAGATTTATGTCTACTTTCTTATTAAGTGCTAGTAATGCTTAATATTATTATTTTCCATTAATAGAAATTTAACATTTTCTTTCTGAAACCTTGTATGCTTTAGGGTAGCAGAGACTCAAACTTTGCAGCACCTGATATGAGATTTGGATACCAAGGCATCCAGAATAGTCAAGTCACTTTTTAGAATTCAGTAAGTGGACAGCATGATTGTGACAGTCCATTTTCCTCTTCCTAGGCCACTGATGCCAATCTCAAAAGAGTCAGTGCTTTTTTCTAACTCAGCAGTGTTATTCTAGTCACTGATCATTCGTAATGGACCACACAGTACAATGGAAAAGGTACTAACCTTGGACTTTACTAATGACTGGTTAGAGAAATTTTTGACAAGGTTCTTACATCTCTGGCCTCTGGTTCAAATATTTTAAGCAATGAGGAACAATTCTCAATACTTATGGACCTTAAGGAAGCAAAAAATATATTACTCAGGACTATGCCTGTTAGAAGAAGAGAGGACTTGGCACTGCACTGAATGGTTTGGTCGTTAAGATAACTGTGTCAGTATAACTAGTGAGCTGATGCAAACCTTTGACACACCTCAGTGTAAGAAATGATGCTTTGTAAATGACAGATATTTTATTCCAACAGATTAATTTTTTAGAAAGAAAAGTGATGTTTTGTACATATAATAATTAACCCTAAATATTACTAAACACTTATTTATCAATTTTAAACATAAAGACTTTTTTTACATAATTCAAAATTTAAGGCACTAATTTATAGTAGATAACTGGATTAAGATTCATGCAAAATAAAGTTTCTATACATCGTCATCCTTTGTTCAAATGGCAGCAAAATACTTGTCCATTATATGCTGACATTAACTGTCTTTTAAAAGATTTATTCCTCATATGTCCTCATGTGTTTAAAGAAAATAATACAGAAATAAAAAGAACAAAAGCAAAATACAAACAAGACAAAGCAAGGACATTAAAAATGATACAGGGCTTCAAAGCAAATGATAGGGATTAACAGTAGTTGTTATGTTACATATTGTTAGCTTCAACGATGTTGCTCAGATTACCAGACATAAGAATAGAAGATTGATCAAATCATTAAAGAGAATAAGGAAATAATAATTTAAAGGAACATTAGAGACAATACATATTGGCACTGGGCAGGATTTTAGGAATTCACCATTGGTTGTTATAGTATGAACTGTTGTAATCGTATAATTTGCTCAGATTACCAGATACAAGCATGCAAAATTGCTCAAAATAGTAGGGAAAAAACCCCAAACTTTTAATGATTAACTGTTCCCAACAAATGATCAGACACCAAGAGTACAGTTATACCACCTATCCATATATATATATACATAATTTGCCTTAGTACTTTTCCTTCTTTCCCTCATCCCAGTTGCTCCTTTCTTTGAAGTTTCTTTCCCTTGCTTATTATCTATTGTACATTTTGGGTTGTATTCACTCTTTCATGTTATTACACCAGGGAGACAATGTGATATTTACACATGTGAGTCCGATTTATTTCACTGATGTTATGAGTATAGTCTCTAGTTGCATCCATTTACCTATAAAAGCCTTGAGTTTATCTTTTTTATAGCTGGGTAAGACTCCATTGTATAGAAATACCACATCTTTTTTATCTATTCCTCAGTTGATGGGCATTTGGGTTGTTTCCAAGATTTAGCTATGGCAAATTGCACTGCTATAAACATGGGTGTATATATATCACTGTGGTATGATGTTTTTAATGCTTCTGGAAAAATACCCAGAAGGGGAATAGCTGGGTTAAGTGGCACTTCCAATCCTAGAAGAAATATAGTCTCTTTAACAAATGATGCTGGAAAAACTGGTTTTCCACAGGCTAAAGACTAAAACTAGACCCATGTCTATCACCATGCACTGAACTAAAGTCAAAATGGATCAAAGCTCTAAATGTCAAAACAGAAACATTAAATCTACTGGAAAGGAAAGTAGGTAAATCTCTCAAAGACATAGACGTAGGGAGAGAGTTCATGAACCAAACTTCACAGGAAATAAGTCAAAGAATGAACAACTGGAATCTCATCTTATTAAAAAGTTTCTGCACATCAAAAGAAATCACAAACAGAGTAAAAGAAATCCCATGAATTGGGAAAAATTTTATCCAGCTGCACCTCAAAGGACTTCTATCTAGAACACATAAAGAAATATAAAAAATCAGGCCCCCAAAATTCAAAGACCCAATCCAAAAACGGGCATCTGAGATGAACACATAGTTCTCAGATGAAGAAATACTAATGGTGAATAAATATATGAAAAAATGTTCAACATCATTAGTCATCCAAGAAATGCAAATTAAAACAACAGTGAGGTTTCATCTCAGCCCACAAAGGATGGCTATCATTGAGAAATCAATCCATGACAAATGCTGGAGAGGCTGTGGAGATAAAGGAACACTTCTCCACTGCTAGTGGGAGTGTCAGTTGGTGAAACCACTGTGGAAATCAGTCTGGAGATTCCTTATATGTCCTCTTATGACATTAACTTAACCAATTAAGTGTTCATTTACAAAGATATCATGTTGTTCCCTCAGCCCAATGATACAAATTCTAGTCTCTTCTAGAAAAACCTCCACAGGCAGATCCAGAAAAAATGCTTCATCTATCTGGATATCCCTTAAACCAATCCAGATGCCATGTAAAATAAACCATTTGTGATTGCATTGTTAGGGACTTGTGTACAATTAAATTGCTGTGTATAGCAAAGAAGGATTCACAAGCCAGGTTTTTAGATCTATCCTTTATAAAAACACAACACTTTTCTAAATTCCAAATTGCATCTTGAAACTGTATTCTATATTTTACAAAAACTGTTGAGAATGGAAGCACATGTATTATTTAATTGATTTGTTTGATATAATGTTGCTGTTCACAACTGTGGTGGCACAAAGGATCATAGATTACTCAGCATCTATCAACTCTAACCGCCAAGAAATTTCAGAGGAGCTGCATTTACCCAAGCCTTCTCAGGGTAATGAGGCTCTGTGTTGTTCTCATACAACAGTCTCAGGGAAGTCATTTCCAAACTGAAACTTATGTGCCTTTCTATTGACAGAAGCAGGAAGCAAGGACAAAAGACTAAAGACAAGGGCATCTGTGTAAGGATTCCTGTGGATGACAGGGAAGACAGGGGAAGGATGGGTGGCCTGATACATGACTGGCCCTAGAGCTGACCTGAGAAATTCACTGAAGTGGAGGAGGACAGGGCCAGAGCATACATTCCTTAAGGCAAATGTGTTGTGGTCTTACATAGACTGTTGTCCTGCAGGCTATCCTTTTACTTTAGCCATGCATTCTGGGATGTCCAGGCTGCCGCTCCAAAGGTCCTTTATTTCTGCATATCTGTCTCGCACTTGCCCAAGGAGTAGATTTCATCAACCATGGCTTTCTTAGGAGTTGAATCCGTGTCAAATGTTAGCAAAAAAAAATTATAAAGTCTCACAGAGAAAAACTGAGATCAAGGGCAATATAACATTTTAGTATAACAGTCATCATGACATTATTAAATTAGAAGTATTAGTTTTGTTAGTGTCTCTGAAATACATTTAAATATTTACCTTAGTGTACAGTAACAGTAACTCATTAGTCCCTCATTTTAACTAATTATGTGATATTAAATGACAAAAAATACATGTAAGCTTTTTTTTATTTTTCAAAAGAGTGCCATCTAAGAAGAACACCACTATCTATATAGGTTACTAATGTCTAGTATTTAATTTCTAGAGTGCTAATGCTTGGACTGCACAGTGTTTAAGTACCTCTAAGTGTCAGAGAACATACATAATGTACATTTATCAATAATATGAGCATAAAACTTGAAAAATTATCTATGCCATCTGGTTGATGTTTGACATAGGATTTGCATGCACATTTCACCAAAAATGTCTGGAATGTGAATAAGAGAAATCCAGATATTTAAGTCAAAAAAGTTTATCACCATAAATACATTATCTGGAAGTCAACATTGTGATAATATGATTTCAGTTTGCTTCTTTAAAGGTCTGTATATTTGGGAAACACAAATATACCATTTAATGTGCCATGAGATTAGCAATAATTCATATCATTCTACATAAAAATCTTTATATATATTGAGTTTCTACTCTTAAAACTGTAGACTCCTTTGACAGGCTTTTGTGAGATGTAACTATGTTAAACACTGTTACTGCTCTCATAGATTTAGGAGGTGGGGTTAATGATGGTAAATATACTTTATATCCAATATACAAGTGTATTTCACTTGTGCAATAGCAGAATGCTTATCTAATCTAAGCCAATAGATGTAGAACAATTTTAAACATCAGGATCAAATTTAAAGAGATGTCAAATTTTTATCACTTTATATGTTTAAGGCCAAAGCATTATTGTATAAAAGAGAGCACCTTTTATTCCCTTCATATGTATTAAACTTTTGTCGTCTTAACTCTATAAACTTAGCTTTAAGGCTTAGAGTCACAGCATGGCTTCTTTTTAGATATACCTTGAACATATTTCTTTATACACACTGCATCTTCCGGAAGCCTTTTAGAAACATACTAAATTCACATCAAAAATATATCTGCATACTTAGAGCCTCTCCATACACTCTTCTTTATCCCACTTATTATAATTATTTCTATGCTAAACCTGATAGCTGACATTTGTATTTTGAAGTTCTCATTTTGTCAATAAACCTCTTCTCTACAGAAATGGAAGAGCACATTAACCCTGTAATTATAGTCTAAAAATTAATAATATAAAATATATGTTTTAAATTTATCAATTGAACAAATATACTAATTCAAATTGGAAGCAAAAAAAGGAAATTTATCAGTCTGCTAAGATTTATAACAATGGGCTCTTGTAAATTTAGGAAACAGTATTTATGTCTAGCAGACCACCTGGGGCAATGTCTCAGGAAGAGTTTATTTTCCCTATTTTAGTTTTGTTAGGATTGAATTTAATTTTTATGTTTTTTTGGTCCCTTGATCAAATCTTGCTTAATTTCATTTCACCTTGAATTGTTCCTCCTGCACTTAATCTCCATATAGCATACCACAGTCACATGTATCATGACCAAAATATGACCACTGAGAGGCAGTATTTATACTAATTTTCTACTTTGGCTCATGCACAAGATCCTCTACTCACCATAGGTGATTGTTTTATCTTCTGTTGCATCAGTTTTATTGTCTTTAGAACAATAATCTCAGGTGTTCATGGCTTCTTTGTGGAGATGAAATACCCAAATTGAGCAGGCCACCCAAAACCCAAAAACATGGTGGGGCATGCCTATTTCTCCACCATGGACCTGGTCCACTCAGGCACAGAGTTTTCCAAGTGAGCACTCAGTTATTAGTAATGGATTTACTTGTTTAGACCCAAACTGAATGCAGAGCCAGTGGGAATGGGACTTGAATTTATGCTCTTGAAAACTCTTATGTACAGAAAGACAAACTAGAATTGACAAACTATGTGTTTTTATTTCCAACTCATGAGAATCTTTTCACCGACTATCAGATTTTTGGTCCCATTTTTATGTTTTGCCTTCATGAGTTTTTAAATTTGACCAATGAAAATTTAAGTTATTGCATATACATAAGAATGGTCACTGTATTTTTAAACCAATTGCTATATCGTTTTGTTTGGCTGACAACCTGGCAGAAAACATGTTCAACCTTAAATATATCATTACTTTTACTAACTGCATTTTGGGATGCTGTTAAGTTATATGAACCAAAAGAATTTGACATACTGTCTTATCTGAATCACCTATACAATTTTCCATGGAAATCCAAAAAAGAGCCAAAAAGAAAAGGAAAGTGTTCAGTTCAAACAAAGCAGCTGCAGGTGTTGCAACTGGTTGTTACCATAGATGGACAAATACACAAAAGACAACTGTTTCTAAATTGGAATGTGCTGTCTGACAGATTTTCCATGAAGTACTTGAGCCTTTGTAAAAATATTGATAAGGGTTTCTTCTTATCAGATAAGTTTCTCCCAGTTTATCATAACTTGCTGGCCTGACTATTGTTGTTTTTAGTCTCCCTGTCTGTCTCTGTCTCTGTCTCTGTCTCTGTCTGTCTGTCTGTCTGTCTGTCTGTCTCTCTCTCTGTCTTTCAGAAAAACGGGTCCTATTGATGTATGGTATTGTAACCAAGACCCTACCACTTTGGCCTCACAGGGCTGCCTGCAGAAGGAAATGTAAGAGAGAACTGAGGGAGCAGGAGGAAGCCTTTCTCGGGGAATATCCTCTGTGTGGATAAACTGAATAGTGTCTCTGCAAAGATGCCAGGTAGCAAGGTACATAACTTTTATAGGACCTAATAATTCTCTGAGTTTTCAGTATGTCAGGATGTTCTGTCACCACTCTGTGCCCTTACCAGGATGGAGAGTTGGACACACCCTTGTTCCTTTTCTAGGCTTTGGGAAGTTGGTCTTCTATACTGAGTTGCAGCTGTAGGTTACTTCACATTTTTTCTCCCAGTTTTTCCCTTCAGGTTTCCTGCCTTACTTGGTGAGGTTCTTTTTTTTTTGGCACTGGGAATCAAATGTAGGACTTTGCACTTGCCCAGCAGGCGCTGTGCTGCTGAGCTGAACCACTAGCCCTGATTGATGAGTTTCAAAAATGCCTCACCTGGGCCACTATCTGTCATTATTTACAACCATGAGCTTCAAATGACAAAAAGTTACTTAGATGTCATATCCAGAAGGCTCAGAGGGCCTGCTTTCACCCGGGCCTCCTCAGTGTGACAGAGTCAGGAAAAAGCCCTACACTGAAGCTTCTGTGCTTTTTATTGATAGAATCTGAAAGCATGGGTAAAGGATATCTGTGTAGAAATTCACATAAACGACAGGGAAAAGACAGGGTAGCCTGCTGCATGACTGACCTTAGAGCTAATTTAAGTAATTAACCAAAATGTGATGAGGACAGGCCCCGACCATGTATTTCTAAAGGCAGCATGTTTTGGTCTTCCATGGACACTTCTCCTGGATCTTAACTGCGCTTTTTAGGATGTCTGGGCCCTCACCCAAAAGATCCCTTATCTCTGTGTACCCATCTCATAAATGCACCCACATAAGCTGAGGCCATCCTGAAAATAAATAATTGATGAAGGCAGTTCTGTAGAGTTCATATTACATATTTTGATGACGGTATTTTTCTGCTAAATTTTTGTTGTTAAAGTAATAACCTTCTATAGATTTTTTTCATCTATAAAAATATTCCCATCTTTAACTCTTCCCTTATTCATTTATTTTCAAGTCTCAGAAGAAAACATACAGTATTGTGCAACTTCATTTTGTTTTTTAATATCTGCTTCTGTTATCCTTTTGACCATTTTCATTTTTTTTCAGTCAGAATTCAGTACTATTGACAAATCTTATAGTCTACAGTGGATTCCTTAACATGGGGAGACTATTTGAATGTGATGAAATAAGTAAGTAATGTTATTACATTTGACATGAAAGGGTAAACATTTCACCTCTGTATAGAAAATTGTAAAAGTACAGATTAAATGTGATGCTGAAGTTTAGAATTCTTATGCTATAATCATAGAGTTAATGTTTTTGTGCTCATGTCTGAGTCTCCTCTTTATTAGTGTGTTAGAATTTTACCTCATATATTTCAACAAGTTTGCAGTTCTGTCTGACACTATTGCCTTAATCACCACATTGTTGAAAGTGAGGTTTACACACTCTTGCACCTGCCATATCTGGAAACATTATCAATAAGAAAGTGGCTAGGATAAGAAAATGTATACCATTATAATTCTTTCTCAGCATTATTTCTCTTTGGAATAAATTTCAACTCAATGTGTCCCACAGATTTTAAGCAAATTAATAATACAAACATATGCTCACTAGTTTTTGTATGATTGGTATAAATTTTCCTAGCTATAAAATATTATGTATTAATTGTTGACCTATATTGAAAATACAAAGCTCAATTAAGATCAGTCACTACTATAATAACCACTCAAAGAAGCCACAAACTCTTATAGAAACTCTCTCCCCTAAGTCCATTGATCATTGACCATTAATGTATTTTCTCCCTGCACACTAAGACACCTACCATATTGACCTCTGAAACTTTTAAATTAGATTTTCCCCCAAATTTAAGATTTGTACACTTTTTCCATTTATTACATGTAATCAGAGTTTAAAAGGGAAAACATAACTTACAGGTTTAATTTATAATATTCACCCAAAGAGACAAATGCAAAAGAGTGTAGGAGATCTGTCCATGCACTAGAGACCAAAGAATCCAGCTGAGGGCCTGGGTCCCACAGCAATGTCCTCCATGAGTCCAAAGGGAGGCCTAGTGCCCATGACAATGTCTCATGCAAGTCTGTGTCAAGGATCTGCACTGGGAGGGCCCAAATGTCAGTACTGGAAACTAGAAAGTCTGTGCCAGTGGGATGATGGATCTACGTATCAGGCTGAGGAAACTGCATCCAAGCCAGGGAACGATGCTCACGGTGAGGACAAGAACTCTCCTCAAAACAAGAGCTGCCAGGCTCAGCAGCAGCAATGGCATGAGCCTCCACCAACGATGAGAATAGCTGAGTTTGTATCAGGGAAACCAGCATGTCAAGCTTCACTAGGGGAATAACAGCATACCAGTTCTGCTTTTATGTTGTTAACAACAATCCTTAGGTGGCTCTCCCATACCTAGAACCTCGCTAATTCAGTTCAGTTGGGTGTTACAAGTTGACCATGGGTTAATCCACCACAGCGCCTATTGCACCCTTAGAGTTCTCAGAATTTACATTTTGCACTGGATCTCCATGGTAACATTTCATACCCTACTGCTTACTTCTTGATAGTCACTTCATACAGGTTAGGAAAACGCCAAACATATGTTCATGCGGGTGCTCCTGAAAAATATGTAAGGAGGTCATGTTTTTAAAAATGATAAAATCAATAACTTTAGCATTTTAAGAAAATTATTCCCCAACAAAAGTGTTCAATGAATATAAAGATTTACATAGCTAATAATTTTATCATAAAACAAACATTTTAAAATTGAAAGAGACTATAAAAATGTAAAACAACAATGCTAAATGTACATCACTGAAATAGCTGAAAGCTTCATGAAGAACAAGACAGAAAAGTGAAAAAGGTGGAGGATTTATATACGTGCATGTATATTTTTGCACATGTATGCATACAAAAACAAAAGTAAGACATTTGTGAACATTTTATTGCTGTTCTTTTACAAAAAATCTTTGAACGTGAGCAGAAGAAAACATTTTGATCACTTATATAATGTTTGTTTTTTCAAAATCCTGCCAACAAATTTATAAACTGCTCCTTAGTGAACTCTTACATTGCTCTTTTTAGTATTTCATTTCATATCTACTCTTCGGAAAACCTAAAATTAGACAGACAACAGAGAGAAGCAGGCTGCATGTCCACAGCAATGCTATGAGTGGTAGTATAATCCAACAGAAGGCCCATTGAACTGGCTGTCAGAAATCCTAATTTTAAATTTTGGCTGAGATCTTGAAATCAGTGCCTTGGTGCAGATCAGATTATGATTGTAACCTCAACATTCTCAATCAAAAATAAGAGATTTCACATGGATTCTAAGAGAATATTCTTTTAGCTTTACACTTTATTATACAAACACCAAAACTAAAATGATATAGTATATACAATAAAGATGATAGGGGAAAGAATTCTAAGTACAACCAAAGTTGAGGCCCCCTAAATATACCTGAAATTGCCCTTATTTAATCACAATAATCAAATTAAAGTTATAATAAGATGTTTATTTTTGAAACAACGGTATTTTAAAAATTATGTTAATCTTTTTGTGTTGCTGAACTGATAACATCCAGGGATTTTTAAGTGGTAGTTACATTTATATTTAATAGACATTTTTAGTGTGTTTAATTATAAATAGTTACATTTTTTCTGTGTTGCTGGGGATTGAACTCAGGACCTCATGCATATCAGACAAGTGCTGTACCACTGAGTTGCAACTCCAACCTATACATAATTATATTTAACTGAAATTTCAGTCCATTTTTAACAGAATTTAATATAGAAAAATAAGATGTTTTCTGTAAAGACTTGATGATAACTTTTTTGTTGCTATGTGATCTATTTTGAATTGAAAATATAATTTCTCCTATAATTAGGTAAAATAAAACTTTTACATATTGATTTTTTATGTATATATAGACAAATGCTGTTATTACTTGTCATTTATTGATTCACTTGGTTTTGCTTAAAAAATGGTGTTTTCCTGAGAGAAAATAGATGTTTTCATTTCTTAATATCTACTATCTCACTGAGCATATATTCACTGAGTAAAGAGCATCTCCCTAACCTTCTACATATCAAAACAACACACACACACACACACACACACACACACTTCCCTTTCTCCTCCCTTACTATCATTTATACACACACAATTATGTTATCCATCTTGGGAGCTTGCTAATGGTCTTTATAGGGAAGCTCTGGTTTGAAATAACCTATGTTTTTATTTTATAAATCATTATGCTTATCAGAAGAAGAAGAATAAAATCTCTGACACCCAAGATACTTCCTGGAATAGTTTTGGAATAAGAATTGAAATGTGACATATTTTACAAGCTATATATGGGAGGATACTCAGAAAGACAATGCTAGAGCAACAGATAATTATTGATTTTAAAAATTTGAATTGTTATCCATGTAAATCCTAATCCCACTCAGCTCTTTTTGATTCTCCTTATTATGTTCTTGAAAGTGATTTTTAAGATACAGGTGACACAACATTCTGCATCTCTTCAATTTTACATATGTGAGGAAAATTTCACATAATCAGTTGTTGATCTAGTTATCACATATACTAGAGTTTAATAGAATTAGCACAGAATCACTTGGAACATAAAACAGGCATTCAGGGAAAAATCTGACAGTGCTTGCTCACAAGTACCTCGTCTACATTCCTGTAGGACTCTTGTAGATATTACTTCATATATTGAACTATCTTCACACTTGAAAGCAAGAACTAACAGCCTTTATTACATGTGTTATAATATTCTGTCACAGGCATTTCAGATGTCATTTACAATATTCCAGTGAAACACAGAAACTGAACATCTTGCCCCATACTATCTCCTAGGGGAATTAGGCACTGTGAAATGGAATATTATTCAGTATTAGAAGGTGACTGAACTAACAGTGGCAGTGGTTTTTTAATGGATGTCAAACTTGAAATTAATTCCAAAATAGCAAAATATCACATAACATTTAACATATAATGCCAGAAATGCAGAATACAAAATTAAGAACTACTAGAACTAACATAATGTAATTAAATTAATACACTAAGGTAGCAGGAAACACCCCCGAGCCAGTGTATTTCGGGCTCTGTGAGCTGCCCAGTAACCTCCAGTTGGCTTCCTGTTGTAGCTCCTCTCACTACTGTCTCCTAAAACCAGCTGGTCACGATGATGCGTATTGTAAGAACCAATCAAAGACAGCCAAGTACTCTGCTTCTGTACTGCCCACCTACAGACCCTGTAAGACTGCTAGCTCACCACTGTTCAGGACCTGGTATTTTTGTAAAAACCCCTATCAGTGCACACAATATTAAATAAATATGCCTCCAGATCCTGGGTGATATTTTGGTGTTTCTGTTTGATGCTGCGTCTGGTGCATTCGCTGGGAAGACCAACCATGCTGACTTCTTTGCTCATCGGCCATGGCCCTTACAGACAGAGCCTACCTGTGTGTACCTGGATCCAGTCTCTGCAGACTAACCCCCCTTTTGCCTCTGCACTCTCATACCCACTCTCCTCCTGATCACAATACTGGTAAGCTCACCTTAAGCTAAGACCTAATTTTCCAGGTGCCAGATGTTGTACTGGACTTCCTGAATAAGCATGGGTCCAATAGCCAGGTCAGTCAGTCTTGTGATAATAAAACCACTCAATCCTCCCATGCATTTGCCCCCAGGATAAGCCCACCAGACCGTGGCTGCCTTGCACTAACTGATAAACTGTTCTTGAGCTTACCAGACTTAAAAATGAACCCCCTGACAGATCCTGAGTACATCCTGTTTATGGATGGAAGTAGCTGTTAGGAATGAAGTCAGACAGGCTAGCTATGCTGTGGTCACCTTGGACAAAGTTCATTTTGGCTGAGGCTCTCTCACAGGGATGGTTTACACAGCTAACTGAACTATGGGCCCTCATACAGGTCTTCAGTTGGTCTGAAAATTAAAAGGTCTATTGCTTCTTCCTGCTGTCCAAAAACTCTCTCAAACAATAAAACACTATGAGCCACAAAGACAAAATTCATGACATCCCATGCCTGACCAGCATCTGCTCTGCTGTCTTCCAGTGATGCCAAACCTGTGAGCAAAACAACTGGTCCAGAGGCCTAAGCCCATTTAAAATTTTTGAAGTGAAGCATTATAAGGGCTACAGATATATACTGGTGCTTATATACACCTACTCGGGCTGGCCTGAGATTCCCTACCGATACTGAGAGGGCAACAGAAGTTTGCACGGTCCTGCTGTGCAAAAACATCCCTAGATATAGTCTACCCTTGACTATTGACAGTGATAATGGATCTACATTTGTAGCAGAGATAACAAAAACTGGCAAAACTATTGAAGATTAGATAAAAATTACATACTTAAGTAGGCCACAAAGTTCTGAAAAGTTAAGAGAATAAGAACATAACCCCACAAAAACAGCTCTAAAAGTTTGGCTGAAAGCCCAGCTACACCTGTAGACACCCCTGCACACACATATACACACACATACAGGTGTGTTTTAACTACCTTTATACGTTTCAGAAATCTAGCCTTAGATCTACCATTCCAGAGTTAAAAATACCAGTCAAGCTGATTGTCGGAGTATCTAACTGGGTCAGGCCGTTCCTCTGTGGCTCACTCTGAGAAGAGGACACACGCAAAGCCCTGCTCTGGTCACTCCAGATGCTGACCAGTCTGTGTGTAGCTGAAACTTGAGGACACACATTCACAGGATTGCTCCGTATCTCCCTACATTGCTCCCCTTCAGTTTTGTGCCTTTTCAAGATGCTTACCCAGTCTGCTTCCAGCTTGCATAGGTATTTTGTATTATATTATCTAACTTGGTTTTTTTTGCTTCTGCCTCCTGATGGCTGTGACTTTTGCCTTTGCTCTGCAGATGATTGCCCTGAGAGAACAAAAAAAATAGGTAAGGTCCTTCCCCTTATTCTACAATTAACCAATATTTGATGAGCATCCACAGCACATTGGACATTCGCCTAGATCAGATTAACTCTTGCATTCCCTTGCCAGACTAATAGTAAATCACAGCCCCTAAGGGGAAAATATGTCTCTTCCTAAAAGAAGAATGCTGCTACTATGCTAAAGATCAGGAGTAATAAGGGAAACAAACAAAAAAATTCTTGATGGGAAGCTTTCCAATCTTGGGGACCTTAGCTAGGGTTCATCGTAAGACCACTGACAGCGTTAATGTTACTGCTCCTATTTGGGCCCTGTATAATTGTCTGGCTTAACCACTTTAACTCAGAAGATCACATATAACATGTCCAGCAAAGATTTGCTAGTAAAATAAAAGGGGGAGAAAATGCAGCAAAAAATGTCCCCCCAACCAGTTTACTTCATTTTCTGTTAGTTGCCCAGGTAACCGACAGTTTACTTCAGTTCCTGTTACAGTCCCTGTTACTACTGTCTCTTAGAAACAGCTGGTCACTATGATGCATATTGTGAGAACCAATCAAAGACCACCAAATACTATTCTTCCCCATCAGAATGCTAGTTCACCACTGTTCAAGACCTGATATTTGGGGGATGATCCCTCCAGGGCCCATCAGTGACATTTTCACCTCCGAATCCTGGGGGATTTGGTGTTTCTGTTTGCCAGTGTACTAACACTAATTACTAATGTAGAAATAATGAGATCCAGAAGTGCTGTACACCTAAGCCTCACTTCCAGACAAATAACTGAGAACAAGCTAGTCTTTTTAGTGTTCAAGTATTCACAAACATTGTTACAAATCCAATGTCAGAAAAAATGGCATTTATACACTTGCCAGCTAGGTTTGATGTATAAAATGTATATTTTAAAATAGTATTTAAAAATACTTTGCTAGGGATTTTAATGGGGTTCTATTTTGCATTATTTCTCCAGGAGCAGGGAACCTCAGAGTATAACATTGTTTGGAAATAAGGTATTTGCAGTATTAATTAGTTTGAGATGAGATCCCGTTGTGGAAAACAGGATCACTTATTTAATGGAGTCACCTGCGGAGGATGGCTGCAGAGATAAGCAGTCTATTAGCCAGCAGTGAGCACCCAGTACATGACTGAGCTCCAACCATACAGGGCAGGAGGGGAGAATATATACAGAGTTCTAGTTCTGAGTTTCAGATCTAGGAGATGATTAGGTTTTTTCCAATATGATTTAGTATAGCTACAGAAATACTCCTACAAATCACGAGCTTAGCTTGTGATAAAGGAACAAAGGTGTTTGACATTTTGCATACGGAACAAATGGCCTTATGAGAAAGCATGGGGTGGTACTGGTTAGGGAACTATGACAACATTTACAAGAAAAAACATAAGGAAACAGAAAGTTAAGCTTTAAAATGGCACTGGAGTACAAACTGGTGTAGATTTGGTTCTCTTTCCTACATCAATTTTGCTAGATTAAATCCAATGATGAATTTCCAAGTGAGTTCATAAACTGAACAGAAAATATCATGTGAAGCTGAATGCAGAGACCGTGGTAATATCTAAAATTGAAGAGACACCAAGAATTGCTAGAAACCACTTTGAACTAGAATAAATATGTTGAACAAATTCTCCCCAGAATTTCCAGAAGGAACCAATTTTGCCAAAGTATTGATTTTAGTCTCCTGTTTTGGAGAATAATGGGAGAACAGACTTCCTCTGTTAAATTACTTGTTTTTTGCAGTTGCTACAACAGTCCCGGAAAACTAATGCTGTACAGTACTCTAGCAGTGTGCTGTAGCATAGTGAATCTCTGTGCTGTATTGTGTAAGTGCTCAGGAGTTTTGAGCCAGAGCAACATTAGAGCACAAATTTTCCTAAAGTAACAGGGAAGTAACTAACCTGCAGGACAATTATTCTGGCAGAATATAACAATATAACAGCATGTATGTGTTAAAGTAGGAAATTTTCAAATTTCTACTGGTTTCATAAAAATTTTTGACTTTTTTTCTGAATTTGCCTCAGCCAAGTATATAGCACAAACCTCTATATTTAAAATTTCCCTAGTACTCACTAGTATGCTCTATCTTACCATACAGAATTTCCAGCACTTCTAGTAGGAACTAAAAGGAAAAAAAAGAAATATACATATTAATTTATATGCACAGGCTAAAACTCACCAGTCCTTCTTCCCTTTGGCTGATGTGCCAACCTCTGGCAACAGATCTGTATCGATATCACCATATCTGCATCTATACCTACCATCTATGTCTGCATAGAGAGAATATATCTGACAATCCAGAAATTATTTGAGTAGGTTGGATATTTGAGTATTTTGTAGATTTGGAAATAAAGACATCGGTACCTATACACTTCTTTGCTAAATGCTAGCACCTTCTGGCCTTAAATGAATGCGTGCTAAGCTCCATCTCCTCACTGTCCATGGCGGATGCACCTTCTGTGCGGTTAGGGCCTCGATTATCCCCTCAGGCCTCTCTCTTAAAAGATAAGTGAACTACTGAAGCCAGACAGATAAAGCAGAAGTTTAGATGCTGTCTTTCTGTACCTTCCAGAAAAGAAGTGGCAATTCACTGGTTATCCTTTAGTTTTCATACAGGGTCTCAGGAATTCATATGGCAGAATATGAACCTATATTTCAATGAAAATATAGTGTTACAAGTTTTTTCTAGTAATCATTCTCCCTCATTCCAAATAAAATGTCTGTTCTTTGCTCTCCTTTTGTCTTTTCCATAGCACATCCAAAGATGCTTGGGTAACTTTGCTGGTATTAAAGTATCTGTGCCTTGTTTCCAGAAGAAACGTCTACAGTATGTTAGCTTCTTCACAGGTGTCTGTGTGTGTGTGTGTGTGTGTCTGTGTATAAGTGTAGGTTTGGATATAAAATTATACTTACATAATGTCTAAGTATATCTTAGATGTCTTTATAAACCCTAAATCTTTATAAACTCTAAATCTCTATGAAATTTAAACAATTTAAAATTTTAAAAGAGACAAACAGAAATTACTATGCCAAAATTACTATTACCAATTTAGCTAGTTAGGATCTCTGTTATGTCCAGATAGGGACTCTTCAAGAGATCAAGCGAAGTATATTTCAGAGCGAAGCTTTATAATAAATTGGATTTCCTATTCAGCAAACATAAATTTGACTTTCTTTTGGACATACCTCTATCGTGGTAGAAGAATGAATCCAAAGGATATAAGTCCAAAGGCTTTTCAGTGTTTTCTCAGGTTCAGTATCCCCAAGGAACTTCATAACAATGCAAACTGTTAGTCTCCACAGGCCCCCTACTGAATTAGAATCTCTGGGAGTTGGGTCAGTAATCTGTGTCTCACCAGGTTGTTTAGCAGCTGATTGCGATACACGCTAAAGTTTAGGAAACTCTAACTTAAATTTCAAGGATCAGTAATCTGGGTTTTCCACACTTTAAGAGCAGCCCATGAGCTACAATCTACAAATTGTTTCTGACACACCTGCTAAGAATCTGTACACGCTAAAACTGGGCAGTCCCTCTCCCCCACAGCTGACTGGTAAACCTCAGAAATTTCACCAGCCAATTGGCAAACACAGCCATTGATTAACATTATATGGTATTAAAAACAAAGCATAAAAACTTCAGTGGTCACCACTTTCTAATTATTTTGTTCCATTTTCCTCTAGACTATAACTGTACCCATATATTGTTGTACCCATATATTTTCTCCGAGTTCAGTGATGTCATTCTTGTAACTTTAAATTGGCCACAAGTTGATCAGGAGGTTGCGGGTTATTGTTACATTGATTAAATTGTCCGCAAAGAACTTAGTATCTTGAATGATGACAAGCACAGGACTGAATTGTTATATGTTTCAAGCACATAACTGCCTATGATTGAAGATTTATAGAAATTCTATTCAAATGTCAATTAAATAACTGAAGAAGTTACATTGGAGAATAGATAGCACTGAATAGAGAAATTACTATAAAGCAGACAAAAATTTCATGCAGTTCATTAAATCCAGTTACTTAATTAAGAAAATTTTTATTTATCTGACTACAAAACATACAAATTTTTTTGTATATTTCTTTTTGCATTTTTCTTTCAACAATAAGTGAAGTGTGAAAAGAAGGTGAATATCTGGAATGAAAACTTTTTTGAACTCTTTAAGACTTTTTGGCTATGTGCTTAGTCGATCTCTAAATATAACCCTGTTAGTAACTCTTTTCAGACATTTTGGCCCTAGTGTTTCCCTTGCGATGATGACACATTCATTTCCTTTCTTTTTCCATTATCTCCTTTCAGAAAATATAAAATGAACTTTTGAAAATCAATCCTTTCTAGGGACTGTGAAGTAATTGGTTTCTTTTTGTCAACATTTTAAACAGTAAAAATAAGAGGCTATGACATGGTGTAGTTATTGAGGCAACTGCGCCTGTATGTTTCGTGGTTTGAATTAGTATTGTTAGGTGACTCAATGAAGATAAAATCTCTAGCCTTGAGAAATTTGTATTGTGAAATGGTTTCCTTATCAGGGAGGTTAATGAGGATGTCAGAAAACGGGCTGAGGCTTTGCCAAATGGTATTGTTTTCACCTCCAATCCAACTTGGAAAAGGTGTTAATCACTACATTAATCTTATCAGCAGCTGAGAAGGAGGATTTGGATGTGGCAGATTTCTGCTCTTCATTAGAAAACCCAGAGTAGATAATTATTCACAAAATCCATATTATCTGTGCTCTGAAAAAACCTCTTTTTTACTAAAGACTTCTGTAAAGCAGAGATACATATACAGGCCAGAAAGAAATTCAAAGCAAGAATACAGATGAATTTAAGGCAAGTTTCAAGTTTTCTTAAACACTGAGGGAACAATAGGAAGAAGTATGTGAACTAAACAAAATCTTAGCAACAGGTTTATTACACTCAAGAAAGTTAATGACAATTTCATAAGGCAATACCGAAAATAATATGAATACTAGAAAAATCAAAATGCCAAGTAGAATCAATGTTACTGCAACATTGACCAGCCCAAATATACAGTCTGAACATAAAAGTAGATCTACTCCCTCACATTATGTCTCAAAATAAATTCCAGTAGCACTGCATAGCATTATGTTGAGGATAAAATAATGAACATTCTAAAAAATACAATTAAAGGACATCCTCTTGATATCTGACTACCAAAAAAATTTTAATAAGGCATAAACTCACCTAACCATAGTTAGTAATTTTTATTTTATCAAAATTAAGCACCTCTGCTAAAAAATGAACACTATGCATGAAAAGGCGGGCCAACAGAGTAGAGATGAGTAGCAAATGTATAGAATAAATGATTGATAACAAAATCTATAGACTCTTATAAATTAATAATAAAAGAGAATCTAATATTTTAAAATTGGCCAATAGACTTGAACAGATATTTCACAAGCAAAATCTTCTCATTTTCAATTAGTATCAGAAAAAGCACTCAACCTGACTAGCTTGGAAAATGTAAGTGAAAACTACAGTGAGCTATAACCACATAAAGATGTAAGTACAGAATCTTCATATTCTACTTTCAAGTGTAATATATATATATATATATATATATATATATATATATATATCCATTTTGGAAAACTGTGTTTACTAAAGATAAAAAATTCCCCACAAGGAGAAGAAAAGTTAATTTTCTCTGTTAGTTTACAGCTCCTATGAGAAAATAACTTCCAAGGAGGCCAGGTTTATTTTCCATTTCTGAGGGATCAGTTTATGACCACTGGCTCCATTATTGTGGGTACTCTGAAAGGCCAACACAGTGTAATAGGAAGCACTCTGTGACTTAGAGCTGCTCACCTCATGGTAAATGGGAAGTAAACGCAACAAGAAGGGATGGGGACCTGTTAGCCCATGTGTCTTGGTTACTTTTCTCTCATTGCTGAGACAAAATACCCAACATCCAAAATGGAGGAAGGAAAGCTTTATCTAGCTTACAGTTTTTGAAGGTTTCAGTCCATACTTGGCTGGCTCTGAGGCACAGTGGCACATGGCAGAGGGCTACAGTTCATGGCAGCGGTACACAGCAAAGCAGCAAGCACAAGAAGGGAGGAATGGCAGCCAGCAGCCTCTTTCTCTCCCTTACATATACAAACTGTCTGCCCTAGGGTAGGTATAGCTCTCACACCCATAATCCCAGCACTGGATCATGGATCAGTCATAAACTCCAAAAACTACCCCATAACTGCATGAGGATTTGGGGGGACATGCAGACACAAACCATAACACCACACAAGGGCATACTTACCAAGGACCCGACTTGCTTTACCAGGCCCCACCTTTGAAAGATTCTACCTCCTCTCAATATTGCTACAGGGTTTTACCATGCCTTCAATTCATTAGGTATTGGGTGACATTTATAATTCAAACTACCATATCTATGGTGTTAAAGTCACAGTGGTGCTTATTTTTAGGGTGAAACTTTGAAGACCTTAGAGTAGTACTTTGGTTCCCAATTGCTTCTGTTGACAAACAATTAGGTTCTGTTCACAAAAAATTTTGCTTCTGTTCATAAACTGCACATCTGGTGACAAAAACAACCTCAGCTATTTTCCTCACTCTGACACGTGTTTATGGCTTCCTTTAGTTAAGATCGCAGTCATAGACAGAACTGTGTGCAATTGCTGTGAAGTGTTTTTGTGTGTTTTGAGCAAATACATGCTGTAAGGTATTATTTAATCCACCTTGGCTCCACGGAAAGCACAAAGCAAGCACAGTAGTAAAAACAAAGTGCAGAGTGTTTATAAGGGTCACAAGAAAGTGCAGAACAACAATGGTAAGAATATAACCATAGAATTGAGGAAAGAAATTTTAGAAAAGTATGAGCATGTACTCATGTGACAGATATGGCCTCAGAGCACAAGATGGCAAAGTGAACAACCTTAACTATTTTGAAGAATAAAGATTTCATCAAAGGAGCTGATTGGCAAAAGGCATTATAGTGCTAACCAAGCAGAGGACTCAATGATGTGAGAGGTGGAAAAACTTTTGTTGGTGTGGTTGAACGAGAAACAGCTGGCAGGTGATAGCATTAGTGAAGCTATGGTCTGTGAAAGAGCCTGGGAAATGTACAGTGATTCACAAGAAAAACTCCTACAAGGGCAATAAGTGATGAATTTAAAGCTGGTAGAGGGTGTTTGAGAAATTCCACCAGAGAAGTGACATCCAGAGTGTGAAAAGACATGGTGAGGCTTCTGCTTCTGACAAGGCTGCTGCAGAAGCCTATAAGAAAGATTCACAGAATTCATAAAACCATAAGGATACACTGTTCAGCAAGTGTTCAGGTGCAGTGCAACAGAGCTCTTCTGGAAGAAGATGCTGAACAGAACCTATATCACACAGGAGGAAAAGGCAATGTTGGGGCACAACCCCATGAAGGACAGATGGATCCTTTCGCTATGTGTGAATGTGAGCTCCAATGTGAAGATTAAACCAATACTGATATATCATTCCCAGACTCCTCATGCATTCAAGAAACAGAATGTAAACAAGATAAGGCTGTCTGTGATTAAAGAGTCAGTGTGAATGCCTGTTTCACAAGCCTATTATTCTGGAATGGCTCCACGTGGTTGTGAAAACCAACTGCCTGAAAGGTCCTTTTTTCTGATGGACAATGCTCCAGCATGCCTTCCTACCTTAGCGGATGGTATGGACATTGAGTATAACTTTATAAAAATCAAGTTTCTCCTCCCCAACATGATACCTCTTCTGCAGTCCAACAATTGGTCTGTAACTTCAAGAAGCTGTTTACAAAGTTGTTTTACATCAGATGTTTTAATGTCAATCAAGACACATCCTTGACTCTGAGAGTTCTGGTAGAAAACATTTCAATGTCCTCCATGGCAGCAACTTCACTCACAAAGGCTGGAAAGTTGGTACATAGCAGACCTTAAACTCAGTCTGGAGAAAACTGTGGCCAGAATGTGTCACTGAATGTAATAGTGGAGGAGATTGTTTATGAGCAAGAGTATAGCTCTGGACTTCCATGGTGCAGACATAGAGGAGCTTGGTGAGGACCATAAAGAGGAGGTGACAATGGCAGAACATCTTGAACTCCAGAGTGAGCCACCAAAGGTGCCCACTGAGGAGCATTACGTTGAGGAAGAGGAAGATAAGGAGGTTAGCAGTGATGTCATAAAATCCACTATGAGAAAAGGGAATGAGTGCCTGTATTTCTTTGAGAAGTACCAGCCCCACACAACCATAACAGAGAGTTGAGCATGGTAAATGATAACATAGTCTCTCGTTTCTGGAGGGTTATACGGTGTAGCAAAAATCAAGTGACATTAGGAGTATTTTTTGTCAAAACTGACTGATCAGTCCCATGACCTCCTAAATGAGTGGACAGTAAAGGCTTAAAGAAGAGAGAAAAGTGGTATGATTTTTGGACTCTAGGAGGATCAAAACCCTCTAGTAGAATTTGAGATTCTCTGGGCTGAAAGAAGGATCTTCTCCAGGTTGCCTGCGTTTATTTGGTTTGCAAAGGAAGGGGTGGGAGTGGGAAGCATGAGAGATGAGCAGGACCTTGGGAGTCAGGTTGAGGGCTTCCCCCAGTGATAAATTATGCCAGTCAGGAGAGGCACATTATTTCTAGGTTGATATTTATTGTAGTCATGTGGAGCCTGTGGCTACGATGCCTAGTTAACTGGAGTTGCAGCCAGGCATCTTCAGCTGTGGTTTTATCTTGTCCTTTTAAGCTTCATGGCATCACAGGACACTACAGGCCTCAACCAGGACCAGTGACTCGTAGAGGTTCACTGACTATGAATCTGCCTCCCACCTCCAGACAAGGGGCCTAGGCCTGGAATAGACTCACAAGCAAACACAGAAAGCCAATTAATTAATTTTAAATCTTGCTCAAAGCTGCTTTATAGTGGTCTCCATTAACTGAACTAAGAGACAAAAAAGAAGGAACCCCCTGTAAGATATCTCCCTTATGTTTTCATAGAGAGGGACTCTCCCTCCAAACAACGACCTCCTTCCAACCCATTTTACTGTCCTCTACATCAGACGTCACCTCCAGCAAGTTCAGTGCTCTCTCTCTTCATACTGTGCTGTGCTATGTTTCATGTTTTTGTGGTTAAAAACTTCAGAATGGGTTAACTTATTTACACTGAACCTTAATGGGAAAATCTGGCTCAGTTTATGATCACTTCAGTTTGTGAAAAGCATTAGGAAATGAATTAAGTTTGTGAACCAATATACCACTATACTCAGTAACTGGAAGGTAGATTGGGTGATCACTGTTGATGTTTGGTATTTTTATCTGGGAGATACTTACATAGCATCTTTTTAAAAATGTTACTTCATTGAGGTATACAGTTAAGATTTATCTATTGTATGTATGTTTTGCTTCAATATGAAATTTCCAGTTAAATAGAAAAAAATCAAGAATTCATAGATGGCTTGTGGCATTGCTATAATGGAGAAATTTGGAGAAAACGTTAAGACAAAATATACGAACATTTATATTTTTGTCTGTGAAGTTACTGTTAGGAATGAAAAATGATTGTTTGTAATAAGTTAAGGTATTATTATTATTATTATTATTATTATTATTATTACTCTGCCTTGAAATAAAAAAACTTGCAAATCTTTGTTTTTGGAAACTAACCGAGACACAATGTAAGTAAGGCCGGCAACGAGGAAAAATTCTTGTCACCTCAAGTAAAAAGATATCTTGAGGTAGAATTTTCCAGCTTGAGTTAGTTTATTGGGTCAGGAACATAATCAATAATTTATGTTTGTTTCATCTTTTTACACCTATCTGTTGCTTAATGTTTAGGAGAATAAAAATCCTTAATGAGCTCAAGGCAATCAAGACTCACATCCTGAGGCAAGCAGCACCTAGTCTTTTCTGCAATTCAGGTCTCTTCTTAGAAAAAAACTGAACAAAATTAGTGGAAGGGAGAGTGAGAGCAAAAGCTTTGGAGCACATACCAAATCCACACAGAGAATGAATCCTGCAATAGCCTAAAATTCCCCCAGTTAATTGGAAAATCTTATTATTTATTTATTTATTGTCTTTTTGAGAAAGTGTTTTACTACGTAATCCAGGCTGGCTTTGAGCAAGGTCACTTTCTAGCTTAGGCTGGCCTCCAAATCTTAGCAATCGTCCTGCCTCTGTCTCCCAAGTGCTGGAATTAGAGGTGTGCACCACCATGCTTGGCCTGTGAAAGTTTTATTCAGAACATCATTTTATAGCTTGCGTACATTTATTGCTTTTTTAGTAAGAACTGTTTCTTCTCTAGGTAATATATTTCTCTGCTAGGGATTACTTTTTGGTAACAAATTCAATTAGACTACTAAATTTAGCAAGTATTTGAACCATTTTCACATTTAATTTTAATTTTCACACACAGAAACACACAAACACATGCATGTAGCCTCTGATGCAAAGAAGATAATACTGAGGCAAAGCTTAAAAGGGTTAATTGTGTTGCTGTCACACAGCTAAATATGTGTAATTAAAATTTCCTAGGTCTACCCTATCAAGAATGAAATCCTTAAACTAGTCTCCAGTGATCTCATCTATAAATTAAGAACTTGTGAATATTTTAGAATTTGTCTTTTTTGAAAAACTTCATGAGTATAACATGAAAAGAGCAATGAATAGTACAAAAATTAATGAATGTAACTGTGATTACTAAATATTTATATAAAGATGTAGTTTTATCCAAATCTATCAATAAGACAATAATATTCAGCTAGGTTATAAATATTCTATTAATAACTGGCTGAAGTCTTTCAAAAAGTGTGTTGGGCAGAATGATTGTTCCTTAGTTAAAGGAGGCTGCAAAGATGAGATAACTAAATACAATATGTGTTTTTCAACAGAATCCTTACTTTTACCTTTTAAAAATTTATCAGAAGATGTAATGTATGCACCAGTTGTAATGTAAAATACCAATTGAACATGGCATAGCATCAAAAATCCATTTCCCTTCTTCCGCGGACCCACGTTCCCTCAGCTCCCATGCCTCAAGCACAGGCATCATGGATGAATTCCTTACATTTGCCTGAGTTATTTTTTACTTTCTGTTTTCACGTTATAAGCAGTGTTGCAATCCAGGAAGCTTACAGTTACCTTCGGAGTGCTTACGTGTACATGCGATAGCTGGTTTCTTCTTTCAGACCCCTCCCCTGGCTCTCCCTCCTCCTGTTCCAGTTCACCTATCCCAGTTTTCATTTGTGTTGATGTCATTAATTGTAGCTTATGCCATTATATGACATATAATATTTACATTAATTTACATTATCAAGTTCTTGTACACGGGATATGTCTGTTCTACTTATTTTCCCTTCCCCTTCTCCTTACCCCTTACCTTCATTCCTTGAAGCACTTCCCTATTACAAGCGATCCATTCCCTAATCCCCTGCTATCCATCCCTCACTATTCTCTTTGTGGTTTACTCAAATATACTGTATGGTATATTCTGTATTTAAGCTTATGTGCCATGTTTATTTCACTCAATATTATATTTTCCAGGGGCCTCCCTTCTTCTAAAAAAAGTCTCAATCTGTCATTCTTTATAGCAAGGTAGTATTTTAGTATATATAGATACCACATTTTCTTTACCTGTTGATATGCAGATTGTTTTCAGGGTTTAACTATTTTAAGTTGTACTTCTATAAACATTGGTACACACATATCATTGGTATCCATGGTATCCATGTAGCATGATGTCTTAAACTCTTTACAGAAGATATCTAGCAGGGCCATCACTGGATCATACAGAATTTCCAATTTCAGTCCTTTGAGTAATCTCCATACTGATTTCCATAATAGTTTTACTAGTTTATAGTCTCACCAGCAATGGAGTGTTCCTTTTTCACCATAGCTTCATCAGCATTTGTAGATGATTGATTTCTTCATGACTGGCATTCTTTCTCAAGTAAGGTAAATTCTTAGTATTGTTTTAATTTCCATTTAATGGCTGTAGTGGTTGAACATTTTCACAGGTTCACTGACCATTTATTTATATCTCTTTCTGTGTGAAGAGTCTGCTCATTTCTTTTGTCCATTTTTTGATGAGATCTTCAGTTTTAGGTGGGCTATTTTGGTGGATCATTTGTATATTCTAGATATTAATACGCTTTCAAAGGACTAGCTTGCAATGCTGTCTCCATTCTGTAGGTTGTATTTTCACCCTAATGGTTGATTCTTTTGCTGTACAGAAGCTTTTTAGTTTCATATAATCCCTTTGACAATTACTGCAGTTTTCTCCTGTACAATTGAGGTTCTGTTTAGAAAGCCCTTTCTTGTATATGTCTCCAGGTGTTTCACCTTAATGATTTTGTTTCAATGTTTAGATCTTTGACCCATTTTTATTTTAATTTCATGCATGTTTTGAGATGAGTCCAGTTTCAGCCTGCACACAGCTCATCTGTTTTCCCAGAACCATTTGCATAGGCTGTGTTTCCACAGTGTAGGTGTTTTGGCCCCATTGTCAAAGACGAAATAACTGAATGATTCGTGAAGTTTCTGTGTCCTGAATTCTGTTCCACTGATCTATATATCTGTTTTTATTTTAGTACCGTACCATTTTTATCACTACTGTTTTGTAGTATCACTTGAAATCAAATATTGCTGTACTTCCAGCTTTGCTCTAGTTGGCCAAAATTGCTTTTGCTCTTCTGGGTCTCTTCTTGTTCCAGATGAACGTTAGGGTTATGTTTTTTAAGATTGGTAAAGTATGCTGTAGGTATTTTGATTGGGATGGCACCAGATCTGTAGAGCTGTTTTAGAAGTGTGGCAATTTTGACAATATTGATTCTGCCAGTCCAGGAATAGGGCACAATTTACCTTATTTGATGTCCTCTTCAATCTTTGTTAGGGACCACTACAAAGTGGCTCTGAGCAGGATTTAATATTAACCTATTAATTTCAAGAAGACTGTGGCTGCAGGCGTCGTACCCCTTGAGATAACATAGTTCTTCTAACTTAACATACTTTTATTTGGAGGAGTCCTTGAAGGGATTCCAATGTCCTGTCCAGAGTCCTGCATTTTCTTCAGTATTGCCCCTCCCCTGTTGTAAACCTGATAAATGCAGGTCACCCAGAAAAGTCTTTGTTTAATTCAGAGAATATAGATGCTGGAAGAGAATTAGTCCCTAGTGAAAGCCCTGAAATCATATTCCATTGTCTCATTTATTTATGCCTTTGCAGTCCAGTTGCTTGGGAGACTGCAGGCCTGATCAGTCTGCAATAACTTAGGGTTATTTAACCCGGATTTTGATAAATCTCCTTATTGAGAGTATTATATTTTTCTTTGTAGAAATCTTTCACTTCATTGGTGCAATTTCTTGATATGCCATTTTTCTTGATTTGACTGTGGATGGAATTATTTTCATAATTTTCTTTATATCCCATTCATTGTTGCTGTAGACAAAGGCTAATTATTTTTTTGTGCTGATCTTGTTTCCTGATATATTACTAAAGTTCATCATTAATTTTAAAACTTTTTTGGTGGAGTTCTTTGGGTTTTCTATTTAGAGTACCATGTCATCTGCAAATAAGGATAATTTGAGTATATATATATATATATATATATATATATATCCGTTTTTGATTTTTCTCTTGCCTAATTGTTCTAGCTAATGTTTCAAGCACCATGTGAAGAATTAGAGGTGACAGTGGACATCCTTTTCTTATTCCTGATTATTTTTGGTGGAATGCTTTTTGTTTTCTCCTATTTAGTATGATGCTAGCTACATGTTTGGCATATATAGCTTTTATCAAATTCAGACAAGGCCATTCCATATTTGTTTTCTATAGGATTTTTATCATGAAGGGGTGTTGGATTTTGTTGAAGCCCTTTCTGCATCTATTGGTATGATCATATGTTTGTTAACATTGCTTCTATTTACCTAATATATTACACTTATTGATTTATACCTATAAAACCATCCTTGCATCTCTGGGATGAAATCTACTTGATCATGATGTATGTATGATCTTTTTGATAATGTGTTGCATTACATTTGTTAATATCTTGTTGAGGATTTTTGCTCTATGCTCATTAAGGAGATTGGATTATTGTACTCTTTTTTTATTTGGATATTTTTCAAGTTTGGAGACTAGGGTGATACTGACTTCCATAAATGTGTGTGGGAGTACTCCACCCTTTTCAATGTTTTTTTGACGTGCTTGAGGTGTATTGGTGATATAACACCCTTAAATGTTTTGTAGAATTCAGCTGCAAACCCATTAGATCCAGGGCTTTGTTTTCTTGGTAAATTCTTTATTATTGTGTCAATTTTATTGCTTGCTATTGGGTTGCTAAGCATATTTATGTGTTTAGGGAGAGTTTGGTAGTACATATGTCTCTAGAAATCAAAATTTGCTAATTTTTGGCACACAAGTTTTGAAGTAGTTACCATCTTCTGTATTTCTATAGTGCCTACTGTGATTTCACATTTTTATTTCTATTTGCACTGATGTGAGTTTTTTTTCACTTTTTTTGATAGGTCTAACTCAAGGCTTATCTATTTTATTTATTCTTTCAAAAAACAGCTCTTCAATTTGTTGATATTTTTCCTTTTAATCTCATTTTCATTGGTTTCCACTCACACCTTTATAATTTCCTTCCTTTATTTCAGCTTGGGGGCTCTCTGTTTTGTGTCTCAAGTATCTTAAGATTACTCATAATGTTATCTATTTTCCTACCATTGTGGGTCCTTACCATTTTGTGCTATTTTTCTTATCATGGCCCTAGCAGATAGGCCTGGAGAATAGATTCTAGGCTAGCATCGATCAAGGAGAATAAGAAGACCCTCAGTTTTAGAACTCAATGCCACATGAAGCTAAGCAGGGGATTAATAAACCCCATTCACTTCCCAGATTAGTTGAACTTCAATCCACAATGGTTGGAAAACCTACTGTTTTCCTAATGTGAGCTTTGACTGTAATGAATTTTCCTCTTAGATCTGCTTTCATATTGTCTCAGAGGTGTTGATATTTCATACCATCATTTTCATCAAATTCCAGGGTTATTGAAATGTCTTCTTTGATTTATTCTTTGACCCTTTGGCTGTTTAAGAATATACTGTTAATTTTCCAGGATCTTCTGCCTTTTCTCAGATTTCTTCTGCTGTTGGTTTATTGTTTATATTACTCTTGTATCCGTCTTGGAATTGTTTATTTCTTTCTTGTTTGTTTTGTTTTCCCTTGTAGCTACTGAGAGAATTTTTAAATGAAGGATAGAGATAACAGAAAATAAATAAGATCAATTCTATCAGCTAAGTTTGTGTATTAAACAAAAGCTCTGCCAACGGATCAGCAGCAACTGAAAGCCAATCTCCACAACTTGGTCCCTGACTCTGGGACTACCTAGAAGAAAATACGACTTTTCCCTCATGCAAAGACATCCTTAATTCTCTTTAAGCTTCAATTGTTAAGAAAGGAGATTTTTAAATTTCTTCTTTCTCCAGTGAAATGTCTCTTGTTCACTGACTGGTATTTAAATAGTAAATATCCCATGTACCCATCCTGCGATGGTAACACTAGTGTATTTAGACCCAACTATTATGACCATGGAGTGATTATGCATGGCAAATTTAAAAGAAAAAGTACTGAGTTGAGAAAATTGATCCTAACTCTTATTTTTCTTACAATTTCTAAACAGCTTTAGAGTTGACTTTTAAAATTTTAAACTACAAAAGAAACTGCTGCTGTTGCTACCAGTGGCCCATAATCGTATGGATTAAGTAAAGCAAGAGGAAAAAGTGCTAGGGAAATGTTAACATTAAACCACAACTGCTATGCAAAGAGATTTTGGGTTGGTTCACTCTTGTGCTTTGTGACATACATCTTGATTCTAAAGTTTTTTTCAGCTTCACATCATCTCCTTCCTCCTGCCAAATCCAGCATTAAAGGCTTAGTTACTATAGTCGCTTTTCCCATCAGTAGCCACAATATATTTAAGTTTGTTGTTGATTTTCTTTTTAATTTAATTAGATTTTAATGAAATAATTGCAACTTTACACACCTTGCATGGTGATTTAGAGGATTGTGTTTACTTTGAGGATTTTTAAAAAAGTAATTGGAGAAGAACAGATAATAATAAAAATTAAATAAAAGAATTGCAGCAATTTATTGAGAATATGAGAAGGAAAATAATTGGGCAATTCCTCTTCAGCATGAATTTCTGTTGTTCCTAAATATAGTCAACAAAGCCATTCAACCATTATTCTCATAATAGAAAAGAAGTTAAAAAAATCTGCGCCTTAAGATTTTGTTTGTCTGGTTAGCCACTCTCATATTCTGAAAACCACTGAAAAACCTAATAACCCCTTAGATACTGTGTTTCTTCATCTCATGTTCCCTAATTCCCTTTTTAGCTAAGGATTAATTAATTTCATGCTTGGTAACTTTATTTTGAATATTCTCTGAGACTTGAAAGCAAAAGTTAATTTAACAAAAATAAAAGCCAACACAAAAGACTTTTTAAATAATAGATAACATGTAAAGATCTCTTACCTACACTGTGCACAGGGCTGAGTTCTTTACCTATGTTGTATCATTTTGTTTTCATGAGACCCTTCTGAGAAGCATGAGTTATCTGAACTGCTTTATGCAGAAATGTGGCAAAGGGATTATAAGGAGTAGCTCTTTGGATGAAAAATTTCCAACTCTTAAGCTCCACGCAGCAAAACAAATTTGCACTGGAATTTATGCCAGGCAGTAACACTGGACCATAGACATTAGTATATGAGATTGATATACTTTAGCCTAAAATTTATGCCCAACTCCTCATTTCCTCTAACTCCCTCAAATCTACATTATCATGCTAGGTCTCACGTGCTAAGCTGTGCAGCTAATCTGTCCACGAAATGGGGTTTCATGATCTTTATTGTTCCCTCCAACTACAACAGTCTATGCATCAATGGGGAGTGGATCCAGAGCTTTATGAAGATTCTTCTTAAAATGTTTTATGTTCTTTTTATGAGTATTTTATGAACTATGCATGGAACTTTTATAAATCAAAAAGTCACATATACATTTTAAGAGATCTCCACAAGTTCTATTTCCACAGACTGATTCTTAGTTTTCATGGAAAATAAAGAACAAAGCAGACATTACCTTCAAGACTTCCAGTTATGGATTTTTGTCCTGCAAATTTAAAGTTCAATTGTAGGAAAGAAAATAAAAACTAAACCTTTAAAAGTAAGATTCCTTTGTGACTTCATGAATGCATGTTTTCTAAAAGCACAGTAAGTAACACCACTGTGATTTATCTATACTTCATTTTATTTGGAGCTATTCAGTTTCCCTCTCTATTATATTGAAGTTGGGTGTAAAATTTCACACAGTAAGTTCTGACTTAGGCACATTCTAGTTGTGAACTTTCACAGGTGCAAATGGACTTTTCATAGGAACACTTGTAGATGTGAACAAATTGCAGAAGGCAATTTATTTACAGTATTTTTGTGTTTTTCTAATGATTTACATTGCTTTACATTGTATGTGTGTCAAAGATCTGTAAGTTCCACTTTGTCTGAATTATAAACTAATCTGACTTACTAATGTTCTCCCAAAATGGAGTGGCTCATGATTTAGCTACATACTGTCTTTTGCATTTTCATTTTTTAATAAGATACCTACTCAAAGGTGAAAAGAATTGTTATGAAAAGGAGTAGATATATTTTACTTCCTTGCTTAATTTAAAATGTTTGTGTTGTTTTATAGGTGCAACATCAAAACCGAGTAAAAAGTAACTGCAAAAATGTATTATGCACTGAGTATTATGCTCAAAGCAAAATACAACTTTATGTTTAGGATGAGTACAATAAGGATGCCTCCTATTAGCACAGGTCCAGCTCCGTCCTCTCCCCTCTGCTTGTTTATTAATTTTTAATGTAGGAATTAACACCTGATAGAGGGCAGTCTGGCCAGCGACAAACATCTAACTCCATCAGCCTTATGCCTTCCACCACCAAGACTACTTTCCAAAAAATCAGTTCTTCACAATTTCTGAGTTTAGGAAAAATAAAGCTCTACTCTGAGGGTTTCTTTTCACATTCTCTTCCCTTTCTTTTATTTCCTTATCTTTCCTCTAGTGCCAAAAACGAATGGCATTCCCTAATATCAGTACAATTCTTCTTGGTCACTCCTCTTAGGAAACTTTCAATTGTTATTTAAAAATAGTTTATCAATCACTTTTTTTATTTTTTGTATTTTAAAGAGAGAAAAAGAATAATAAATGGGTACAGAATTTCAAAGCAAGAGAATGGGAAATTAACAATGGTTAATACACTAAATATTGTAATCTTCACAGTAGTTGCTTAATTTACAAGACATAATGCAAAATTCATCAAATAATGTAAGTGCAAACCTTTCTTTTCAATGAATACTAATCAGTAGTATAATTATCATATATATGATAATTACTTTATCATATGGTATATGTATATTATATACTTAGTATTATGTATACTTTTCCCTTCATATCTCCTTTGCCCCATCCCAGTTGTTCTTTCCATTTAAACAGTTTCTTCTCCTTTCACAATATCAATTACACATGCTGGAGCTTGTTTACTCTCTCAGTTTCTTACACTAGAGAGAAAACTTGATGTTTACACATGTGAATCTGATTTAATTCACTTAAAAGTATGGTCTGTAGTTGCATCCATTTACTAATGAAAACCTAGAGTATGTCCTTTTTCATAGCTCACCAGTACTCTATTGTATAAAATTATTACAACTTTTTATCCCTCAGATGATGGACATTTCGGTTGTTTCCAAAATTTAACTATGTCTTGATAGTTTTTTGAGAAGTCAGCCATGATTCTGATAGGCTTTATTTATGGATGATCTGTTTCTTTTCTGTAATACCTTTTAATATTTTGTTCTTGTGCTGTATTTCTGGGATCTTGATTACTATATGTCTGGATGCAGATTTACTTTGGTGATGGCTAATTGGATTTCTGTATATCTTATTCAAGTATGTCAGATTCTGTTCTCATGTTTTTGAAGTTTTCTATTATTTCTGAAAATAGTTTTTAAAATTTATTTTTAAAAGTATAAAAAACAAAGAAAATGAAAAAAACAACAAAAAAAGGAAAACATTAACAAAAAGACACAAAGTAGCACAAGAGCAGTACAATCAAAATTGAATTATACACAAAGCAACAGGGAATCACCCACACATTGATAACTTCAAAGTGCATGTTTCTGAAATCACATATAGATACATAATCTTGATCAAATAATCATGAATTGTTCCTTAACATAAAGCGACACAGGTCAACAGTGGCACCAGATTAGCCATCTTGCATATGTATACATAGATACATATTTATCCCTTTCTTCCTGATCTTCCTCCCCCATCCCACCTGCTCCCTACCTTTGAGCAGATTTCCTTCACAACCCCATCCACATTCCCACCTTCAGATTCCTACACCAGTGATACAATATGCTGCCTGCACATGAACCTCTGATTTATTTCACTTATGAGTAAGGTGTCTGATTGTGACCATTTGCCTACAAAGGCACAAAATCTGTCCTTCTTCATACCTGAGTAATATTCCATTATATAAAAAAGCCACATTTTTTTAATCCAGTCCTCTGTGGATGGACATTTGGGTTGCTTCTATGATTTAGCTATTACAGACTGTGCTGCTATAAACATGGGTGCACGTATATTGTGGTGATATGATGCTTTCAGATCTTCTGGGAAAATGCCCAGAAGAAGAATAGCTGGGTTCAATGAGACCTCTAGATAAAGTTTGCTAAGGAATCTCCACAGTGGTTTCACCAGTCTGCATTCCCACCAACAGTGCAGAAGAATTCCTATTTCTCCACAGCCTTGCCAGCATTTGCTATTGGATGATTCCTTAATGCTGGCCAATCTTACTGGGGTGAGATGAAATCTCAATGTTGTTTTTATTTGCATTTCTTAAATGACTAAAGATGTAGAGCATTTTCTCATATATTTATTTGCCATTTGTCTTTATCTGAGAAGTGTGTATTCATCTCAGATGCTCATTTCTTGATTGGGTCTTTGAATTTGGACAGATTCATGGTTTTTAATTCTTTGTATGTTCTAGATAGAAGACCTTTGTCTGAGGAACAGTCAGCTAGGATTTTTTACCAATTTGTGGGTTTGCTTTTCACTTTGCTGGTGATTTCTTTAGATGTACAAAAACTTTTCAGTAAGATGAGATCCCAGTTATTGATTCTTTGAAGTGTTTCCTTTGCAGTTTGATTTTTGTTCTTGAATTCTCTGCCTACTCCTATGTCTTCAATATTTTTACCTACTTTCTCTTCCAATACATCTAGAATTTCTGTTTTAATATTGAGATCTGTGATCCACTTTGACTTGAGTTTGGTGCATGGTGATAGACTTGGGTCTATTTTCAGTCTTTGGCAAGAGGCAAGCCAATTTTTCCAGCATCATTTATTAAACAGGCTATCTTTTCTCCAGTGAGTATGTTTGGCCCCTTTGTCAAATATTAGGTGGCTGAGTGTGTTTGTGGTTATGGCTGCATCTTCCAGTCTGTTCCATTGATTCTCAGGTCTGTTTTTGAGCCAGTACCAGGTTGATTTTATTACAATAGCTTTGTAGTATAATTTCGGTCAGGGATTGTGATTCCACCTGACTTGTCCTTGTGGCCCAGGATTGCTTTTGCTATTCTGGGTCACTTCTGGTTCCAGATAAATTTAAGGAATGTTTTCTGCAGATCTGTGATGTATGCTGATGGTAGTTTAATGGGAATTCCTTTAAATCTGTATAACAATTTTGGTAATATGGCATTTTCACAATGTTGGTTCTTCCTAACCATGAGCAGGGAATGTTTTTCCATTTATTGAAATCCTCACCGATCTCTTTTTTCAGAGTACTGTAGTCTTCATTGAATAAATCATTTACATCCTTTGTTAGATTGATCCCTAAATATTTCAGTTTCTTGGATGCTATTGTAAAAGGTATGGATTCCTCAATTTCTCTCTCAGACTGTCTGTTCTTTGTGTATAGGAATGCTATTGATTTTTGGGTGTTCACTCTGCATCCAGCTAATCTGCTGAATTTGTTTATTAACTGAAGGAGTCTTCTTGTGGAGTTTTTGGGGTCTTCCATGTAAAGAATTATGTCATCCTCAAATAGTGATAGTTTTACTTCTTCCTTTCTTATCCCTATTCCTTTTATTTCTCTACCTTGTCTAATTGCTCTGGCTAATACTTCCAGAACTATGTTGAATAGGAGTGGTGACAGTGGACATCCTTGTCTTGTTCCTGAGTTTAAAGTGAAATCTTTCCGTTTTTGCCCATTTAGTATGATGTTGGCTGTTGGTTTGTCATGGATGGCTTCGATCAGATTGAGGTAAAGGCTATCTATTCCTATTTTTTCTAGGGTTTTTAACATGAATGAATGTTAGACTTTATCGAAAGCTTTTTCTGCATCTATTGAGATGATCATGTGATTTTTGTCTTTGACTCTATTGATGTGATGTATTATATTAATTGATTTGCGAATATTGAACCATTCCTGTATTCCTGGAATAAAACCAACCTGGTCATGGTGTATAATTTTCCTTATGATTCGATGCATTCTATTTGCTACTATTTTGTTGAGTATCTTTGTATCTATGTTTATTAAGGAGATTGGCCTACAGTTCTCTTTTTTGGTTGAGTGCTTCTCTGGTTTTGGTATCAGTGTAATACTTGCCTCCAGAAATGAGTTAGGTAGAATTGCTTTCTTTTCAATTTCACTGAAGAGTTTGAGGAGTGTTGGTATTACGTATTTCCTGAATGTTTTATAGAATTCTGCTGTGAATCCATCAGGGCCTGGGATTTTTTTGTTGGTAAGTTTTTGCTGACATTTTCAATCTCATTAATTGATATTGGGTTGTTCAGGATTTTTGTGTCTTCCTGATTCAATTTTGGTAGTTTAACATTTCTAGGAATCTTTCCATTTCTTCTGAGTTTTCTCCTATGTGAGTAAAGATTTTCAAAGTAGGTATTAATGTTCTTTTTAATTTCTGTGGGATCTTTAGTGATTTCATGCTTTTCATTCCTCATTGCATGAATTTGAATTCTTTCCTTTCGTCTTTTAATAAGGTTGGCTAGGGGTTTATGAATTTTGTTTATTCTTTCGAAGAACCAACTCTTTGATTCATTTATTTTTTGTAGTGTTTTCTTCTTCTCAATTGCATTAATTTCTGCCCTGAGTTTTATAATCTCCTTCCTTCTTTGACTTTTGGTTTGGCTTGTTCTTCTTTTTCTAGAAGTTTGAGGTGTAGCATTAGGCTATTTATTTGCTCTCTTTCTATTTTCTTTATATGTGAATTCATTGCTATAAATTTCCCTCTGAGGACTGCTTTCATTGCATCCCACAGATTCCGGTAGGTTGTGTTTGCATTTTCATTTGTTTGTAATTATTTTTTAATTTCTCCTTTCATTTCTTGTGTGACCCATTGGTTATTCAGGAGGTTGTTGCCCAATTTCCAAGTGTTTATGTGGTTTTTTGAGTTCCCTTTGTCATTAATTTCCAATCTCATAGCACTGTGGTGAGATAATATGCATGGGATAATATGAATTCTTTCGCATTTAGGTAGGTATGCTCTGTGGGCTACAATGTGGTCTATTTTAGAGAAAGTCCCATGTGCAGCTGAGAAAAATGTGAATTCTGATGTTGTGGGGTGGAACACTCTGTATATATCTGCTAAGTCCATGTGTTCACACCTTTCATTCAGGTCTGTTATTTCTTTGCAGAGTTTTTGTCCAGTTGACCTGTCTCTTTGCATCAAAGGGGTGTTTAAGTCCCCTATTACAATAGTGTTATTAATTATTTGATTCTTCATGTCTGTTACGATTTGACTTATAAAGTTTGGTGCTCCAGTATTTAGTGCATAAATGTTTAGGATTGTTATCTCTTCCTCTTGCAGCTTTCCCCTAACTAATATGTAGTGGACTTCTTTATCTCTTTGATTTTTTTGCGGATTGAAGTTTACATTATCTGCAAACATAATAGCTACCCCTGCTTTTTTCTGGGAACGTGTTGCATGGAGAATTGTTTTCCATCCTTTAACTTTCAGTCTGTGGATTTCCTTTTGAGTAAAATGTGTTTCCTGTATAGAGCATATTGTTGGATTTTGTTTTTTAATCCACTCTGCCAATCTGTTTCTTTTGACTGGTGAATTGAGGCCATTTACATTAATGGTTATAACTGTTACATGTTGGCTTATTCTTGTCATGCTATTTACTTGTTGCTTTCCTACTTTTGCTATCTATTTACTTGCTTGTTCTGCTTGAGGATTCCTTTCTGTTGTTCTTGAGATTGTGGTGTCTTTTTTCTCTGTCTAGAATATCTTTTAGTACTTTTTGTGATTTTGGTTTGGCAGTCTTGAAGTTCTTCAGTTGTTCTTTGTCATGGAAAATTTTGTATTTCTCCATTGAATTTGAAGAATAGTTTTGCAGGATACAACAGTGTGGGTTCAAACCTCTTTTGTCTCAGAATCTACAGATTCTCCAAGCTCTCCAAGCTGTTCTTGATTTGATGGTTTCTGTTGAGAAGTCTGCTGTGATTCTGATGGGCTTTCCTTTTTTATTTTGCGGTACTGGGGATCGAACTGAGGACCCTGCGCTTGCTAGGCAAGCGCTTATTCCACTGAGTATATCCCCAGCCCGGGCTTTCCTTTATAGGTGATCTGCTTCTTTTCTCTTGCTGCTTTTAATACTGTGTTCTTTTGCTGGATGTCTGGGATCTTGACTATAATATGTCTGGGTGTGGCTTTATTTGGGTTATGGCTTGTTGGGGTTCTATATGCTTCTTTTAACTGCACTTCAGTATCTCTTACCATGTTTGGGAAATTTTCTGCTATTATTTCTGCAAATATTCTTTTTATGTCATTTGTGTTGCCTCCTACTGTTTCATTGATTCCTATTATTCAGATATTATTTCTTTTTGCCTAATCTTGGAGCTGTTGGATTAACTTTCCTGGATCCTTGATGACTTTAAGAGATCCTTCCTTTCACAGTCACTAGCTGCCATGCTGTCTTCAAAGATCTGAAATTCTATCTTCAGCTTCATTGAAGCGGTTTTGCAAGCTTTCAGTGGAAGTTTTCAATTCCTGGCAATCTCTTTGAGTCTGTTTCATGCATTCTAATTCATTCCTAAATTGTTCAAGTAATGTTTCCAATGTTCTTCTACTCTTTTATCTGTTTCTTCTCTATATGTGCAGAGCATTTCTTCCATTATTATTTTCACTTCATTTTTTGCCTGAGAGATTATTTCTGCTTTAATCTCTTCTATGGCCTGGTGGAGTTGTTTCTTTACTTCAAATGCAATTGTTTCAGCAATTGCTGGTATGTGGCTTCCTAATTCTCCTATATCATTGTTTCCTGGACTTGTTCTGGGTGGGGTTGAGTTCTGTGGCCGCGTTTTGCTCCTCTGTCTTGTCATTTTTAATGTCAGATGAAAAGTGTTGAGCTACATACTACGCAGACAGCTCACATATGACTCCAGCAACCCTAATTTACCTGGATATCAAACTTATCCCCAGATGTCAGCTGGCCATGCATCACTGGGCCCAGGAACCGCAGACGATTGCTGAGGGGCCGGGCTCAGAGCCTACCTGCGATGGTGGGGGAAAGTCGTGTTGCTGGGCAGAGCACTGCCGTGGGCCTTACCCGTCGAGGGTCCGTTGCGAAGCCTGCTCTGTTGTCACTGTGAAGCTGGGCTCCCGCTCTGTGGGAAACTTGGGAAAGTCTCGCAAGCACTGCCACTCTGATGGCGTTTATTCTCCTGGCTAGAGTCTGGCGGGAAAAGCTGTTCCTGTATCTCTGCTGAGCTGGTCTGGCGCTCTGCGGGAAAGTGGTGCAGGCACTTTAATGGCGCCCAGGGATGGGCAGAGCACGGTGTGCCTCGGAAATGCTGCTCCTTTAGCTTCACCGAGCTGGTCTGGTGCTCTGCGGGAAAGTGGCGTTGGTGCAGGCCTGCAAATAGTTTTTTATATCATTTGTGTTGACATATTTTTTTGATTAAGGCATGCATTCTTACATTGTTTTTCTTTGTATCAACTTGCAGCTGTTGAATTGCTATTTCTTGATCCCTTGTTATTCTTAAGAGAAATTTCCTTTTGCAATTGCTATCCATGATCCTATCTTCAGGGTCTGAAAGTCTGTCCTCAATTTCGTTCAGGCAGTTTTGCCAGCTTTCAGTGGGCATGTCACTATCCTGGATGTCTGTGTGAATCCATCTCACGCATCCCATTCACTCCCTGTATTGATCATTCATGGTCTCCGTCCTCCTTCTATCACCATCTCCTTTTATCTATCTCTACTCTACGTTTGTTCAGCGATTCCTTTACAAGCGTTGACATCTGTCTTTTACCTGAAAGATTCTTTTTCTTTTTTTTTTTTTTTTTTGCGGTACTGGGGATTGAACTCAGGACCCCGCACTTGCTAGGCAAGCGCTTATTCCACTGAGCTATATCCCCAGCCCTGAAAGATTATTTCTGATCTGATTTCCTCTGTAGCCTCATGGATGTTTTTTCCTTTATTGTGATTGATATCCTTTCAGAAATTACAGGTATCTGTCTCCAATTTTCCTCTCTCTTGTGTCTTCTGGATTTGTTCCGCATTAGCTGGAGGTCTGAAGGTGTATTTCTCCTCTGCACATAGTCATTTCCTACTTAAAAATGTTTTATTGTGTGTGTGTGTTAATCCTTGTAAGTTTTGTTGTAGGTTTCTACATAACTTCTATCAAGTCCTCGCTAGAATAGTTGGTTCCTCAGGGATATCTGCTGTGTGTAGGAGGTTCTTGGCTTGCGTCTATTCCAAGATCCTACCCTCCCAGTTAATGAAGAGTGAGATATCGGTATCTGTTTGGTCCTATCCTAGTTTTTCTATGCTGAGCTGTGGTAAGGTTATTACATCAGAGCTTCGCAATATTTTTACAGAAGGGAGAAGAACTGATTATAACAGATATGACATCCTAGATAAAGTAGTGTGGCTGTAGTAGTAATAACTATGCTATCGTTATTGCTGATTAGCAATAACAATAGCATGAAGCATTGCTTATAAACTGACAAACTGTGGTAGATGTTAATTTTGTACCTTAAATGATAGAATCCAAATCTACAATTATATTACATAACTGATTGTAAATTGGGTGATTTTATGCAGAGTCTTCTTAAAGATTTGCCAACTTTAGCCAAGAAAGTCCTGCACTATTACAAGCAGCCCTCCCCCTTTTCCTCTTGATTGTACAATGTATTGTACAAATTAGAGCCAATCTGACATTTCCTTCCTTACCCATCCCCAGACCTACTTCTCCTGTTCTGATTTGATCCTTTGGGGTGCCACTCAGTAGAGAAGGGTATCTTCTGTGTGTGTGGAGACAAAGCCTATGTTTGCTTACCTACTAATTGGAGAGGAATCTGTATATTATTCCTCCTCACTCTTGCATTTCCTTTAGCAACAACTGGTCTACTCATCTGTATCTCCCCCATAACTTAAATCAGGGCACAATATGCCGTACAGCTGGTCCCCTCAATAGTCATCCTGGGAATAACCACACAGACTGGAATGTAGAATGCAGCCCTGAGAGTCTTTTAAGATTCACCATACTGTGAAAATAACTCACCTAGGGACACAAAGAAGTCTGCAACCAACTGGGACACTTACAAGATGAAGTATACTCCCTAGCTTCAGCTGTCCTCCAGAAACACAGTGTCTTTCATCTCCATACAGCTTCACAGGGTGCTACTCGTGCTCCATACCAAGAACAATGCTGCTTTCACAGCAAAGAATCGGATCTCATAAGAGATGGGGTAAAACACCTTTGTGAATGGGCTTTGAGACTCCTTTAAGGCTCTTCTCATGATGTTTTACCTGCCTCTTCACGAACTCCTAGCCCTGATAGCCCCTTTAGTGTTTACTACTCTTTTCCTTTTCTTCTTTGTATAATTAATTCATTCCAAAGACTTTTTCAGTGTTGAATAGCAGCCATCTTCCAGGAACTATTTAAGAACTCGAAATGGTCTTCCTTCTCCAAAACATGAAAGAAAATCTTTCATTTTCCCCCCAGAAGGAAGTAATCAAGGATAACATGAAAACCTGTTTTTCTATGACAGAGCTCAGACAGGGACACCAGGGACTTCACCAGTTTGAATGACCCACTCATAATCTCAAAGAAAAAAACTCATACATTTCTTTTTACTTAAGTCACAGGGGACATGCGAGTATACTCACAGAAGATATGTCAGCTGGTTACAAACAATCCTCCAAGGACATGTTATCAGGCAACAGAGGGCATAGAGCAGGCTCATCATATATCTGACCTCTCCCTCAAAAGCCCACAACAAATATTAAAAGCCTCTAAGCCTGTAAGAGACACCTTAACTGTTCTGCTCATACATAGCAGTTCCCCTTATTACTAAACCTGTTTGGATTGTTGAATTCATGTCCCTCTTTCTTGCTCAAATCCTGTATTGTCATTCATCAGACATATTTTTACTGAACAAAGATGGTGGTGAGAAAGTAGCTGTAAAGAAAATAGTATTCTTATCCTTATTCAGCTTCATCCATTCGAAATAAGCAAGCAAAAGAAACCTTTATGTAAATATACTTATGTATGAAATTAATGAATGGGTCATGGACAGAGAGTCTTTTAAGAGAGAGCTTCTCTGAAGGAAGTAATTTAGATTATATATTTAATTCTCCCACTAGTCTTAGAATGTAAGACAATATTTGCATTGCTCTATTTCAAGGTACTTAGTATATAACATTCCCTAAAATAACTGATTTCTGCTTAATTGTGAAAATTATTGTGAATTATTTTTCCATTTTAATTCTTTAAAGTGGAAAACTCCATTCTATGTACTTACCAGATGAGGAAAGTTGCATGAGCTGAGACTCCTTTCCATTAATGCTTATGCATGCATAATAGTGTAGATTTTGAAGAAATGATTTTGGGAATTAAGTAATATAGCACACTGAAAGTATCTGAAAACAATTTTCTGCTGTAAAACTTAGGTTGTTTCTGGAATAAAGTCCATATTCTCAAAAGATATAAGTCCTGTGAGCTGACACCAGTGGTGCATGGTCTTATTTTTCACCTGGCTTCAATATTTTTCCCTTTGCAGCTCTTGATTATACCATTAAAGACTGGCCTTTCCCCATTCCTGCAAGTCCAAGCACTTACCTAATACTTGTGTGCAACCAGAAATTCTATTCATTTTCTATTTAATCATTTTAACATTATATGTTTAAATACCTTAATGTCTCCTTTTATAGTTAAGCAAAGGGAGCGGAGAGAGGTGAAAACGTCCACGTTCATATTCAGTGTTCACAGCTGGGACATAGCAGAACCAGGATGTTTTCCCGAGTCTCCTGCCTCTAGGCTCAGTGTCACACATTTCCACCAGCAGACATGGCATCACTATAGTTTCTGCTCATTACGTACAGCCTGTGTACTAGAGAAGTGTGGGCGCAGAATACAATGACTTGAATTACATAATTTTGGTTAAGTAGGAATCCAGTATTTGCTTAACCATTTCCAGTGATATGCTACATTTTTTTTCTGGAGTACTTGGTCCACTGATAGCTACACATGCTCATACTTATTATATAACCTCTGTTCTATATTATGCATTTTATATAATATTATACCATACTATGTTATATCATATATTGTATAATTTGTACATAATATATAACAAAACTGCTATTGCAAAACAATTCATTATTGTATAATTTATATTACTGCTGAAGTTTACAATTTTTAATTTTTTTAACCTTTTTTGTCCTTTTGAGACAGGGGTCTCACTATGCAGTTCAGGCTGGCCTTGAACTCACTTGGCAGCCAGGCTGGTCTCAAACTCGCAATTATTCTCCTGTATCAGCCTCCAGAGTGCTGGGATTATAGGCATGTGCCACCTTGCCTGGCTGAAGTTTACATTTAAAAAGTACCAAAGTAGTTGTTCTTTCAGCATAATTTTTAAGTAAAATGAGTAACTCACAGACTGAACACAAAGTTCTTTTTTTTTTTCACTTTTATTTTAAAAGTAAGAGAACAAACACATATCAACAAACAGACACAAAGTAGCATAAGAATAGTACAATCAAAACTGAGTTACAGACAAGGTGATAGGGAATCAACAATGGTTGTTGCATTACATATTGATAACTTCAAAGTGTATACTCAGGAAAACAGATATAGACATGCAAAACTGATCAAAAAAATAATCATCAAATATTCCTTACAATAAAGTGACCTAAGTCAGTAGCACAACTATGTTAGATATGCTGCATATACATACATACTTACATACATACATAGATAATTATCCCTTCCTTCCTTTTTCGTTTTTTTATATAATTTTTTTTAAAGTGTGAAAGAAAAAGAACTGCATCAACAAAAAAAAGAGGAAAGCATTAACAAAGAGACACAAAGTAGCACAATAACAGTAAAATCAGAATTGAATTATAGACAAAGCAAGAGGAAACCAACAATAGTTGCTGCACTGCATATCAATAACTTCAAAGTGTGTGCTCAGGAAAACACATATGGACATACAGGATTGATCAAACAACCAGTCATCAACTATTCCTTACCATTATGTGACATAAGACAATAGCAGAACCATGTTAGCCATTCTGCACATATGTACATACATACATACATACATACAGTTTTGCCTCTTTCTTTTCTCCTTTCCCTCATCCCATCTGTTCCTTACTTTTGAACAGATTTCCTTCATGTCTCTTAGTTTATATTCCCTCCCTCAGGTTCTTACATCAGCGACACAATATGTTGCTTGCACATGTACCTCTGATTTATTTCACTTATGAGTATGGTGTCTAATTGTGACCATTTGCCTACAAAGGCCCCAAATCTGTCCCTCTTTATAGCTGAGTAACATTCCATTATATAAAAATGCCACAGTATTTTAATCCAGTCCTCTGTGGATGGATATTTGGGATGCTTCCTCAATTTAGCTATTACAAATTGCACTGCTATAAACATGGGTGCACATATATCACAGTGATATGATGTATTCAGATCTTCTGGGAAAATACCCAGAAGGGAAATAGCTGGTTTGAATAGAAGCTCTAGACCCAGTTTGCGGAAAAATCTCCAAACTGCTCTCCACAGTGGTTGTACCAGTCTAAAATCCCACCAGCAGTGCAGTAGAGTCCCTATTTCTCCACAGCCTCTCCAGCATTTGTTATTGGATGATTTTTTAATACTGGCCAATCTTACTGGAGTGACATGAAATCTCAATGTTGTTTTTATTTGTGTATCTTGAATGACTAAAGATGTGGAACATTCTCTCATATATTTATTTGCCATTTGTATTTCTTTATCTAAGGAGTGTACTTATCTCAGATGCCCATTTCTGAATAGGGTCTTTGAATTTGGACAGGTACATGTTTTTTAATTCTTTGTATGTTCTAGATGGAAGACCTTTGTCTGAGGAACAGCGAGCTAGGATTTTTTCCCAATTTGTGGGTTTTCCTTCTACTTTGCTGGTGATTTCTTTAGATGTGCAAAAACTTTTCAGTAGGATGAGGTCCCAGTTATTGATTCTTTGAAGTGTTTCCCTTGCAGTTTCATTTTTCTTCATGGACTCTCTGCCTACTCCTATGTCTTCAAGACTTTTACCTACTTTCTCTTCCAATAGATTTAGAGTTTCTGTTTTAATGCTGAGATCTGTGATCCATTTTGACCTGAGTTTGGTGCATGGTGATAGACTTGGGTCTATTTTCAGTTTTTGGCAAGAGGCAAGCCAGTTTTTCCAGCACCATTTATTAAACAGGTCATCTTTTTTCCAGTGAGTTTGGTTGGCCTCTTTGTCAAATATTAGGTGGCTGAGTGTGTTTTTCATTGTGGTTGCCTATTCCACTCTGTTCCACTGATCCTCAGGTCTGTCTTTAGCCAGTACCAGTTTGATTTTATTACAGTAGCTTTGTAGTATAATTTCAGGTCAGGTATTGTGATTCCACCTGACTTGTCCTTGTTGCCCAGGATTGCTTTTGCTATTCTGGGTCTCTTCTGGTTCCAGATGAATTTAAGGCATATTTTCTCTAGATCTGTGAGGTATGCTAATGGTAGTTTAATGGGAATTGCATTGAATCTGTACAACAGTTTTGGTAGTATGGCCATTTTCACAATGTTGGTTCTTCCTAACTATGAGCAGGGTATGTTTTTCGATTTATTGAAATCCTCTTCGATCTCTTTTTTCAGAGTACTGTAGTTTTCACTGAATAAATATTTCACATTCTTTGTTAGATTGATTCCTAAGTATTTCAATTTCTTGGATGCTATTGTAAAAGGTATGGTTTCCTCAATTTCTCTCTCAGTCTGTTTGTTGTTCATGTATAGGAATGCTATTGATTTTTGAGTGTTCACTTTGTATCCAGCTACTCTGCTGAATTTTTCAATTAATTCCAGGAGTTTTCTTGTGGAGATTTTGGGGTCCTCCATGTATAGTATCATGTCATCTGCAAATAGTGATAGTTTGACTTCTTCCTTTCCTATCCTTATTCCTTTTGTTTCTCTCTCTTGTCTGATTGCTCTGGCTAATGCTTCCAGAACTATGTTGAATAGGTGTGGTGACAATGGACATCCTTGTCTTGTTCCTGACTTTAAAGTGAAAGTTTTCAGTTTTTGTCCATGTACTATAATGTTGGCTGTTGGTTTGTCATAGATGGCTTTGATCTGGTTGAGGTAGAGGCCATCTATTCCTATTTTTTCTAGGGCTTTTAACATGAATGCATGTTGGACTTTATCGAAAGCCTTTTCTGCATCTATTGAGATGATCATGTTGTTTTTGTCTTTGGCTGTATTGATATGATGTATTATATTAATTGATTTGCGAATATTGAACCATCCCTGCATTCCTGGAATAAATCCAACCTGGTCATGGTGTATAATTTTCCTTATGATTCGCTGTAATCTATTTGCCAGTATTTTGTTGAGTATCTTTGCATCTATGTTCATTACAGAGATTGGCCTATAGTTCTCTTTCTTGGTTGGATCCTTCTCTGGTTTTGGTATCAGCATAATACTTGCCTCCCGAAATGTGTTAGGGAGAGTTGCTTCCTTTTCGATTTCACTGAAGAGTTTGAGGAGTGTTGGCATTAAATCTTCTCTGATTGTTTTATAGAATTCTGCTGTGAATGCATCAGAGCCTGGGCTTTACTTTGTTGGTAAGTTTTTAACGACGTTTTCAATCTCTTTAATTGATATTGGGTTTTTCAGGATTTTTGAGTCTTCCTGATTCAATTTTGGTAATTTGTACATTTCTAGGAATCTGTCCATTTATTCTGAATTTTCTAACCTATGGGGGTAAAGATTTTCAGAGTAGGTATTAATGTTCTTTTGAATTTCTGTGGGATCTGTAGTGATTTCATATTTTTCATTCCTTATTGCATGAATTTGAGTTCTTTCCCTTCTTTTTTTGATAAGGTTGGCTAGGGGTTTATCAATTTTATTTATTCTTTCTAAAAACCAACTCTTTGATTCACTTATTTTTTTGTAGAGTTTTCTTCATCTGAATTGCATTAATTTCTGCCCTGAGTTTTATAATCTCCTCCCTTCTTTGGGCTCTTGGTTTCGCTTGTTGCTCTTTTTTTTAAAGTTTGAGGTGTAGCATTAGGCTATTTATTTGCTCTCTTTCTGTTTTCTTTTCTTTCTTTTTTATTTTTGTGGTACTGGGGATCGAACTCAGGACCCTGCGCTTGCTAGGCAAGCGTATTCCACTGAGCTATATCCCCAGCCCCTCTGTTTTCTTTTTATATGAGTTCATCGCTATAAATTTCCCTCTCAGGACTGCTTTCATTGCATACCACAGATTCCAGTAGGTTGTATTTGCATTTTCATTTGTTTGTAGGTATTTTTTTAATTTCTTCTTTAACTTCTTGTGTGACCCACTGATTATTCAGGAGGTTGGTGTCTAATTTCCAAGTGTTTATGCGGTTTTTGGAGTCCTCTTTGTCATTAATTTCCAATTTCATTGCACTGTGGTCCGATAATATGCATGGGATAATATGAATTCTTTCGCATTTAGGTAGATATGCTCTATGGGCTAGAATGTGGTCTATTTTAGAGAAAGACCCATGTGCAGCTGAGAAAAATGTGTATTCTGGTGTTGTGGGGTGGAACACTCTGTATACATCTACTAAGTCCATTTGTTCACACTTTTGGTTCAGGTCTGTTATTTCTTTGCTGAGTTTCTGTCCAGTTGACCTGTCTTTTTGCGTCAGAGGGGTGTTTAGGTCCCCCATTAAAATAGTGTTATTAGTTATTTCATTTTTCACGTCTGTTAAGATTTGACTTGTAAAGTTAGGTGCTCCATGGTTTGGTGCATAAATGTTTAAGATTGTTACCTCTTCCTCTTGCAGCTTTCCCCTAACTAGTATGTAATGGCCTTCTTTATCTCTTTTGATTGTTTTTGATTTGAAGTTTACATTATCTGCAAACCTAATAGCTACCCCTGCTTTTTTCTGGGAATGTGTTGCATGGAGAATTGTTTTCCATCCTTTAACTTTCAGCCTGTGGATTTCCTTTTGAGTAAAATGTGTTACCTGTATACAGCATATCATTGGATTGTGTTCCTTAATCCACTCTGCCAATCTTTTCCTTTTGACTGGTGAATTGAGGCCATTTACATGAATGGCTATAATGGTTATATGTTGGCTTATTCTTGTCATGCTATTTACTTGTTGTTGTTTTCCTACTTTTGCTATCTGTTTACTTGCTTTTTCTGTTTGAACGTTCCTTTCTATTGTTGTTCTTGAGATTATGGTCACCTTTTTCTCTGTCTAGAGCATCTTTTAGTGCTTTTTGCAATGCTGGTTTGGCACTCATGAAGTTCTTAAGTTGTTCTTTGTCGTGGAAATATTTTATTCCTCCATTGAATTTGAAGGATAGTATTGCAGGATACATCAGTGTAGGATGGAAGCTGTTTTGTCTCAGAATCTGTAATACCTCACTCCAAGGTTTTCCTGATTTCATGGTTTCCGTTGAGAAGTCTGCTGTGATTCTGATGGGCTTTCTTTTATAGGTGATCTGTTCTCTAGTAGCTTTTAATATTGTGTTCTTTTGCTGGATGTCTAGAATCTTGACTGTTATATGTCTGTGTGTGGTTTTTTGGGGTTATGGCTCGTTGGGATTCTATATGCCTTGATTAACTGTACTTTAGTATCTTTTACCATGTTTCGGAAATTTTCTGCTATTATTTCAGCAAGTATTCTTTTTGTATCATTTGTATTGTCTCCTGCTGTTTCACTGACTCCTATTACTCAGATATTACTTCTTTTTGTCTCATCTTGCAGCTGTTGGATTGATTTTTCTTGGATCCTTGATGACTTTATGAGATCCTTCCTTTCATGCTCATTAGCTGCCATGCTGTCTTCAAGATCTGAAATTCTATCTTCGGCTTCATTTAAGCGGTTTTGTAAGCTTTCAGTGGAAGTTTTCAATTACTGGCAATCTCTTTGGACCTGTTTCATTTGTGGTAATTCATTCCTAAATTGCTGCTGTAACGTTTCCATTTGTTTCCTATTTTTCTCTATTCTTTTATCTATTTCTTCTCTATGTGTGCAGAACATTTCTTCCATTATAGTTTTCACTTCATTTTTTTTTTTTGTCTGAGAGATTATTTCTGCTTTAATCTCTTTTGTGGTCTGATGGAGCTTTTTCTTTACTTCGGATGTGATCATTTCAGAAATTACAGGTATGTGGCTTATTTCTGCTTTAATCTGTTCTATGGCCTGATGGAGTTGTTTTGTTATCTTGGATGTAATCTTTTCACAAATTGCAATTATGTGGCTTATTTTTGCTTTAATATCTTCTATGGCCTGATGGAGATGTTTCTTTATTTCGAATGCAATCGTTTCAAAACTTGCAGGTATGTAGCTTCCTAGTTCCCCTATATCCTTGCATCCAAGACTTCTTCTGGGTGGGGTTCAGTTCTGAGACTGCGTTTTGTTCTTCTGTCTTCCCATTTTGGATATCAGATTCAAAATATTGATCTATAAATTACCCAGGCAGCTCACCAGGCAAAGGCCCATTGCAAAGGCTGCTCCAGTGGCTCCTTCTCTTCAGGAGAATGTTCCTTAAGCCTTCTGCCAAGAGCTCCACTCAAAAGGCTGCTCAGATGCTGCTTTGTGGGCCGAGCTACTCCCTACCTAGAGATCCACGTCAGAGCGCACACGCACCTCACCTGCCCAGAGTTCCACGCAGGCAGAGGGGCCACCTAGATGTTCCTCTGTGGGCGGAGCTCCTCCCCAACTCAGAGATCCAGTCAGGGCACGCACACAGCTCACCTGCCCAGAGGTCCACACAGGCAGAGGGATCGCCCAGTTCTGTCTGTGTATTAGCAGCACTATCTGCATCCCAGACGCTATTCCTTCTGGGGATCTGCAGGGCAAGGTCTGTCTCTATTCCTCCTGCACTCCCATAGTGGTCTCTGACTTTCCACATTCTGTTCTTCCACTGCTGGCCGACTGCAGTTCTCCACAAAGTTCTTAAGAAATAACATTTCGCTGGTAAGTTTAAACAAAGGTGTTAGATTCAAACTTCATTATTCTTTCCAGTTTTCCATTTTCCATTGCATTTCATTTTCAGTCAAGACATTTCATTATATAATTCTTAATGTTGGATCCTAGTTCTCTACTTCCGCAAAATTCAAGATATTTACTATCTGTTGTATAGTAGGCTGTTCAAGTATAAATGTTGAGTGAATATTGGTTTAACACATTGTTGTCTAGATTAAAATAATCTGCCTATTTTCTATATTCAGTGGACAAGGTATTTAGAAATTCACCGTTTCTTAATCACAGTAAATGTTACAAAATACATAACAGACAGTATTGACTTAATGATGCTACTGAACATAAGTCTCGAAAAGTTATCATACGTCACTATATTTCCTGGCATGTATCCCATATTATAAAATTGGAGAAGGTGACAAAATGATCGTGGTTGCATAGAAATCCCTTTGTACACCTAAGGAAAAATGGCTACCGAATTGTTCTTATATGTGAGATATTCATTCAATCCAGTATTTGTATGGACCTATTTGAAAGAATAAGTTCCTGAAGAAAGACATCACAGAGAAGGAGGGAGAAAGTTTTGAATTTCAGGACGTTCCACATCAAAATCTGTGCCTAGCTAAACATAAATGAATAAATGAAATAAAAATTCTCCAGTCCTATAGAGTACACTAATAGCTCTAGTCATTTGTTTCTTACATTGGAATTCTAGAGGCTAAAGAGAAAATTTTTGTGAATCTGGAAATTTTTCTTAAATCTCCTGAACTCCACAGAACTGTAAGATGGATAAACACACTCGGGCCTTACCTATGGACCAAAGCCTTCCTTTCTGTTGTAGCTGCCTGTACAGCACTTTCTCTCACATTACAGAAAATCAACAAGTCAATGAAAGAAGCGGTGCCCCACACAGCACAACCCTCACGTTCAAAGAAGTCTATTTCTCTGCTTTGTACTTTGGAATTCCAATAGAGGCTGTAAAAACAGGATGATTTTGCTGACCTCACAGAAAGCATTGTAACAAAAGGGGAATAATCAGACTTCCTGTGTGCGATGCCAGCAGAGGCTGTGAACAAAGGCAGAGCTGCAGCAGTTAGCCACGTTCTGCTACCAGCAAAGTCCCGCCAAACAATATGGGGTTTGCGTATGGGAGTTCCTCAATGTAGGCATAAATTAAACAGCCATATTGGGAAATATCCCCCTTCATTCCACTCTTCCTATTGCTAGACAAATAAACAAAATGTAATTGATCTAAATGATTTTAAATGATCTAAAACATTTCAAAATCATTGTACCTTTATATAAAGATAGCAATAAATTATTTTCCCTAGGTTTTTGTTACAAAATGAAGAGTATAATTTTATATTTAACATTTTGATATAAAATACTTAAAGAATATTTTGGCAGTCTACACATTTAATTCTATTCAGAAAACAATTATTTTTTATTTTTATCAAATGTATATGTTGAATACCTAACATTATTTCAAAACATATGAAGTTTAAAACTCTACATATGATTTTTCCCCACTGGCAGGAAGAAGCAGCTATTAAATTTAATGCTAAATGTATGTAGGCTGACTATTAGTACATGTTCACAGTTTTTAAATTATTTATATTACTCATTTGATGGGGATTCCAGTTAAATGGATCTATTTCCCAACATTCTAAAACATCAAGTACCCAAACAATATCAGTAAATAAGCAAAGCAACAGGAGTTTACATACACTCTTGGAATTTAAGTTGGTAAACTACTTCAGAAAACAATTTTGTAGTATTTAATAAATTTGAACATGCCCATGTCTTATATCCCAGCAATTCAACTCAGATAGTTAATTTAAGAAACTAAAGATGTTTCCACAAGAAGAGAAGAGCAAAGGAGACAGTAGCAGTTTTCATAATTGTTCCAACCTGGAAAATTTGCATATAGTCAACATTAAAATGAAAAAATCAAATGTGATATGGACAAGTAATGGAATGCCACAGAACAATGAAGAAAAATAAACAATTGGTACACAATCACTGAATCCCTGTAACAGAACAGCAAATGAAAGAAAATTGCTCAAAACAATACTCTTATTGTACATTAAATATACATATATTGCAATCATATGTGGTCAACCTCAAATAAAACTGATTAGATATTTATGTTGGTGGTTTAAAATGCACACTGCATATTTACAAACAAAACAAGGAAATTGCTACAGATATTTTTAAATCAAAGGAAACCTACCTAATGTTCATTTTCTAGTTTCACCTACTTTTCTTTTAAGAGCTTTTCCTTTCTTTTCTTTAGCGAGTTGGAGACTCCTCTTTGGTTCCTATTTCTATGACCCACACTCGGCTGGTAAAAATACCCTGTGGGGCATACTGCTCAATGCTAATGGCTTCTTTCTCCATATTATTACCCACAGTTCACTGCTTCTTCACCTGCCAGGAAAAGAAAAGTAATGTTGGATCCCACTATGTGAAATCACACCAAATAGCACTCTTAGCTCAAATAAACAAAACACCCACTACTTCAAATGGGATTTGTGCAGACAACATTAGTTTCTCCAAATTAAGGTACCTCCTCTTTGTCTGAGAAACATAATCAATACAAAGCACATCATATATTCTGTTCACTCTTCTCTCTTTAATATAGCTATAAAGGTAGCAGGAAGAAACTGGTGTAGTTTCATTTTTAAACAGAGCAAACATGGGGTATTTGATGCTATCTTCTTGCTGTGGCTGATTAACACACTAGGGAAGAAATGTACAAAATGAGAAGTCAGAACTGTTTCCATGGTTGCCAAGCTCTTTGCATAGAACAAAGGTAAGGATGCCTCTGAAAGTCCCTTGGTCCTGGAGTTCGGCACGATTGAGTGCTGGTAATGTAGGGGGGGTATTCACTGCAAAACACAGTCCACGCGCAATCTTGTAACCTCATTAAAGCAAATATATTTGTAATGAAACATGATAATGTTAATGCAATGCTTTTGTACAGTAGAGTTTTATAGAAACTTCTCGGGAAGGAAGCAAACGTTTTTCCGGGTACATTCTGCATGGTTGGAACTAGCTAGACCATCCATATACCAGGAGACACAATTATTCTATTTCTTATTGTAACAGTTGTGAAACTGAGACTCAAAGAGATCAAAGCACATCTCTAAGACAAACACCTGAGACTTTTTCTCCCCCAAACCAAAGATAGTGCTTGCATCTACCGCATTATAGATGGGCATTCTGCAGTTAACCTTGGTGAGACACTTTGTGGAATATTCTGATAAAATGTTTTGAGATACAGAACTTACAATAATCATGCTATTCATACCATTAACGACATTCTTTCAGTGTAGATGCAAATGTGAAATTTTAGAGTGTTATCCAAGTTCTTGTTTACTTGGAATTACTAGTTTGTCTTTCTGCTATGAATTTTATAGATTTTATAAGTGATCACTCATTCTTGCTTGAACTCAGACGTGCTGAGCAAGAGCTTTGGCACTAAGCTGCAGCACTAAGCTTCTCTTATACCCCGGTCCCACCTAGCAGTGTCACAGCCCTCACTCTCCTTTGTCCAGCTTTTCATTCAGATGCTTTTAATTATATTTCTTTCTCTTGAAATTTATACATGTATTTATTTCAGTAAAGACAAGACTCTATGGGCACTATTTGTATTTAAAACAAGCTTTACATTTCTTCTCTTTATGAGTCTCACACAGGGTAGGTTACTCTCTGAGGATGGCCTTTGTCCCCACACCCTGACTTCTACTTCCACATTTCCTTTGAAAGTGCCTACCTAATGTTTTGCACCATGGCGAAATCTGCTGGGGACAACGAAAAATCCACTCTGTCTTATATCTTTGTCAGAAAAATGAGTTCTGTCTCAATCTCACCTCTCAAATATTTGGCTTTGACAGACTCTCTCCTTCACCTGTCAGACAATTCTGGAAATAAGAGGAGAATAGCACCTAGCAAATCACTCAGGATGCATCTGTATTACAAAAAAAAAAATCAAATTCTGGACTGAAATACAATGACTCTGCTTTCTTCCTTGAGACATCTGGGGAGGAGAGAGGTAAAAGCACGGTGGGGGCCATGTAGACATATTACATTTGTCATGTCTGAATGCTAATTCTCAGCAAAATGCTCTATTCTTTTCTAGTTTATTCTTGCTACATCCCTCATCACACACAGGACGTCCTGCAGAGAAGAGGTTATCATTATCACAAAGCTATGATATCCTTTGCAAGTAATTATATCCCTATAAAGGCATGCATAGGATCAGTTGAGTTTTATAGTGATGTGGTTTTGAAACGCTTTCATATCCGTTTGAGTGAAATATCATAGGGGCCAGACGTAACCATCTATATGTACAGCTATGGAATAATCCTGCTCATTCTTAAATCTCCTGCCAAAATCTCCTCTTCATTCTTAGAGTATTCCACAGTTCTCTTCCAGTTCAGCGTCTGCACTCAGTCCTTTGTACTAAAGTGCGACCAATAGCAAAGGCAGAGTGTGGTGCAGAGAAACAAGAGTCATTTCTGGATTCTGCGTTGGTCTCTGAGAAAAGTGCGACCAATAGCAAAGGCAGAGTGTGGTGCAGAGAAACAAGAGTCATTTCTGGATTCTGCGTTGGTCTCTGAGATTGCATCTGAGTCCCCATTTGCAAGTTCGCAGCACCCACTGAGAACACTTAAGTTTTTTCTGCATAAGACTGAGTTTCACACAATACTGTAATGCCAGTGATTAAACTTTGAGGGATTCCTGTTTCAAGCTCAATAAACTTGATGAATTTTAAACTTAAATGACTTGCTCCAAGGAGGCCAAGAAGAAGCATTTAAAATCAAAGTCAGAATGTAGGATTAGACAAAAGCCTGTAAATGTCCTCAATGCTAAAGAGTAAGAACAAGCAAGATTCCAATAGTGACTTCCAGGTTCCATATATTATCGGGAATGAAAACCTCTTTTTCCCTACTACTTTTCTATATTTTCTGAGCATCTTTTCCCTGTTCCCATCCCATGAAACTGTTCTTGTACTCCTAAAGCATCACCCCCTGTCTTTTAGGTTGTTTATATTTAAGGTACCTGGCATTTCATACCTTATGGATCGTTACTCAGCCTAACGCAGCTGAGAAATCTAGAAACATCATCTCTGCAGATTCACTTTCAGATCACAGGGTCATTTCAGCATTCTGCTTTGACAGACATTCACTCACCTGTCAGACAATTCTGGAAATAAGAGGAGAAAAACACATGGCAAATCACTCAGGATGCATCTGTGTTACAGAAAAAAGTCAAATGCAGGGGCATTTCAGTACTGTGCTTTCAGTCTGTTCCCCTGAACATCTCAGGAGGATTTCAGTCCAGTGCTTATTTTCACAGTTATATTAACCACCCTACATATGGTAACTGTACATAAAAATATAAACACATCTTCTATGCTGTACTTATGAAGCATACTCCATGTGGTCTATAAGGGAAGCATAGTCTATGCACAAGTTACAGTAAAGTATCAGCCCTACATGTCGTGCTACTTATTTTTTGCAACAGACAGGTCATTTCTGAATGAAAAGCTTCACCTTACAGATCCAGTGCCTGAGAATAATTGGGACCAGAATATGTTTGTTGTATATATTAGCTAGGTAATGCATTAATAATTACCCTGACACTGTCTGATAATGAAATGTGTGACCTCCTTTTTCTTCAGAATTGATCTTAAAAGTCCTACTATCTTCTCCATATAGGAAAAGTTAATGAAGTGCCCAATACTCATTTTCATTGCTGTGTTAACCATCCTAGCTTGGTAACTATACAAAAATATATGAATACACTCTATGCTGTATTTATATATCATAATCCCTGAGGTTTATTACATAAGCATAGTCTCTGTACAAGTTAAACTTCAAAATTTAAAATATATAAATTATATTACTATTTTTAATACAAGATGTGGTTAAAATATATGATAAATATTTACATAATTCTGGGCATGGTGGTGCACACCTGTAATATCAGCACTTGAGAGGCTGAGGCAGTAGGATCTCTGTGAGTTCAAGGACAGCCTGGCCCACGTAAGTGAGTTCAAGGCCAGCCTGCAATACATAGTGAGACACTATCAAAAACTAGATAGAAAAAAAATTTACATAAAATATTACAGTAAAAGACACATTCCATTTATCACCTGCAAAATACATGACACATTTTAAATAGAAAATTACTGTGAAAAACATGTTCCCAATAATCTCCCTCAAAATACTCCCTCTCATTTTGAGCACAATTACCTCAACATTCTGGCTTAGTTACTGTCTCCCTGCTGAGACACAGTTCTTAAATCCCACGGCTCTAGGAAGGAAAGGTCTGTTTAGCTCATAGTCTGCAGATGTGCCAGTCCATGGTCAGCTGGCCGCATGGCAGGGTAGCTCGGCAGAGGAGGTTTGCTTAGGACCCAGCAGTCAGGAAGCAGAGAGCAATCAAGGGAAAAAGAGGGAAGACAGACGCTTGTAGCAGTGGCCCAGCTTTCAGCTTAGGGCTTCACCTCCCACAACTGCACTGTGCTTGATTATAAACTCACCAGTGGACTCATTCACTAAAGAACATCAAACACCGTAATCCAATAACCTCCCCAAAGCCAAGCATCAGCACATGTGGCTTTGGCGGCACAGCTAGATAGAAACTAGGAGAAGGGATGAAAAAGTGTCGAGCACTGCTGCCAACTGTTGTTCAGTGGGAAGAGCCTCACCAGAGCAATGTGTTCCCACCTACCTTGTTCACCTGATCTGGAGCCACACAATTTATGGCTCTTACCCAAAATCAAGGTTACAAGGGTCAATATTTTGAATCAATTCAGAACATGGAAGAAACCATGTAAGTGCATCCAAGGGCACAGGAGAGGGCTTGCAGAGCAGCCGCAGAACACGGCAGGGTCAGTAGGTGTGTCCAAAGGGAGGGCAGTGTTTTCAGAAAGGGTCATTGAAATATGACTTTTATTATAATATAGTTTTAAAATTTAAACAATCATATTTCAATCATACCTTGCGAAATTACACTCAAACCTAAATACATACTTGAATACAAACATATTGTCATAATGTAATAAAGCTATCAAAAATATAGATTAAATAGTAAATATTTAAATGTCAAGTATTAAATGAGATATAGATATTAAAATGAACTATTAAGCTTAACAGAGTTACAATATCTTAACTAGAGTTATTTAACCTGCTATGCACAAAGTTAGACATAAATGTACAGATTCATGCTCTTGGTTAAAGTAATATGCTGATTGAGCGGGACACATACTTTGAATGTCATTTGATTTCTTTTAACAATTACTGGAATGTCATGTATAGAGTAAGTGAGCAATAAATATGTGACGGAAGAATCATAAAACACATTCATTTCAATACTTGAGTAGATGGGATGCTTCATACTTGGAAAATTTTCAATAAAATGACAGTTTGAGTCAGCAAGTCGCTAAAATCAAGAATATCATAGAGCATTTCCTAAAATAGAAGAAAGGAAAGTTGAATATTCCACTGAAGTAACAAAGCCATCTTTGAAGATCACTGATTGATTTCATGTGCGACATCTCTTTGAGTTGTTATATAGTTTCTGCATAGCAGGTATGTGGCAGAGTTATTTGAGAATTAAGTGGGAATGTCCATGTGCTCTGATGACTATCAAGATTCTTTGGAATTTGAAAATCACTGTACAAATGTCAACAAGACTTGATAATATGTGTATTCATGTAAGTATTTTAGTGAAAATTTATATATTTATATAATAGTGTATTTAGGATACTTTGTAAAACATCTTACCAAATAGAAATGCTAGAAAAAAATCACAATTTAAAATCACATGCTCCAGTCCTAGATTTTAAATTATTTAAGCCATTATTATTCATATGCTTTTTAATATGAATATAAATTATTTTACTCCTGATAACCTACATTATTTCAACATGCTATCCATATGTAATCAGATTTGCTAATAATCAATTTACACATATTAGATAAACCAATATTTTACATCCTTTTACTTTTGCTTTACTAATGTTAACACTATCAAACTGCTTTTTCCATATACAATCTAGATAAAATTTCTGCATATGTTGGCTTACAAATATTGGTTCATAAATTGACAGTACATTAGAATTTGTTTCTTTAGGTGCCATGGCCTAAAAATGACTGCTTATATTTTAATCTTGGCTCTGTTCCCACTCAGTTTCATGAGACTTTCTTTGTATTTCTAGTTAGTTATCTGTTAAAATTAGTGTGATGGACTTGGCTGGTATACACTTATTTTTATAATTTTAAAAATATAAGGCACAGGACAATTTTTAAGGAAAATTATCACTTGTAATTAAAGGTTGTGCATTAAGAAATAATGTTTTCAGTCAAAGTACGGTGTGGCTAGTTGTCAGTGGCACATTCACTTGCACACAATATGGATGTGATTCTAACTTTAACAATTTCCTGTAACGTGATTTGTAAATATAATTTTGCTAGGCACAGTGATGCTTTGGTGCATGATAGTCTTCATAGAGTATCTGAGGGTAGTCTGTTAAGATAATCCCTCATAATGTCATAGTCATCTTATAGCAGAAAATGCATCAGCAGCCAGTATACTTGTTTGTTAGCTGCCCAGGTGTCTTGGTTACTTTTCTCTCGTTGTTGAGACAAAATACCCAACACCCAAAATGAAGTAAGGAAAGGTTTATTTAGCTTACAGTTTGTGGAGGTTTCAGTCCTTACTTGGCTGGTTCTGAGGCAGAATGGCACATGGCAGAGGGCAAACTGTTCAGGGCAGCAGAGCACAGCAAAATCCGCAAGCAAAAGGGCAGAATGGCTGCAAGCAGCCTCCTTTTCTCTCCTACATCGTAAACAGCCTACCCCCACCCCAGGGGGCATGTACCTCTCACATAACCTCCATGCCCTCCTCTTCCACAGGCCCAGGATGTTTACAAAGGAAGCACACCAGCTTCCTCCTGAGTCACTCAGCTAAACCTCTAGATTCCCCAAGTTGACACAATGTATCAACCATAACACCAGGTAGTAGTTCCTGTTCCAGTTTATTCTGTCTCTTAAAAACAGCTGCTCACTGTGATGTAAGGTGAGCCACCGTGATGCACATTGTACAAAACAATTCTCAATAGTTGAGCCATTCCATCTCTGGACCTCCTGGGGCTTATCCCACCAGAGGTGGGGGCCTGATGCTCTGGGAATCATCTCGATCAGCACCCACTGACATAACTAGGTGTGTCTCCCAACCTTGGGGGTCATTTCTGTGTTTCTTCTTGCTGTTGCAATCTCAGTTTCTGTGAACAGAGCTTTGCTCAGAGATAAACGAATATACATTATCTAAGAGCCCTAAAGGTATCCATAGCCTCATATGCTGATTACTAATCTCACAAAATATTTAAAAATCATAATTTGTAAAATGAATATTTACTAATAATATATTTCCAGTGAGAGTATAGTAACAGAGTAAAAAAATACAATAACATAGAAAAACGATGGAATGATATATGACAAAATATTAACACTGTAGTTTTCAGGAAATGAGTTCATAAATAAATTGGTACAAGTCATTCTTGTTTTTTTCTTCACCATTCAGAAAATGTTGAATATTATATTAATGCAACATAACCCTAATGGTTGAGGGCTGAGGAGGAGGATCTCATTTTGAGGCTAGCCTGGGCAATTTAGTAAGACTTACTCTTAAAATTAAGAAAAATAAAAGGTTGTCGCTAGAATGCAGTGGTACAGCACCTCTCATTTTGATCCTCAGTGAAAGAGAGAGAGAGGAAGAAAGAAAGAAAACAAGCCAGCAAGCTAAACATGAATAAGCATAAAATGCCACCAGCTAATGACTAGGATTTGTGCACTTCAATTTCAACATGAGGAGGCATGATTTAGTAGTATTAAAATCAGTCTAGGATGTCAGGTGTGAAGACATGGTAGGTAATATTTTCTCACTTTTAGAATTCTTCACACAGAATAATTTAACAACTTTGGCACTATATTCTTGGAGAGTATTATGATTGCTACTGATAGTTGAGTTATAAAAATTTTAGAGTAACTTTTAATTCTTGGAATCAATAATCCTACATAATTCTGAATGTTTTTTCAATCTAAAATTATTTAATTCTTTTAAAAATTAAAGGGCTGGGGATATAGCTCAGTGGAATAAGCGCTTGCCTAGCAAGCGCAGGGTCCTGAGTTCAATCCCCAGTACTGCAAAAAAAATAAAATAAAATAAAATTAAAAAAATAAAAAATAAAAATTAATTTACCTAGCCATTACACTGAAGTCTATAAACAAAATTCATACATCTTCACTATAATCCTGATACACAGAACTAAAATATTTACAACTTTTGTGTAATAACAATGATTCATATTTATTAACTGCTATGTGACATTTAACTCATCGTGCCAAGACTTTAGGTACATTATCCTGGCCAATATCTTTGGAAGTTAGGTTACATATAGAAATCCATAATTTAAGATGAAGGAAAAGGTAGGGTGGAAGGCTCATGCCGGCTCCTGGGAAGGGGTCCTTCTTCCGCTGATGCAGCGTAAGCATGGAGGGGAGAAATAGCTCCAGGTAGAAGCAGCAAACTGGGCTGGCAGTGATGTGCCTGAGAGAAGTCTCTGTCTATGACAAACTGCAAAAACAGTGTGATGTTTTATTATGAAAGTGACTGCTTCCCCAAGGCAGGCTGTAGTTGGGAGAGAAACCTAGTGCAGCACTGGTCATGTAGGTCATGTAGGGTTTAATCAGAGGCCATTTTAGAACAGGTGTAATTGTTTGGGACCAAGCTGCAGAGAAACTGCAGTAATACCTACACTCCAGGGTTACCGTTGTTGTCCTGCCACAAGTACTGCTTGGAAATGACCACAGGAGTCAGATCCCGAGAAGTTTAACTTTAGACAGTAAGGCATCCAGGGCCCCGCCCTATATAGTGAGAAGCCAGGTCAGGCATGTATAGTTTCAAGAAGGGGTTGGGTCTCAAAATGCTGGCATTACGTCCATCAGTCTGTGTGTCCCCTCCTCCCCTAACCATTCTGCCTATATTATATCAGCACAAAACTCTGTGGTCTCTTTGCTTTCCCCATTTACCTCCATAAGCAAGAATATGGTTTGGCATGGATGGAGGCTACAGGCTGAGATGTGCGGACAGAAGGGAGTCTGGAGCAGGGTCCACCTCACAAAACCACAGATGGTAAGGCTAGGCAGAGAAAAGCATGACTTGGAGTACACACAAGGACACCGAGAGTGGAAGCAGCTGGACTGACTATATCCTTAGGGTGGATAACACCAGCCACACCGGTGGGAAGGGTGGGGTAGAACCCAGCATTCACAAATGAAAAGGAGAGTGTGGAAACAAAAGAAGTCTTAGCACTGGCTCACTCATCAGCCATCGCATATCTGCTGGGTTACAAGACTATGGGCCCTGGAGAGAAAAGACTCGTTTAAAATTGGGGAGAAATTTGGGGAGCAGCTTTTTATTTCCTTTTCTTTTTTTTTCTTTTCTTTTCCTTTTTTGCCTTTTTCTTTCCTTCCCCTTTCTTCTCTTTTCTTCCTCCCTTCCTTTCTTTATCTTCTTTTCATAGGTTCATTGGGGTTTGGAGATTTGTTTCCATTTTTCATTTTTCAATATTTTTCTTTTGGTTTTTATTTCTTCTTTTTCTTGTTCTTTTCTCTTATTTTTGTGTTTTCTATTAATTTCCTTTTACTCCTTCATAGAATCTTTACCGCAATTTTCTCTTCCTCTTCCTCCTCCATTTTTCATTTTCAGAATTTACTTCTTTTATTCCCTCATTCCCCACCCCCTCTATTTAACTAGTAGAATCATCAGACTTTATTAATCTTTAAATATTTAAGTAACGATGTGATTACTGTGGAATTCTTCTCAATTAGTAGTGGAGGTATACTTGTGGCATTTAGTAGATATTTACTCTATGCTAATACTTGGTTTAAATTTGTGTTTACCCTTTAATTACAGATCTATTTTCCATGGCCGAGTTTGGTAATAATTGGTTTTTACAGTTTGTCAATATGCAGGTTGTCTTTGACTCTATTTTTGTTGCTGAGTTTGTGTTACTACCAGGGTGGCATAATGGCTGCTATTAACTCGGTTTCTCTGCATGTCAACATCTGGATTGTGTTTGTGTCATTAACAATATTGTGGTCCATTCCCAAAGAAATGGCTGCTGGGCCCATTAGACTCTACCTTTGTCTCACAACTGATGGAAGGGATTGACTCTTTAGACAGAGGAAAAGACCTAAACTTTGCCATGCCTAGATTGCATCACTGGAAAGCAGACACTAAGTAAAGAGATATTTATTCTAACAGCAAAAGCTTTCCAATATAATTGACCTCCAAGTCTCAAAACACACACACACACACACACACACACACACACACACACACACACACACACGATAACAAAGGCAACAATTATTCCTTTAACCTCAGGTGTTGAGTATTTTGTCTCAGCCATGAGAGAAAACTATCTAAGATAGCTGCACATCTGAATTACTCAAACTGATAAAAGAGAAGATAACAGATCAGTAAAATTCTTGGGAGCTCAATAAGAAATAACTAAAGAGGTACTAAACATAATAAAAAATCAGTGATTTTACAGAAAATACTAATAAAAAGCTAACTGATTTAAATAAAATGACCAAAAACATGAATGACCAGTTTAGCAAAAAATGTGCATCCTTAAAAAGTACTAAGTAGAACTATATGAGAGTAAAAATTATATTGAAATTATGGGCAAAAGAACTGAAAGATGTAAAGACAGAGTGTTGGAAGTAGAAGACAGGGTTGAGGCCAGTGACTACAAACAGAGATATGTTAAAAACAAGAAAATATGAAAGATGAATCCGATACCTGCTGCCTGGTGCAAAGAAGACTAATCTAAGATTAATTGGAGTTGATGAAAATCAAAAATAGTACAAAAGGCTTAAAACCTGGTTACAGTTGTAATAGTGTTTAAAGAACAACCAGAATCCCCAAAGTCCAACATAAGGACAAATCTGAAGAGCTGTTAGAGAAAAGTAATAAATCACTTATAAATGAAAACCCATGAGAATTAGAGGAGTCTTTTCAATAAAACCTTAAAGACCAAGAGAGTATAGAATGATGTGTTTCAAGATCTAAAACAAAACAACTTAAAACTCAGTATTATGTATTCTGCAGTACTCTCTCAAAATCAATGGAGAAGATGGGTATGGCGGCACAGGTCTATACTCCAAGCACTTGGGAGGCTGAGGTAGGAAGATTGCCATGAATTTTGAGGCCATCCTGGTTACACAGTGAGTCTAGGCCAGCCTGAATTACACAGTGAGTCTCAGAACAAAACAAAACACAAACAAACAAAATCAGTGGAAATATAAGGTCTTTCCATGACAAAGAGAATTTTATGAAATTCATGGGCACCAAACTTTCTTGATACAAGTTTGTAACATATTTTAATTCTTTTTTCATCTTTGCCACCCACTCACTTTCTTCCCTTTTTCTTGTTTTCTATTATTTATGTTTTACATTACTCCTTATTTAACTTTCCTTTTGAGTTTCTCATGTAAAAAAACAATGCAGCATATAAGCTTGTGTGTCCAATTTATTTTACTTATATTATGGTCTCCATCTATTTTTCTACAAATTACTCAAATTTATCATTCTTTATGGCAGAGTCGCACTCTATCATATCTATATATCTATAATTTTCTTTATAAATTTATGTTGATGGACATATGGACTGCTTCTAAATTAAGTGTTATGAGCTGTGCTGATATATGTATGTACCATTGTGAAACAATGGATTTCATTTTCTGGGAAGATACCCAAAAAGAGACTATCTAGATTGAATGGAATTTCTGGTTTTAGTTTTTGAAGTACCTCATGCTGATTATCTAGTTATTGTCCTAATTTATATTCCTGCCAACAGTGTAGAAGGGCTACTATTTTTCCCATAGATGCATCAGCATTTTTTATGAGATTTCTAGATAGTCACTCTTTTGGACTAAAATGGAATCTTAATATAGTTTTAATTTGCATTTCTCTAATAGCCAGAAATGTTCAACATTTTTCATGTGTTTATTGACTAGACAGGTGTCTATCTTTTATTGGGCATTTTGTTTTGGAGATCTAGTTGAGTTCTTCATATATTTTTGAAGGCATTACCTATACATCATTTGACATTCTTATGACCTTATTTAGGGTAATAGCTTTTAGAACATCATATAAAGACAATTTTTGTAGAACTGTCTTTTATGCACTTACTGTTAATAAAACCAAGAGCTGTCTTCTAATTTTGCCATGGGTGCTAAGGGGCTCAGAATCACATGTAAGGAGTCACATAACTTAGTGAATTCATATGAGTGGCATATTTGCCTCATAAATTTTATTTAGCTTATAGTTATCTGCTTTGTAATGCATGAATTTGCACCATGTATTTTCTTAAAATATTTTTGGATATGGAAAAAATAAGTTGAAGGTTAAACATTTCATGTTTTAGTTAACTACTCTGTGAAGCACTCCGTCAGATAGTACCTAAGTGAATCATGTAATAGTATTAAGGTGCTTATTACCCATATTTATGGATCACAATAGCTGATGAGTATAAATGATGAGCTGATTATTCACTGCCATTTACACTTCTACAGTAGGTATGTCTCTAACTTTAACATGTACATTTTACAAAATACTATGCCTTTTCCTCTAAATCTAAATACCAGTAACTATAAAGATGAAGGAAGGCCCGTGAAGGAGCTCATATTGTCGAGCTATTGAAATAGCCCATATATTCATGCAGGCATTTTGGTTTGGGATTGCTGTATCTTTCCTTGAATCAGTTAAATTCACCTGAAAGCAATGTCCTTCTTACTTAGAACTTCTTTCCTTACATGGCTCACACAGTCTGCCACCTGACGCAACAAGTCCTGAGAAACAACATGAGACACATAAAGCTAAAAAAAGCATCAGTCCTAAGAATTCTGGGAACTTTTATCTACATAGCAATTATTTTTATGCTTGAATTACCTATATGTTGCTTGTAGTCCATCACAATTTCTAGCTATGTCTAGATAAATTACAAGTACAAAATGAGTCAGAATTTTCATCACTTATGCCTTTTTCAGCTGAGAATCTACCCAGTACCAATTCTTACTCCAAATATCCCTAATCATTCCCACAATCATTCATATATATGAACTCTTATTTTGCACTCAAATTAAAAATACCTGTGTTTAAAAGATACTCCTACTTGTGCTCATGCCAGATATTGGTAAAACTGATCTTGCCTGTGATACAAGAATTACTAATATTTGTAAACAATCCAAGAAATTCCGAAATGGGCTTAATTTGAGAATCTATAAAACTGGTAAAGATGATAAGTAATTGCTCATGACCTTTCAATGTTCAGCTACCATACATCCACACAAACTGTCGCACATTTTATTCTCCTTAGTATTTCTGCATAGCATCTGCCAAGCTGGTAATTTTTGTCTCAGTGACCATTATGGTTCTCACTTTTAACTCTTTAACTCCAGTAATAATTTTAAATCTCTGCCCAGAGGAGACATAAAATCCTCCACTCTCCTCAGAATTGGATCAGGACCCACATTATAGGACTCTGCTATAGTTCACATTTTTAGTACCTAGTTTCTGCTATTGTGTCAGCTAGGAATTCTTAGCATGTGTGCCAGGTGACATGTAATCTTGTCCATTAAACATATGACCAAATTTGGAATCAGCTCTGGAGAAATTTTCACAAAGTTGTATAAGGCATTTGATATATACGACCATGAGTTATCTTTAAAATATATATCTACCATATAAATGAGAATAACAAAAGACAGCTAAGTCCCTAGGTATTATTTTCTTATTATATCATGCAAATTTTGTCATAAAAATGGATTAAATGATTAACTCAAGTGTACACTAAAGATTCTACAAAGAAATACTAAGGAAAAAAGAAAAACTACTAAGATTTTTTCCCCGTGTACTTCTGCCACTATAATATTATTAAAATTCAGTGCTTAAAATGATTCTGGGTACTTTATTACAAACAGTACTTCCAGTATAAAAGATTTTAAATATTCTACTTTGATGTCCTTGGAAAATTCTGGTGAAGCAAATAATTCTCAAAGCACAATACTGTATTTTGGAACAATTCACTGATCAAACATTACACAATGGTACCACATTATATTTCTGACTAAGTGTTTATGACAATTGCATTCAAAATAAATAGCTTCCTATCAAAACTGAAACTATAGCTGGGAGCCAAAATAGACTGAAGGACAGCTTGAAACATTTTTTAAGTTATATATTCTTCCAAATTTCCAATAAAATTACCTTTATCATTTAATCCACATAATTGTTTCTACCATTATAAATTTGTCAACCAGATTATTATTCATATGCATGGAATACAAAATTATAATTAATTTGCTGAAGGAACATTTTACTGCTACTATTAATTATGATCTTATGGTTTTAAATAAATCAGCAAGAAGGAGGAAAAAGTCTAGACTTGTGGAATGTGGGTAATCACACCAATAAAGTGTATTACTCAACTGATATTCCTTGATAGCATCAGGGAGATAACCTACTGACAATACCATCTGAACATCAGCACCGCATTTAAAAATGTAACCGGTGAATTTATTGTTGCATGACTTTGCCCTCTTTTCTGTTTCTTTGAGGTCTATTTCTAGCAATAAATCAACAGATCACAGAAAAAAGAATCCAAGGGCTAAAATACGGCAGTAAAAGCCACAATAAGCGATATAAATTATGACTCTCAAGAAATTTAATTAGGATTTTCAATTAAAACAAAATTAACATTCCTGTCCAATTAAACAGCCCCAGCTCACAGAATGAATACAGCAAAACATATCCCATTCTGTTAAAAGTCCATTGTGCCTATACAGTACGGAAAACTCTATTAGAAGAAACTAGAAAACCCACACATTTTCAGTATCTCTTCTCTGCTTGCTCTCTTTGAAATATAAAGTCCTCAACTCAAATAATTATGGTAGGATAAACCCAATATGTCCTAAAGACACTGCTGCGAAGATCTTTGATGATTTATTGAAGGCACGTTTGAGTGTAGGGAGTCTTTGATCACACATACAGAGAAACAATTTTCAAACACTTCCTACTACTTCTCAGGGAAAAAGGAAATGAGAGCTGTTTGGGGATGTTAAACGACACAGCATTTCTTAACAACAATAGTGTCTTCTGTTTCTGAGCAGGAACTTTGGGAGAGAACATTGCATTATAGCCTCAGGCTATGCCTAAACAATATTCTCAGTATTGTTTTTTTTTTAGTGAAGCATCTCCTACAAAAGAAAAAAAATCCCTCCATTAAAAATCAAATACAAATTATACATGCTCCAAGTTTCTCTGGAAACTCTAGGCTTTTCTATCTCTGGTGTCTACTTTTTCAATGTTGTTAACCTCAATCCATCCTCCAGAAAGAGGCACCAAAGTAAATTTTAGAAAAAAAAATCGTATATAATATTGCTTTAGCCTAACCCTCTAAAACAGTTTGCCTTCCATTTCAGGTTGGGTAAAATCCAAACATTTAGCATGATCTGGAGGTGTCATTGCTCTGGTCCCTGCCCACTGCTGTGTGTCCCTCCATCTCGTACCCCTTTGTCCTTCTTTCGGTTGCGCTGTCTTTTGTTTTCAGTTTGTCACTTTTATGGGACCACTCACCCTCAACTTTTACGACTACATCTTTTCCTTCATGTCTCAGCACTCTGCAACAACGTGCATCCTGATCAGAAGCTAAAACAGGTATTCCTGGTGCAGTCTCTCGGGGTTACCTTTGTTTTCCTCCTTTGAAATTACCCAGATTACTGTTAGTTCCATTTATGAAGTAGTGTTATTCACTGTACTGTAAACTCCCCGAATGCAGACACTAACTCTGTTTATTTTATGACCTTGTGCCTTGAACATAAATGATCAATACATATTTGTTGAATAAATGAATAAATTAATGAATGAATTAACAAAACACCATGGTGCCATTATAGAGCATAAAACACTTCAATATTTCATTATCAAGAAGAGTGGATTTTTCCTTTGAAGCCAGTACAATTTGTGAGGAATCTTCAACTAATTATAAGCCACAGTACTGATACTCTATAGATATTAGGAAAACTGGCATCTAAAGCACAGAAAAAATCAAAAGCAAAAATCTGACCAGCATTTTGATAAAGCATGTACTTGCATGCATTTCACATCATATAAAATATATCCCAAGGTGTAAAATATATCTGGTAAGATGAATATAGTCCATATAAGTTGTATGATAGCATATATTTAAATATCTTAAAAATTAGCCAATTTTGTACATTTAAAGGATTCTAAAAGTAGTTACATGGTGAATTTCAACTTACTACTCCAATAAGTTCAAATGGAAACTTTTCTGCATGACCAGGTAACAGGAACCAAGGACTAATACAATCTCTACAGGATGTCTACCATAGAGATCATATATATGTAAATCCTTAAGAAAACATTTCCATTAGCTCTACAGAAAGTTGCTCTTTTCTACAATTTAATGTTCAAAAATTTGATGGAGCATACTTTAGGTGAATGAAAATAAAAATTGAACTAGAGGATATAAAAATAATTTTAAGAAAGCCATTACTGTTTAATATGAAAAACTATGACCAGGTACACACATCAGTACAACAGTAGGTGTCCAGCTGATGAAGCTCCTAGTGAGTGATGAACACACACATGCAAACACAGAAACCATGATGTTTTTAAATGAACTTCTCAGTTGTCTGGGTCAGACAGATTATATACACACCCACACCAAAATGGAAACCCATAAATGAAAACTGTTTTGAAGTTATCCCTTGCCCTGAGATAATCATAAATTTGATATTCAATTTTCAGGTTGCTTTTGGACTTCAGCAGTGAAACAGGCTCAGGTTCACTTAATTTGAACAGTTTAATGAAAGGAATTTCTACCAAATAAAGGATATGTACAGTTATATCCTTATTGTAGCAATACAATAAAGTCACAGAACAATTTCTCTCTCTAATGTTTAACTTTATGTGTGAATTTGACTGGGCCATAATGTATCCCGATATTTGACTGAACGCAGCTCTCATTGTCTGTGAAATTATTTTTGGATGAGATAAACATTTGAATTCCCATTCACTGCATAAAGGAGTAGGCTTCCTCCAATCCGGTGAAGCCTAAGTAAGTAGAACAAACGGGAGCACAATGGAGAGAGAGTTCGTGCTCTCCTCTCCCCTTCCCCCTCTGTCTTTGCGTGTGTGTGTGTGTGTGTTGTCTGAGCTAGCGTCTGTCTTCTTCTGCCTTCAGAATACATCTTATGTTATCAGCTCTCCTGCCCTCCAGGTCTCTAGACTGAAAATGGGACTACTCCCCTGGCTATCCCCATCCTCTACTTTGCAAATCGTAGTCTCGGGATTTCACAACTTTTCTAATCACATACGCCTGTGTGTGCGTGTGTGTGTGTGTCCCATTGGTTCTATTTTTCTGGAGACCCCTGACTTACACAGTGAACAAAGTAGAAATTCAGACCTGAAATAATTAGGTGCAAATAGCTTAATTGGGAGATGATCTCAAGAAAGACAAAATATTAAATGAAAGAAGCGAAGCAACAAAGACAAAGAGAAAATAAGGAAACATTAATAAGCGATGGTGTGAAATTGGGACCTGGTCACAAGAGTGGCCTTTAGAACGTGTCTTAATATCATCTAATTTAGGGTAAGAACGGTGCAGAATCAGCCCACTGGTCACTGTTACCTGCCGTTTGAGGGTTGCTCTGGGATATCAACTTGCTCGTGTTGTTGGATTTGCCACTGGTGTCCAAACCAGCCAGGTTCTGGAGAAGGTTTCATCCAGAGAAGTATTCAGTTGAGAAACATTCATTTACTGGAATCTGTTTTCACCCACAGTTGCAGGTGAACTTGGACCAGGAGTATAGGTGGTAGGTAATAAAAATAACACTGGGAAAATACGCTATAATTTACTATAAAAGATTTTTTCCCACAGAAACTAAAACTCTTCCCAAATATCAAACATTCAACTGTGTTGTTTAAGTTAAAAAGTGGTTTTTATTAAAACTGTCAAAACCAAAAAATGGAGATAAAGTAAACAGGTACTAGGAAAATAAAAAAAAAACCAGACTTTACATAGAATATAAAAGAAGTATGTTAACATATTATAAAACAAGGGAGAATGTCAAGCAATAAGAAGTAAGAAAAAATAGACTTCAAGGAAATTTGAAAATAGGCCAAATTATCTTCAAATATGAAAATATTAAAAATATTAGAATGATAAAGATTTACCTTTAGACCTATATTCAGTAACTAGCTCTATTTTAATCAATCAAAAATTACCCCCAAGCAAATATAGGTGAGAAAATTATTAGCACAGTATTGGGTAATACTCTGATAACCAGGTATTTGATTTTTTGAGAGGTGAGCAAAAACTGAGGTCAACTTTATTATCACCCAAGCCTGCTCACTTGGGAGAGTTTTCACCCATGGTACAGAGAAAGTGCCGACGGCAATCAAGAAAGCATTCACAACTCACTGAACTGAAAAGTTTTTTAGTTTGTGATAACAGATGATAGAGTTCTCAAGCCAGAGCACCACGGCAAAAAGGGTTATGCCTAAAGACGTATCTAGAAATAACAGCCCTGTAATAAAGATGGAAAAAGATGTACCAAACAAGAACAAACCAGCAGCTCGGGGCTGGGGTTGTGGCTCAGTGGCAGAGTTCTTGCCTTGCATGCACAACACCCTGGGTTCCATGCCCAGCACTCTCCGCAAAGAAACAAAGTGTAAACCAACAGCCAACTCACATAGCTTTACTGATATCAGAGAAACTGAACTAAAAGCTGAAAAACATTATCAACATCAATATAAAATGCTGAAAGATGCATATTTTAGAGCAACGTTCTATAATATTAAATTTTCATTGAACCAATGGCAAATGCTCAAATACATAAAGCAAAGTTTACAAAACTAAGGAAATAGGAATACTTATATGAAAGGAAATTATAATTGATAACTTAAATTGAAAAATTTTATTTTAGAATGTTAAAATTTTGCAAATAACAATCTTAATCTAATGAGCATATACAACTATGCACAACAAATAGATAAAATATACAATTGTATGTACAAATGAAGCAATAATGAGAAGTGAACATTTAGAATATTTTTATCTTAAAGATAAAATATTAGAGATTTTAAATCATTCAGAATTATGTAGTTAATGTATTAACAACACTAAATAAAAATATTTATATAACTAATAATTTACACATATATTCTCTGAAATATTGATAAGTCATGGAATATATATATTGTAAATAAAATTAGATTCAACAAGATAAAAGAATAAAAAATAAAATGATGAGACAAAATACAAACATATCAAAATGTAGGAAAAACCGCTAACAGGAAAAAAAAAAGATTAGTAGTTGTGCTAGATGGAAATCTAAACTGCCTGACAAGTTGTTGAAGGCTCAGGGTAGCAGATCTGAAGGCTCAGGGTAACAGATCTCAGGGCCCCTGGCCTTTTGTGAGTGTTACCTTGTGAAACTCTACTAAGTTTTTAAAGTGAAGATCGAAAAAGAATCTAAAAGGAGCCATGTTCAAATACTCCTGGGCATTAACAAGTTCTACCCGAGGAGAAACGATTTAGCCACGTCCTAATGTGCTACGTGTTTTTCAGAGCCTCACTGACCTGGACAAGAGAAACAACCAGTCCCTGCCCCTGCTCCCTCTACTGTCCCAACGTAAAAGTGAGGTTACCAAGAGATGTTTGTAGATGTCACAGGACAGAGACACAGGCTCACTGGAAGACTGAGACCACATCACATGACTACAGAATGCTGCTTCTCTCACCAGGACTATTTTCCACAGTTTCTTTTACCCAGTATAGATGTATCTTCTTTAACTCTCCAGGGTATGTTTCAAGACCTTGAGTAGGCTCTGAATAACCCTTTCTACCACCACAATAATGCCACAGCAGTCTTTGCATTTGTAAGAAAAGGGGTGGTTTGGGGCCATTTTCTAAAACTGCTGATTGTATACATACGCATACTTTTCACGACTGTTATCTTTCCGTGGCCAGACAGAGCTTGTCACTTACTTTCCCACAACCAGCTCGCAGCTCAGAGTTCTAGCTGTCTTTGTCTAACAGTACCGCTGAGTCCACCATTAGGCCTTGGCACGCATGTCCTTTAAGTTTTGACTTGGCATTTGCCAGTCTCATGTCTGAGCATGTATTTTTCCCCTCTTCTGCCTTTTGTAAAATACGGTAGATTTCTAATTGCCAGTTTCAGAACCAAACACAGAACTGAACCAAACCAGTAATTCTCCAGCACATTAATACTGCTGCACATCTAATATTCGAACTTTATTTTCCTTACCTAGTTGTGCTCCCGTCTTGTACTTTACTGCCTTAGTGTGGATAAAATGGTGTCCTGTTATTAACATTATCATTGCACCTTAGGGTTTGGTCAGCAGAAGACTGTATGTTTGAATTAAATATGCAAATGAATTACCAGTGACTGCAAAAGCAGAGATATTCAATAATGCGAAGATGGCCAGATGAAGGTGCTATTCCAAGACAGCTTCATGAATATAGCTCCAGGATATGTGTCTGTCTAAAATAAAAACAGTAAGGATGGAAAAGAATTATGCAACTCAGAATTCTGCTTTCTATGCCAGTGTCCTCCTGCCTCTCCTTCTCCTGGGGAATTTATATGAGTCCTTCAAACCTTCACTGGGATGTTCTCAGAGCTATTAGTCCTGTCTCATTTCTATCTCACCTTAGAATTCAGTTTGTTGCTTATGTGAGACACCTGTTTAATGAGGTCACATGTACACCACCCTGTCTCTATACCAGAAAACTGATATACTGAGAGAAATACTCTTGACTGTGATTAAGTTTACTTTCTATATGTTTTAAAAATCAATATTTATTCTTTTTCCCTATGAAGACATACAAAAATCTAACATAAACATAAATTAAAAAATCTTAACTAAACACCATATTAACTTGGAAAGTTTAAAATTACATTATAACAGCTTGAATTTATTCCAAAAGACAAGTTTAGTTTAACTTGAAAATAAATTATCAAGTTATCTGTTAATAAATTTAAAAAGAGAAACTACATAATATTTTATACTATATGGAAAACTTTGAAAAACTAATACCTTCCATTTGAAAAGCTCTTAACAAACAAAGAATGGATAGAAGTACTTTAACCTAATAAAAGGAAACACTGTACTTATAGATGAAATGATTATAACCATCAAAACAAATACTGGATTGAAAAAGCAAAAACAGCACTATTATTTCTAGCAGATGATATATATGTCTATGGGGAAAATACAAAACAACTTACTGTTTTTTATTTAATAGTGAATTTTTAGGTCTTTTCGCACATTCCCTGGGTAGTAAACTTACATACAAAATCACTTGAATGTACATAATGAGAGAATTATAAAATACATTTATTTACAATGTACTCTTTTAATAGTAACTATTACATATAAAGTAACAAATCTAAATCATAAGCAATGTTTTTATGCAGAATATTGTAAAATTTTATTGAAATATACTAAATTTCTATCTGAGATGTATTATGTTAATGATTAGAAGGCCCAGCATCACAGCAATGTCAAATATGCCGACACTAATCAACAGATTAAATGTAATCTCAATAGAAATTCAAGTTCTGATTATTTAGTATATTTTTAACTTTACAACTCAACGAAAGGAAAGTGAAAAATATTCCAAGATATTTTGAAGAACGTTAAGGTGGATGGACTTGCCCTAAAAGTTTTGGAAGTAATATTGTGAGCTATTAGTAATGGATGAAAAAAGAGATTAAAGGAAAGAAATAAAAGACACACAAATAGATTTATAGACATAATTTATGATACAGTCTGGTTTATTTGAAAGTGGCAGATAGATTTCTACTTCCAAATATGGTTATAAGGAATATTGGTTACCTTTAGGGTGAGATGAAGTTCGATCTTTATCTTATACTAAGAAGAAAATATCATTCCAGATGGATTAAACATTTTAATAGGAACAATCAAAATTAAAGATGAAATCTTACCTTAATTTCTGGATTCTATTGTCTGGATATAAATATATTGACACAAAAGAAATCTTTTTCTTCATGGTTTGGTAAGCCTATCAGTCTCATCATGAATTCTAGACTACAGTATTTTCTATAATACTTACTCCTTATTTCCCTTACTCCCATTCTTAAACTCATTATCTAATCATTTATTTATCAAAGAATATTCCTGCTTTCTTACTGAGCCAGTTTGCCTTTCTCTAAGTTCTCTTTGCATTTAATTCCTAAATCAATATTTGCCAGTCTGTGGTCCATAAAAGTCTCTGTAGGATTCTGTAGTCAAATAAGTTTGGGAATCAGCACAAATCTGTGCTTATATTGAAGATTCATATAAATATTGAGGTGTGAGAATCTTTGTAATAATATCACTGTCCTGGTTGCTTTTCTTTCATTGCTGGGACAAATTATCTGACACCAAAAGTTTAAGAAGGAAAGGGTTTTTGTTGGCTCACAGTTTGTGGAGATTTCAGTCCATGATCAGTTGGCTCCAAGGCAGGATGGCATGTCACAGGGGAATCAATTCAAGGCAGCAAAAGACAGCATTACTATATAAGACTTTGGGTATATTTTAAAATTATAAATAAATGTTTTATCATTTACTCTTCTTCCTCACCAATTTTTTTTCAGAACAAATATCACATAAAAAATTAAAATTTGAGGCAATTAAATAACAAGTTCTAATTGAATCTGTTTACCATGATCCATCTTATACTAAAAATTGATTTTACTAAAGAGAACATTATGCTTACAACTTTTACTCTGGGAAAACTGGATTCTAACAATAATCACAAAACTGAATGGTCTTCTTCTCTACTCATCAGTCCTATATGCATGCATATATATATAGTTAAATTTTTATCAGTGACACGTAAATGAATACATGTACATATATAAATTTGTCAAATTCCTTCATATCAATCATTCTAACACTTGCTCAATTATTTGGCTACAATGTAATATTGTGTTAAATATTTCTCAAAATAGTTCATTTTTTCTCTTTATATAGTAACAAGATATTGAAAATCTTTTCTTTTGTATTTACATGAAGAACATTTTGAGAAGCAGTATTTGCAAAAATGCATTCAATATAGAAAGATACATATAAATATCAAAGATAAATGTGGTGACATTAAATGCAATGGAGGAGTTATAATTAAATCATGAATAAATTTTGATTGCGTCTCTGAAAGTTGAAATCATCTCTGTACTTGTCAGAAAAGAAAGTTCTCTTCCACAGTTTTAATTTCCAATCTAAGCAATACCTAAATATTAGAAATGCAGTTAGATTCAGTGTGAAAATTTGCTGTAGTTTTGCGAAGTTTGCAACTCTCAATTATTATACAGCATCTTTCAAAACAAGAGATCATCCAAACCAAAATAAGTGAGGATTAAAACTATATTCTGCATATATTTTCATCTGATCATTATATAACTCATAAATACATGAGGCTGTAGTTAACCAAAGCTTCTACTTTGGGTTAAGAACTATTTATTATAATTATCTAGATGTCTATCCGTTCATCTAACTACTGCAACTTAGTACTGAGAAATACTTATTTGCATAGAATTTAAACTTGGCACTCTGCAACCGTGGAATCAGTGCAAGATGGAAAGCAAATACATGGTCACACTGTATGTCGTACTGGATTATAATTACTAGAGATTTAAACTGCTAAAATCTGATTGACCCTTACTGTTGTAGCTTTCTAAAGTCTTAAAATATGTCTTTGTACTTTAACAAATGTGTTAGTTTCTATTTTTTAAAAGTCAACTACAACACCAACTTAGATAAAATGAACCGATCGAGTGGAGGAGGTTACTGCCTCCTCGTGGGCTTCTAAACTGAAGTGATTTAGGTCATGAGGCAGCCACAACAGTGCCACAGCCGGACACTCGGGAAGCAGGACTTTCAGAAATTCCTCAGAAAGTGGCAGAACAATGGAGTGAGTATATCCAGCAGGGTGAGTATTTGAGGCACATTAATAGCAATATATCTTTCACTCTGTTAAATTTTTAAACAACACTGTAGTTTTTATCACATTTCGTATTCACAGTTTGTGAAGAAAGAGTGTAAGTTTTCAAAATTAGGTTATGTGCAACTTAATTTAATGACTCTTTATCAGCTATCACCTTGACACTTGACCTGTCTCCTTTGAGTCTTACTCTCCCTCCACATGGCAGCTTCTTCCCTCATATTCTGTTTCCCCAGAAGCAATGCTGTTTTTGCGGTAATGCTATAATTTCCATACTTTTGTGTGTGTGAGTGTGTGTGTGAGTGTGTGTGTGTGTGTGTGTGTGTGTGCATCTGTGTGTGTGTGTATTACTTGACATGGACCGCAGAGCCTGTGCTACATTCTCATTTTTTTATTTATTGTTGAGACAGAGTCAATGTAAATTTGCAAATCTCAACCCAAGATTCACCAAAAACCTAAAATTAGGAATTCTGTTACAGAATAATCTTACATTAATTTTGAATGTATAAACCCCAAATTTAAAAAAGACTAAATATTTAAATAGGAGCACCTACAAGTTACTTATATGAGGAGATGTTTCAAAGAACTTTGAGCACAGGTAACTGTAGACTACAACCACGTCTACAGCATAGCTTACTCTATGGAGCCATATTATTTACTGGCTATGCACTCTTGATAAAATTATCTTTTTGAATCTCTAGCTCCATATTATCATTTATAAAACATAAGTCTTACTGTCTGCCTCACTGGCATATAGCATTGAATGAAGAATTGAATATGCACAACCTTTAATTTAGCTCTGTGCTTAAATGGCTCTCAAAATATTTTAGTAGAAGAAGAGCATATGTTATGTTCATCACCGCTTTGCATCTACACCCTTCACCTTTGCAGGTCTCTCCCTTTTCCATGTATCTTGTTTCAATCAGTGAGCTATCACCTATCAATCAGTAATCAATATTAAAGCTGTAAAATGTGAAAGAGCTTTATTTGGGGCCTTAGAAATTATAATTCATGGGACATAGATTCCAGAAAAATCAACAGTGTGTTCTAAAGAGAAAGAAAAGAGGGTTTAGTATTGAAGACAGCAGTTTGTTTTGAAAAAATTATGCTTGGTGCAGGCTAGCATTCAAGTTCATTTGTCCCTAGATGATGTGATTTAAGTGTGTACACAGGCAGAATGTCTACTTAATATGCAGCCATTACTAGGTGATGATTGTAAGAAAAGCACAAAAAGAAACAGAGTTAGAGACCTCTGCATGAAGGAGTTCTGTTGCCTTAGATCTTTTCTCTTTATACCTCAGGTGAAAGCAATTTATGTCCACCTCCCTTTCAAGTCTTCTATTAAGTGCTTTTCTTTCATGGATCAATAAAAGTCACATAGTTGGGAAAATAGAAAGACATAGAATGAACCAGCCTGTGCCAATTAATTATATGTATCAACTTGAATAGCCTGTAGTGCCCAGTTATTTGGTTAATCATCAGTCTAGACATTGCCATAAGGGTATACTTAACATTTAAATCATTAGAGTCTACAGCGCATTATTTCCTGTATGTAGATGAGCCTCATCCAACTATATGAAGGCTGTAAGAGCAAAGGCAAAGTTTTCCTGAAGGAGGCTTAGCTCTTTAAGACTGCAGTCCTAAATGCCTGCCTGACTTTTCAGCCTGCAGACCCAAAATTGTAAGAATCAGCCTATCCTTAAATTTCAAGCCTGCCCACCTGCCTGGCAAATTTCAGAATAGCCATTGTCCAGAATTGTGTTACTTGATTATTTGAAATAAATCACTCAGTATGCTTTAGGTGTACACATAGATATAAGTCTACATATAGATACAAATAAAGTTATAGAGATAGGTGTATCGATATAGGCAAATAAGTATTGGTTCTGTTTTTCTACAAAACCCTAACACAACAGCATGCAGAGAAATCATATTTAGGGCAAATAGTTACTGGACTCATCAACAAACAGAAATACATCGCAGTTTTAGTGTATCACCTGCTGCCTCAACGCAGTAGTCCAGCAAGTGTGAGTGATGATTAGCAGAGTATTTACTTCAGATTAATGAGATGTATGTAGCTGTACCTTCTAGAGCTTCAAATTTCTACCACCCATAGGATGGAATTCATGACAGGAATCATTGTATCACTGAGGACCTAGGCTCCAGGATGAGAGAAATGTATTTTGCAACAGTAACATTTGAAATACTCCATAACTAACAATTAAACAAAGGAACAGAAGAGTGGATATTGTCTGAGAATAATCTGATCTCTGGAGGTGAGAAACCACATTCTGTCATCTAGAACTTTGGGTAGTGTGGATCTACCACTGCAACTACAGCTTCCATAGCAAGAGCCAGGGAAAGAAAGGCAAGTGAAAGCTGTTAAGGAGAACAGTGCGTCCTGGTTACCCACCTGAGGAGCAGTGCAAAGGCATTGATCGCGCTCGGAGTGGAGGGAGCCGTCCACCTCCGCCCCCTGCATGTTGGTATCAGAAATGCTTAGTGAGGAAATGAGGCAGAAAACACTATACATATACTTTAAGAAAATATCATTACATGAAAGAAAATCCAATTGTATAACAGGGAAAACAAAAATAATATTTGTGACCTTCAAGATACCAAAATTTTTACATAGGACCAGAGGAAAAAATCATACTTTGCAGATATTTTGTAAATTGGACTCCATCATGAAATGAAGACTAATTTTGAAAAATTTCATGAAAACATAAGTGTCAGCAATAGATTGCAAAAATTTTACTAATATAACATGCAATACATAAAATACAAGGCTAAACACAGAATGAATACTCAAATATTAAGAAATGTTAATTTAAAATAAGTAATTTTAACACATACGTTTTGAAATCAGAAATACAAATAACTTAAAAGTACTTAAATATATTATATCATCATGATTTGCCATAAAAGTACACATTAAACAAATAACATACCAGTTGTATCCATTAGAATGGGTAAAATTGAGAATGTCACCACCATACGAATGAAGAATTATTATACACTCATGATGAGAACAAAGGGACGTCTAACAACTTTGAAAATTGTGTGAGCAGATTGTTATAGCACCAAACATGTACTTAGCATAACATAAATCACTTTTACTCTGATTTTTACTGCAGAGAAATTAAAACGTGTTGGGTACAAAATTTGTATGTGAGTACTCATAACAGCTTCATTAGTAATAGCTCTAGTCTGGAATCTCTTTAATAGGTGAAATAAAAATATAGGAAGACATTAGATATAGACATAGCTAGATATAGCTATATGAGAATACTATGCAGCGATAAAAAGCAATAGAATACTATGCAAAAATAAAAAAGTGCCCCAAATTCTTATAACAATATGAATACTGAAATGATTACATGTAATGAAATATGCCTGCACCAAAAAATGTGTCCTGAATTTTTTATGCTACTTAGGAATAGGTAACATTAATCTAACCTGACGTAAGGAGAATGTTTAGCTAGGGGGTCTTATCAGGTTAACAGTATTCATTAGGGAAACTTTTAGAGGGAGTAAATATTAAAGCATCCACTGCATTTTAAAATATATGCACAATATATACTAACAAACATTATTTATGATATCATAGTGTTATGGTTTGTGTCTGCGTGTCCCCACAAATCCTCATGCAGTTGTGGGGTGGCTTTTAGAGTTTATGACTAATCCAGGATCCAGTGCTGGGATTATGGGTGTGAGAGCTATACCCGCCCTAGGGCAGATAGTTTGTATATGAAGGGAGAGAAAGAGGCTGCTGGCTGCCATTCCTCCCTTCTTGCGCTTGTTGCTTTGCTGTGTGCTACCACCATGAACTGTTGCCCTCTGCCACATGCCACTGTGCCTCAGAACCAGCCAAGTATGGACTGAAACCTCCACAAACTGTAAGCTAAATAAACCTTCCCTTTCTTCATTTTGGGCTTCGGATATTTTTGTCCCAGCAATGACAGTAAAGTAACTAAGACACATAGTATTTAGCTAATTTGTACTTCCTTTACTTTGGCAGGAAAAGTTTTCTTTACACAGGAATATGAACATGAAGAGAAAACAAAGTGCTAGAATATACTTAAATAACTTTTTAAGGGAAAGTACTTATAGTATTTAGTTTTTTCCCAAATGAGAACAAAGCCTAAGACGACAATATTCAACAGCATTTTGAAAAGCAAGTAGCACTTGGGCCCGTTATTAACTACCATAGAACATAAACCAAACTCAAACCTCTGGCCCCAGTTGTATTCTGTGCACAAGAAGGAAGCAGGTTCCTGCAGGCAGACTCTCACAAAGTAGCCATTCTTCGTAAAGCTGGAAAATGTTTGTCATATCGCTATGTTGTTACATAAATGGGCTCTTGAATAATAATTATTGTGTTTCCATCATTATAAATCATCAGATATTTGCTATTTTCACAGTGAAAAGTTCTAATATACAGTTTTAAAGAAGCTTTAAACCAAAAATATTGGATGCTTTCTAAATACCTATGAATCATGACATTTTGACATTTTGATATTTCTAGATTAAAAATAACAGACAAGACACTGTTGCGAGCTATGCAAAGGATTCTCAAAAGAACGGTAAATAGGCATTCTAGATATCTTGCAACTGATTCAAGAGAAATCACTTAAAATTCAACAATGAATCATCCAAATGTTTTAAAAATTCATCTTAAGAAATTTGTAAATAATTATAAAATATTTTAGTTTGAATGAATTATGTTTTTATACCTTCAATGAGCAAACTCTCAAAAATCAAAATACTGTAAGTCATAAGCTTCAACAGATCAACTTAATGAAGTAAATTCATCAGTAAAAGGTTTTGTGAAAAATTGGAACATATTTTAGCGTTTGGGTTAATTATTTCTGCTAACTTCAAAAGGAAATAGATCCTCAAGGAATTAAAGTAGTATATGCCTTTGGTTCAGCTTTGAGGGTGGGATTTGACTAAAATCTTTCAGTATGTGTTCAAACATTTTTCAAGGACTCAGACTACTCTAATTAGATCCTTGATAAAAAAAAATGATCACCAATGAGATGTTGAATTGCACTTCATCAAGGGAATATCTTTCTCCACTTCCCCAAGAGAAGACGGATTTCTGTAGTATAGAGCCAGGAAGGAGAGAAGTACCATAGAATTGGATAAATTACTAGATCACATTGTCCCCAGAAATTGCAATCACCACAGTCTGTATACAATCTGTAGGCACAGAGAATGTTTTTAGTTTTCAGTAGGAAAGGGGCAGTCCTTGATGTTTTTATAAAATGACCAGGCACCAGATTCCCTCTTCCTTTCAGGTAAAATGACACACACGATCGCTAATTACTCTGTCACTCTGTGTAACTAATGCTGATGGTGGCTGTGAGGTGCCCATTGCCTCCCCAGGTCCCCTCAGTGTCATGTCAAGCAAAATTACAGTGGCAGTGTAGCAAAACTAATGAGGCCACACTGACCTTAGCAGTGGGCAGTTCTCATTGATCTTAGCCCAAGCTTGTTGAGAATTTTGAAAAATAAAAACAAAGTGGATAAATATTTTTATTTATTACTAGCCATTTTAATCACCTATCAACTCGAACTGATGAGAAATAAAGGAATCCTCTATCAAAGGGAAAGATTTAGAAAAGAAACCAGAGGAATTAGAGTGACCCATACTTTTAATTATACATCTATACCTCATTTATGAACATTATACATTATTTTTAAAATTCTATTAATTTTAGTTAATAAAGATTTTATTGTAAGTACTCTTTTTAAAGGTGAAACAAAATGCATCAAAATAAAATGACAGTGTTTCAAACTGTAAAATCATATACCAGTGTTAAAAGTCAATATTTCCTATAAAATTTGAGATTTTGCTTCAGAATAAGCATTACTCTATTCATATATCTGCAGTAGTTTTTTTTTTTTTTTTTGCGGTACTGGGGATCGAACTCAGGACCCTGCGCTTGCTAGGCAAGCGCTTATTCCACTGAGCTATATCCCCAGCCCCTCTATTCATATATCAATGACAAAGAATTTCACAGGACATTATAGTTTCTGAAAGGCATTACACAGCAGTTTTGCCAGTTACATTAGAGCAAGGTTAACATTGGTATCTCTTTGTTTTTTAAAATGTGCTTTTTGTTGTTATGTTATTACTAAAGCAGGATTCTGTAGCTCTTGTGTTCTCTGTTGACATTTTAGAGTCAAACTTCCAATTTATATTTCATCCAATGATGACTATAAATACACAGGAATTCTGACAGAAATATGGAAAAGAAAAGTACTAAAAGTTCTTCTATCATATGACATCATTTATTTGTATATATTGAGAGAAAAAGAGAGAATGATTGTTTCAAATGTAAGCAAATAAAATCCTACAGGAGTAGAATTCTTCAGAACATATACTCTAAATTTTGAAGCTGCATAATATTAACATTAAAAACAGTACACCATAGATAACACCATAACAATGATCATTCAACTTCTATCACATCACTAAGAACAAGCACTTTGTTTTTGGTTGTTTAGTAGAAGCGTTAGTTTTGAGGAAAGAAGTCTAAGGTTATGTGCTATTGAAGCCTTACTCTGTACACTCAAAATGTAAATTCCACCTGTAGAATGACTTGTGGTGCTCAGTCAGAGAATATATATCTGTAAGCCTAAATAATTAAGAGCAAGTATACATTGTATGGTAACTTTAAAAAACTAAACAAAGTGGAAGAGGTTAAAGAAAAATCATTTCATGAACATGTAATCCAAAGATATTCCTCATATGAGGGTAATGGCCTTTGCCATTCACATGTTGAAAAATAGAGATTAAAAATCTTGGTGTGAAACATATTAAACTTCCAGAAGACCTTAAGAGAAAACATGACATAGACTATGAAAACACATGAAGGAAGTCATACCAAGTGAGATGTAGAATTAGAAATTATAGCTCCTACTATTACAAATGCATAATACTTATGGCTGTTTATGCCTCACACCACTGGAACTGTGGGCCGCAGTACCCTGTGAGTTAAGTGCTCCAAGCACCCTCCCCAGACGATGCCTGTTCTCACTCCGTGTCATCTCTCGTTTAGGAGCCCATTCTTTTACCTCGGTTAACAGAAGATGCTCCTTCCTCCCTCCAGATCCCTTTGCACACCTTGCAATGCCGTTTTGTAGCAGCTCTTCTCAGGGGGTGGAGACCAATTCCGAGGCGGTTAACCTGGTCGGGCCTGGCAGTGCATCCTAGCCAAGAAAAAAAAAAGGCAAAACTGCCATTTCCTAGCAGTTTCTAGCGTTAGTTTCAAAAGGCTTGCAGTTTGCTGCTGCTATCACAGCCCTGCTCAGCGACTGTAGGAACAAACACATGCAAACCTCAGGAAGGCCGGTAGAGCAGTGCTTACCCTCCCTCTGTAACCCCAAGCAAGACTCGACCAGCTCCGAAGGACAGTGGCACCAATTTCCTCATTCCTTACACGGCTAATGCCAAGATAAGCACTGTGCTATTTGTACTCATCTGGATTGTTTTGTTAAGGTAAGAGTGGCAGCTCTTTGAAACGTCCTTGTATGAAACGCAGATCATCTTTCACAGATTTGTATCAGCGCTGAGGTTCTACTAGCAGCTGCCTCCTTGGGAATATGCAGATACACCTCACCCTCTGAGAATTTTGACTCCAGTCTGCTCTTCTAAACAAGGCCTAAATTTAATATTTTATATTGCAGCTAGAGGTGCGAGGCTCAAATGCCAGCATTTCTGTCTACTTGGTAGTTTTTATTGACTCGCCCAACTCCTATCAGTATGGTAATGTATTTATAGTTAGATGGCATAAGCAGAGGCTAACACCAGGCAAAGTCAAACTAAGCTTGGCAAAGTGATACTTAAATTCTACTAAGAAAGTGATGATCATAAAACATTGGAAGGATCAACAGAACCTTAAATGAAACGTGCAGAAACTGGGTCTCAGTTTCAGAAGCCTAACGGTTCGTAGTGGATGAAAATGATTCCGCTGAAAACCAGCTAGGTATTGAGGCTTGAAAACTGCTGTGCAGCATCTATATCCTTACTATACCTGCTTTTCTCATCACTGCGGTTTGCATCCCACTCATTCTGTTGTAGCCACATTAATATTTTCCCGTTTCTCACACATGCAAACAGTGCTGACAGGGGATATTTCCCTTGAATCTTTGCCCTGCCTAGAACACTGATCCCTACATAACACTCAACCTCCTACATCATTCGATATCAAATGACATTTTACTAGAGGTGCTCTGTGGCGATCACATCTATTACAGTCCCTTTATCTCATCCTTTTATTTGCGTTGTTTTTCTCCAGAAGACTTACTGCTATCCGACACATAGTTTTAAACTTTATTTTATCTGCCCTCCAGCCTACTCCTCCCTCCACCTCCTCCGTCCCTCCCACACTTGACCATAAACCGCATAAGCTATGAAGTTTTTGTTTGTGCTTTTTCTTTTTTTTCACTGCTGCCCCCTAGTGCTAAAACAATGTCCAGCAAACAGGTAATAGTCTAGGACAGGGAGCGAAGAAAGGAGGAAGGACAGGAAGGAAAGAGGGAGAGAGGGAATGAAGAAGAAAGAAGAAGGGAATCGAAAAGTATGGGCTCTGGGGTTAGATAAACTGTGCTGGAAACGTCAGCTCTCTACTTACTGGAAGTTTTCTTAACTCTTACAAAACCAGTATAACAATTTTATAGCCTTTGACATGAGAATTTTTCTCCTTATGAAATTAAATGAGGTAAATAATAATGAGATAAATAATATATTAGAATCACTGAAAACAAAATAGTCCAGTCCTTGGTAAACATTTTAGAAAATGCATAATATTGAAGGATAATGAAATCAAAGGTCAGGCACAATCAGACTTCATGGCTTCGTTTAAAACTCTAATTATATCTGGTACTCTGAGCAGCTGATTTGAACACAACATGCAATAGAACAAGCATTGGTGAATTCCTACCATCCTGTCTAGTGAAACTCTGTATCATCTCTAATGTTCTTTCAATAATATTTTTTTATTCTCCTTAATAGTTTGAGCAATCTTCCATTCTTACATCTGGTAATCTGAGCAACTTAGCTGAATAAAACAATATGTAACATAACAACCACTGATAATTCCTACCACTTTGTTTTGACCCTCTATCATTTTAATGTTCTTGCTTTGTTTTCTTTATGCCTGTGATGTTGGTATTTTTCTATTATTCATTTTTTTACTATTCTCTTTAAAATAAAAGAAAAATAAAGCTATAGTAAACCAGACAGTGTGGCATTGGTGAAAGAATAGGTAAATAGATCAGTGGCACATAAGAGCAGGTGAGAAACACTCCAGTAAAATATACCTAGTGGATCATTAAGAAAGTATACAAAGTATACTGTGCAAAGATAGTACAATAAGCAAAAGACAGATTTTTAAAGAAATGATCCTGATATAAATGAACATATAAATGCAAAACAAGTCTAGACACTGAATGTATACTTTCATGATAACTGCATTAAAATGGATTATTTGCTTAAGTTTAAATGTCCAACTGTACAATTCCCATAGTAGAAAATGTAGTTGGCATTGATATGACATTGATTTTTAGTTACAACACCAAAACTACAAACTGTGAAAGAAATAGTTTACAAGCTGGACTCCACTAAATTGAAAACTGCTGTGAAAGATGCAATAAAAAAAAGGAGAAGATAAATCATAAAGATCTACAAAAGACATATCTGATAAAACTATTACTTAAAATATACAAATAATTCTTAAAACTTAACAATAAACAAACAATTTAATGAAACAAATAAACTGCAAAACCCTTGACAAAGACCCAAACAAAGAAATTATGAAAAGTGCAAGTAAACCTATAAAAGGATGGTCAACAACTACACAGCAAGTGGACAGCTATGTAACCACGGGAATGTAGCTGAATGACGACCAGGATGTGGGGCCTGTTGTCGTTATTGCCAGTGGAAATGAACAGTGGTAAAGCCACTTAGGAAGATCCTGCAGCAGTCTTTTTGCAAAACTAAGCATATTCTTTCCATGCAATAGAGCAATTGTTCACTAGCATGTGTTTGAATGAACTAAAATTATATCCACACAAAACTTATATACAGCAGGTTTATTCATAGTTGTCAAAATTTAAAAGCAACCAAAATGTACTTCAGAAATTGAATTGAGAACCTATTTTATATTCAGACAATGGAATACTATTCAGACCCCCAAAATAATGAGTTACAAAGCATAAAAAGGCACAGAAGATACACAAATACATAATACTAAGTTAAAGATAATCTAAAAACATTCCTTACTGTATTTATAAGATTATGGAGACAGTAAAAAAAAAAAGAGGAAAACAACAAAGTTGTTTGGGTTGAGCACAGAGAATTTTTAGGACAGTTATGAAAATAGTCTGTATGACATTAAAGTGACAGATACAAGACCTTGTACTGTGTCTCAGTCTATAAAGTGTATGCCATCATGAGGGGACTGAAACATAAACCATGGACCCTGGATAAAAATATTTTTGTAGCTCATGGATTTTAATGCAGTGAATGTATTGTTCTGATCCAGCAGGTTGATAATTGAGGGTGTGGTTATGGGGAGAAATATATGATGACCCTACATTTTCTGCTTTGTTTTGCTATGAACTTGGTAAACTGGTATGAAAAATAAACTCTGTTAAAAATAAGTGATTCTTTTAAACCTGAGACTTCTGCTACTGATAATGACAAGCAAGGTAATTTGAGTTAAACTCTGAAGTGAACCGAAAAGTTAAACAAAAGAATTAAAAATATGGTGTGTGAGGAAATTGTAGCCTAAGACTTATAGAGTCAAGAGCAGCTAAGTTGCAAAAATAAAAGTCCACTGTGACTAGCAATAGTTTTAGGGCCATTTTCTTCTCACAGCCATTTCAAAAAAGCACATATTTGGAGATGTGTTTAAATGAAATTCAAATAGAAACATAAGTGTGTAATTAGTGTAACAGTTCTAACATTTATCAAAAAAAATGAAGGTTCCATGACAAACATACAAAAGATTATGAAGAATTTATGTAGAAAAATAAAATTAGTGAAGAAAACTTGTGACAATATATATTCTTGGATATTATTAAAGAAATATCAGTAACAACACCCTAGAATAAGCAGCAAAGATTTTTTTTTTTTTGTCTTTTTGAGACAGGGTCCTGCTATGCAGTTCAGGTTGGCCTCAAGCTCACTTTGTAGCCGAGGCTCATCTTGAACTCGTAACAATCCTCCTGCCTCAGCCTCCTGAGTGTGGGGATTACAGGTGTGCGCTATCGTGCCTGGCAGCAGAAAAGATTTTAATAACAAAATACAAATGATCATACTGAATGTGAATAATTCTCATGAACTTGAATATTTTCTCAGATTTGTTAACGTTATAACTTTGTGCAGATCTTTTGAAAATTATTACATCTGATTTCTCAGTTATTCTGACTTTGTGCAGATCTTTTGAAAATTATTACATCTGATTTCTCAGTTATTCTGACTTTGCATTTTACCTTAAAAATAATGCAATTGAATTTCAAATATATGCATGAAAATATCTGGTGTGTTATCAGTAACAGTAAAAATATTTCCACCCTGTAAGAACACAAAAGAATGTGATGCATCAAATAATAAAATTATCTGTAGCCATGAAAAGAGCAGCTCGGGTCACTCTTCATAATTACTAAGAAAAAAGTTAAATGCAACAACCAAACACCATCATCTCCACAGTGATAGCAGTTATTTAAAACTGTATTGTGCCCGTGAAAGAGATACACAAGAGCAAAAATTGTGACAGAAGTTAAGGCTGATATTTTTAAAGTTTTTATGCTTTGAAAATGTGTCTGTAATATTATAATATCTTTTTATAGAAGAAAAACTAATGAGCCAATTTTTATTATTCTATATTACTACAAACTTGCAGAGTGTATAATAATGAAAGGGATGAAATCATTAGATAGAGAACATCATTGACCTCCTGTGTTTGGAAGAAGACACTGACCTTCAAGATAAAAGGAAGGGAAAAAAGAAAACCATTATGTATTAACGAAGTAACTTTGCTAATATCTGCCAGAGAAGCGAGATAGGAAACACAGTCCTCACTGACCTTCGGAGTACTGATGTCAGAAGTATAACTTTGAGGCCTCAAATAAAAAATGCAGTCTATTGTACCTGACAGGAAGCTTTGCACTTTCATTATGCATATAATATCTAATAGATCTTTTGAAATCATTACCTGTCAAGAGGAAAAAAGAAAGGCAGAGAGAAAACCTTGAAGAATAGAGTTTGTCAAGGGTCAATGTAGATGGCGATATACTTTAATAAGCAATAAGCTCCACATTATTTCTGGGTGGCCTATACACTCAGTGGACTGTGGTATCATGTATCGAACTGCAGAATAACTGCTTAGTGGCCTAAAATAGCCTTTTAGAATGTCTCTGTATTCATCAGCCTGTATGTAGCTTTAAAGATGTTAATGCCATTGTTACCTAAGTAATACAATTTCAAAGGTACATCTTTGAACTACTAAAACCTTAAGATGCATTATATATTTGCAGGTTTATTATTTTTATGTTATCCACCTCATTATTGCTCCATATTAGTTAGTAAGATTGAAGGTAACTTTGTGTTTTTCACATTTTCATAATGCAACAGCTAAATAATGCATGTGGACCCACAGTGGAGCCACTATAGACTCCATAAAGCACAAATTTTATTTGGTAACATTGAGGAGGGAAAATTCCCATATTTTTCAGGTAAGTGGCTCTTACCATTGTGTTAAAAAAAATTACCTTTTCAAAAATAGTCTGGGATCTAAGAATGTATTTCCTCAAATGTCCTACATATCACAACGTGGTAGCAGAGTGCTTGGCACAGAAATAGAAACGAACAGGGGTGGATTTTATGCTCACCCCAGTCCTTGCTGTGATATGAGATAGCTCACCCCCCCCACCCCCAAGGCACCCCCGCCCCACGTAAACTTTCGGCTCTTGGTATTTGCATTATATAGGGAGCTAACCTCCGCACTTTTTTTTTTCACTTTTATTTTAAAAGTAAAAGAACAAAAACATATTAACGAACAGACACAAAGTAGCATAAGAATAGCACAATCAAAACTGAGTTACAGACAAGGTGACAGGGAATCAACAATGGTTGTTGGATTACACATTGATAACTTCGAAGTGTATACTCAGGAAAACAGATATAGACATGCAAAATTGATCAGACAAATAATCATCAGATATTCCTTACAATAAAGTGACCTAAGTCAGTAGTACAACTAAGTTAGATATGCTGCATATGCATACATACTTACATACATACATAGATAATTATCCTTTCCTTCCTTTTTCGTTTTTTTATATAATTTTTTTTGTGTGAAAGAAAAAGAACTACACCAACAAAAAAAAAAAAAAAGAGGAAAGCATTAACAAAGAGACACAAAGTAGCACAATAACAGTATAATCAAAATCGAATTATAGACAAAGCAACAGGAAACCAACAATAGGTGTTGCATTGCATATCGATAACTTCAAAGTGTATGCTCAGGAAAACACATATAGACATACAGGATTGATCAAACAGCCAGTCATCAACTATTCCTTACCATTAAGTGACATAAGACAATAGTAGAACCATGTTAGTCATCCTGCACATATGTATATACATACATACATACATACATACATACATTCATACATTTTTGCCTCTTTCTTTTCTCCTTTCCCTCATCCCATCTGTTCTTTACTTTTGAACAGATTTCCAATATTTCCATAACCTCCGCACTTAAGAGTCCCCACAGTGCCTACTACTATTTCTGTTTGGAATTTGGGATTAGTTTTTCAAGCAGACATGTAAGATAAAAGCAAAATCGGGGCCTTGGTAGCTACTATAACGTGCTTAAACGGCTTAGCGGGTAATTAGGCTACATGCAACAAGACGGCCTCCTTCCCACACCGCACTCCAAGCCTGCACTACACCTTGCTGCTCGCTTTCAGCAGGCCTATGAAACAAGCACAGACTTCAGTAGTGTGCGTTTTCTTTAATCATAAAGGAGGACACAGTGACTTTCAGAACTTTGCTGGGGTTAGGTAGGTCAGCAGAGCACTTTAAATTTCACAGTCGTGTGTGACTTATAGTAGATGAGTTATCCTGCTTTTGCTGAACTTTAGATGACTAAAGGTTGCAGTTTACTGGTTCATTCTATAGGATTTCTTAAGATTCTGAACAAACCATACTGGTATGGAAAACAAGTAATCCTAATATTACTTAGTATCTAAGTGAATTTTATTGGAGGAACACAGATTTTCTGAGATACTTTAAAGACCTATAGTCCACATGTAATATTTTTATTTTTAGATTTCAGAGTTGAACTTTAAGAACACAGTTTTTACTTTAGAAGAGAAGACATACTTTATTGGATTCAGGTGACAATTTTAGTTATTACAAATGTCCAGTGAGTTGTCATGACAGTTATTTTCAACTCTGATACGCCTAAGTATTATAATTACTCAGACAATTGTGTGTATACATTTTTACCTGTATCCTAAAAGTGAATATATAACCCATTACTACTTCTAAATTTAAATACTTTAATTATACCTTTCAAATATGAGTACTTGCTAAATATAGTTCTAAGTCTATAGTTTGACTTTTAGTTTAAAAGATATTTAACTCAATTTAGTGAAATATTTTGCTATCTTTTTTCTGTCTCTGCCAGAAATTTTCCTAAATATTAACACTTTTACTTTTTAATTCATCTGTAAACTCAACCTTAATTCCACTCATTTTGCTTCATTTAATATTAAAGAATAATTACTATTCAAAAATACTTAAAAATGACATGACACTTAAAGACATTAGGACTCCTATGCATTTGGATCACACAGGTTAGCAGTTCCCTCTGCAACCCTTGAGTAAGTGGGATGGCAAGGTAAATGGTAATAACATATTTTCATCATTACAAATTATTTAGTTGTGAAAAAACTATAGAAATTGCCTATCAAGACAGCTGGGTATGGTGCACATGCCTGTAATCACAGAACTTGGGAGGCTCAGACCGGAGGACTGCTTAAAGTTTGATTTCAAAGCCAGCTTAAACTACATGAGACATATGTTAAAAAATCGAGAGAGAGAGAGAGATAGAGAGAGAGAAAAGAATGAAAGAAAGAGAGAAAGAGAAAGAAGAAAGAAAGAAAGAAAGAAAGAAAGAAAGAGAAAAGGAAAGAAAGGGAATTTGCCTATCAGTGTATTGAGCTATCATCTTACCAATATTACTTATTTGTAAATTGTTTCCTTTTATTTTCCAAATAAACTGTACTTTGTTTTGCTGTATGCTGGACTACACACTGTAGGTACCAGTAGGCAGGGACTCATGTAAAATTATGTTCTGAACCGACTCCCTGCCTATTCATCTCAGCAAATGCTAAATAACAGCGAACAATTCAATCAGGGAAATCAGCAGGAACTGTGAACTGAACAGACTAAAACCTCAGTACTCTACAGTTCCCTGGGAAATGGACTTAACTTGAGGGCAGTCTTAATTTAGTGAGAAAAAATTTCCTGTGTGTTATACAGAAAGATAAATATGATGATAGATAAATGTGTTCATGTGCACGGCTATGTGTGTAAGTATGGGTATGAGCGTGAGGGTTTCCAATAAAAAACATTAATGCCTCCCAGAAAAATGTACACAAAGAGAGACTCACTATTGGTGATGACTCTTTAGGACTAGCTTGTTTAAAGGATAATTTTGTGTCTTACAAAAAGGTAATGTGTTTTGGACAATTTTCTCAGCTCAGCCCCATCAGTTTTGTTTTAAATGCGCCACAGACATCATGTGGTTCAGATTTCACATTGGTCATGCCAAAAATATGTTTGAATATATTTTCCCATGAAAACATCCAGGGTTAATTTTCTTACCTAACCACTACTTACTGCTTGTTTTTATTCATAAAAGAAATAAGCAGACAATCTATTCTTTCTTCCGAGGCAGTACCAAGCACATTAATATCTCAAAATTTCAGCACAGTCATCCTGAGTTGTTATTGACATGATCATTGCCAAATCTTCATGATGAGTTAGCCTTACATATATGCACTATGGCTTAGTAAACACCACCTCTGATTGTGGCCTGCTCTAGAAAGATCAGGACTCATCTAGGTTACAGCAACATTGGGGAAACTCCGAAATCATGACCAGATGGGATTTGGGGTGTTGGCACACTTCATTTTCTTGACCACTAGGTGACAACTACCTTACTTTATGTATTATTGAAACAGAGCAGAAGTTAAAAGAGAGTTTTGATAGCTAAGACAATAGACTGCCCACCAGGAAATTCCACCTTCCAAAGAGATTCCAGCTTATTCAGTGATCTTAATTTTTTTCCGCTGCAGTTCACTGTGTTTTACAGTTGTTGCTGATGATGCTTTTTAGTTGTTATTTGGCACAAAGTTGAGAAGAGACAAGCTTTAGAGTTTGACAGACTAGAGCTCTCCAACTCAATAGAGTGGATTACCAGTTGGCTAGGGAAAGTACTCATATAACCCTGGCTATGTTGTTTATTTCTATAAGCTTTTATTCCCATGCAAAACTATGATTAAAATGTCTTCCTTGCAAGCATATCATAAATACTTGAAGTAAAATGTAAGAAGCGCTTATCAACATCCAGGCACATTGTGAGTCCTCCATTAATGAAAGCTACTCATGTAACTATCTTGTTAATGAATTTTAGATCCTTCTTTAACATTAAATAACTAGAAGAGGATTTGTTGAGCTTTCTTTAAGAACAACATCTCAAGGAACTTAGGACTTGTAAATGAAGAAGCAGAACTGGAGGATATTATGCAGGTGCTTATGTAAGCATTTAACTGTAACCTTTTAAAGCTAAAAGTGATCCTTAGCTCAGTCACTGTTAGTAATTCTATAAGTAAACAAGGTAAAGGCAATTTGACCACAGGCTATGTTATGTTCAGCCCTGGATTTGAAGATTAAATTTGAGAAGCAACATGAAGCTACTCAGACATTTTCCTACTATTTTAGTGAAAGTAGTTACTATTAGCTGAAAACTAATTTTATCTATATGCTTCAAATATCCATGAAAACATGCTTTTTTAATGGAGTTTATCTTGGTTACCTATTCTGACAAATAAATCCTAAGACATGTATGTACACTCATAAGATTTCCTAACAGAAATATTTGAACACTTTTATGGAGAAATATACTCCACAGGAATTTTCTGTCCTTCAGAATTAAAATATGGCCTGCTAAATGCTAAAAACCCTCAGACTGAAATATTTACATCTAGATACACAAAAGGAAACACTAACTTAACTATCAATTTATTAGTGTCCTTTATTGTGAATTTAGCAAGTACCAGACAGCTACTAATTCCAATGACTACATATCCACAAAACTAACACAATCTCCCATGGTTTTGAAACCTACGCAGGCATACAAACAATAAGTAATGTGATACATTAGAGGGTAATGAGTGTAAAAAAACATCATATTTTAGGTACTGTGGAAAATAACAAAACAAGAAGGAAAAATGTGTGTACATGCATGAGCTTATGTGGGACATGTCAGTTGTAATATATAAAATAGAGGGGAAAGTCTCCATGATAAGGACAGGAATTCCCTAGCTCTGCTGTAACCTGGGGAAAGACTGTTAGAGGTAAACTGGAGGAGGTTTAGTATTAAGGAGAAACTGCTTTTCATGTGACTGAGGGAGGGAGGGGAGCATATCAGGTGAGGTTATGCTTTGGTCGCCATTTGGGTAGTGAAAGGAAGAAAGTGTGGGGAGGGAAATGAGAGAAAGACAGACATGTTTGTATCCTCAGAGACAAATGCTCAGGTACTAGGGAGGCTTTGACAGGAGAGTGGCATTGTTTAGTTTTCGTTTTATCAGAATTACTGAAGAGTGGTTTGTTCCTGGGGTTCTTTCTGTATTTAATTTCACAATGACTCTAAGTAGACTATATGACCATTATGATTTTCTTTAGTCTATTGGGTATTATTTTTTATTTATCTTTATCACTCAATTTAGATGCTTTTTTCTTCAAAATAATAGTTACAGATAAGAAAATTAAGCATGTTGTCATTTATTAGTAGATATGTTCAGTATTTTTTACACATTAGATTCTCTACATAATAATTTACAGTCAGGAAATTTCAGTTACGTTGAAAGAGACTATATGCTATTGGAGAGCTATAAAAATATTTAGAAAATACAAGGAAGCAGTTGCACTGTAGAGAAATTCAATATATATTCATTATAGAGTAGCTACTGGGTTTTATTATTGTCACTAATTCTACTAAACAATAATAATCATGATAATAGTACTCAACCAAAATGCAAACAGTGGTGTCTCAGAACTACCATATTATTAATTCCATATGGAATAAATTGGCACTGTTTTCCATTCTAAAAAACTAGAAAGGACTCTCTTTTCTGTCCTTTCCACTATCCTTGAGCCTTTGAGAGTGTTATTCTTGGTTCAATTTAAATGTGTTAGCTTCTCTTGAATTTTGAATATTTATTTTAAAATTAACAAAAAAGAATCCATGTGTGTGTGTGTGTGTGTGTGTGTGTGTGTGTGTGTTGAGATTACTGTGAATCATTGCTGCCAACTATAAGCAAACTAGTTACCAAGAAATGAGCATTGCTCATCAATAGCACAGAACTCTACAGCAGTGCAGCATGGATGTCCAGTGGGCTATTCAGGAAAGGACACAGGATTAGAAGGAAGGAAGCACTTAATTCAAATACTTGTTTTGTGGCTTCTTTTGTCATGGGAATGCAATTCTGTATCAGTTAAATTTATTTATTGTCTTACTTGCTTCCATTTTGCCTATGATAATATTTTACCTCAAGGAAATTAACTGACCTGACCACAAAGGAAATGAGAACTACTGGGATTTCAGTGCGGTTGGAGCAAGATTTACCATGGGATGACGGGTAACAATGGCAGTTTTTAAAAGAAATCCATGGTTAGTTGATGATAAAGCCCAAAACAGTGGTACAAGCAGTGAAGACAATCTAAGAATAAGAGGATACACAATGCACATTTAGCAGATTGTGACCAGGTAGAACTTCGCAGAGGAGTTTGCAAGTGCACATACGCAGTATTTCCAGGAGAGAGAAACTTAAGGAAATGGAATTCACATCCAAAGGAATAGGGTGACTGGTGACGCTGCTCCTGTGGAACAGGCATAGGCGTCCATGCAGGCAAAATGCTGCCTCTGGGTGCCATGCAGAGCTGGGAGGATGTAACAAACTATGAGGGGAAAAGCAGCGTGTGCCCAGTTACAGGCTCTCAATACTTGGATTTGTATGATTTTAAAATTTTGTTTACAAGCAGTGAGGTACTTACTTTCATCACAAGTTCCTTTGTTTGTGTTTGTTATTTCTTTGAGGCAAGCTTCCCACATTTAATGAAATCATATCCTATCTTGTGTTTTTAGGGCAATCATCACAATGAACAAAGAGATCAAATTTTAATGAAATGGTCATGAGGATTATGATGATTTTATTAAAACTTTCTGCAATAAAAGCTCAGCTATATTCTTGTATGCTTAAGCTTTGTAAGTTAAGAGCTTTTATCTTAGAGCTAGAGATACGGTTTATAATTCGTTTTACACTATAATTTTATATATATCTATATGAGCTTAAAAATGTATAAACCCTCATTTAAAGCTTATGTTATAAACTCATATCCCCTGAGATCATTTCCCAATGGAATATAAAATTATTTCGTTTTGGTTTCTAAGGAAAGTTTTCCAAGTACAGATTAATACTACTACAATATAGTCCTGTTTTGAAAAGCTAAATGTATTTACTCTCAAGTTTTAATAACACATTACAACCAATCAACCTCGCATCTAAGCAGTTTTCAACTTGCGTTGCTGTAAAAGGTCAGACCACAGAAATAATGGAAAAATAATTTATTTTATTAACCAGGTGCAAAAGTTCTGTCTTTCATCTTAGTAAGTTTGTGACCTTTTCTACAGTGTTTAGTTTGATCACCCTCACTTTGCTTTCTCCACCTACTGTAGTTACCTACATCCATTCTCTGAGCTTTCAAAGCACTGTCTGAGAGTTTTGCTGGCTGCATCCCTTGACTCTATTGGTGAAACCTGTAGATGAGTTTTGTGGACAATATTTTCCTTTGTAGTTGACCTAAATTTACCTAGGTAGATGGATTTTGATTAATCTTAAAAGAAAGAATTTTTCTCATTTGTGAATCATATATCATAGGAAAAGTCTATATTTGACCTGTAAAGTTAACCTATTTTTCTCACTTTACAAGTCAGAAAACAATAAAAAAATTGAATGAATTGCTCAATATTCGGCAGTTGTAATATATTCTGCATGATTCCACCTTGGAAGAGTAAATAGAGCCCTCTACACAGTTATTGTTCAACTTCTAAAATTTTACTCAACTGAGTATTACTAGTTGGTTGATCACAAGCTTATAATAAAAATGCAAACATATCTTAAAATTTAGTATTTAAGAAATGGATTCCTAAAATTCCAGTGTCATAAATGTTGCATTATTCAATGATTCAGTAGGACTTTTGTAAAAACAAAACATTTATACCTGTAATGATCCATAGGTATTTTGTTATCAAGGACATATAGATAAAACACATACTTGGCGAGGTATATATTTCACCAAGCCCGTGTCATGAATTCATCACAGATTAAGATCAGAAATGCCAAGTTAATGGAATGGAAATACATCAAAAATTTGTAAACAAATATATCTATGTCACTATTAATAGTCTATATTTGATTTTCTCCCCTCATCACATGATCAAGACAATTTCCTGAAAATAGACAATAGCATTCTGAAAGCTGTTTTGCCCTTGATGTTTCTGTATCATCTAATGGGTTGGCTATTATGATTTTTATTACACATGTCAGGCAAGATGCAAGTTGCACCTTAGTTCTCACTTGAAGCAAGGTTGTCTAAACACCTTGAAACATTGTTAGTACCTGTTGGAAAGGAAGATTATTCTTCCTGTACACTCCCTAGACTCAGTGAGTAACAAAATAAAAAGTCCTTTAGCCAACTTCATATCGAAAAGGGAAAAGGTGAAATCAATGGAACAATAAAAACTGCAATCTCTTTCTGTCACATTTTATGACCTCATCACCAACAGACTCCACAAGGTCATCATTCCTTGTATTAGTCGGTTAACGGTCTGGGCACAATCACTGATACCTTTGAACTGGAACTTTTTTCTTTTTCAATATTACTTTTTGTTTGTTTCTTTTATTGGATGTTACTACCTCTCCCTTTCTGGTTAAAATGAACCTCAAAGAAGAATGCTATCATAGAATGCAGTAAAACTGTGAAAGAAAGATTCAAGTGGCTTTCAGATGCCATCATTCCAGATGGCTTCTCTTCCCCAGACACATCGATTCTCTGCAGTTAGCAGTCCATTCATTCAGACACCAACCAAAATGCTGAAAAATTCATATGCTCAGTATACTGCTGATCACAATTTCTACTCTGATTCCTTGATACACAGAAGAAAACAATCTGTGTATTAGAAATACATCCTCTAAAATATTGGAAAGATAGCATAGAAATAGAAAACCCTTCTTGCAATAAGTAACACATTTCTGAATGAAAATAGTTGCAAAACTTCATTTGTTTTTGTATAACATTGATATGATTGATTATACACTCTGGTCTTCTTTTTATGTGCCTTAGCAAAGAATACTTGTGTGTGTGTGTGTGTGTGTGTGTGTGTGTGTGTGTAAGTAGGTAGTTATGTATGTATTTATTGTGCTACTGAATTTGAGTTTGATGGAGCCTTTAGAATTTTCTTTTTGTGAAATTTTGGAAAATTAGACTGGGATTCTATGGTTATTCACAGCTATGAAGGTAATGTTTTGTCAGTATTAGGGTTTCAACCCAGGGCATTCACATTGGAATACCTCTCCAGGGCTATCATTTTATTTTTCATTTTGAGACAACGTCTTGCTAAGTGACTGCTTTGCCCAGCCTGGACCCAAAACATTGCAGTCCTCCTGGCTCAGATTCCCAAAGTGCTGAGATTATAGGCATGAGCCACCATGCTTGGCATAGCCATAAAGCTTTCGCTCCTATTTATCTCTCTAGATTTATTTTTACCCATTTCAATATCTTCCTTAGGGCTTTTTTATTTCTTCTCCTGAGTCCCTCTTCTACCTGTGATCAAATAATGATTCTTACCATCATATTGTTAAGAATATTTATGTCTTCAACCTTTAGCAAAGAGTTATTTTCCCTCCTGACTTAATACAATCTTGGGTCTCATTCATTGTTTCTAACTTTCATGTAACCTTGAAACTCTTCCCCTCTCCATTTACCTCCAGGCGCACATGTCATGTAAACATCTGCTGGTACCCTAACTGTCAACTCCAGTTCAGTACTTTTACACCATCATGCCCCCTGTTTGCTATTTGAATTTCGTGACAGCTACCTTACTTGTATGTCTGTTCATAACTGCCACAGACCAGTAACTCAGCCACTTAGTCCCTTGAGTTTGTTATTAAATGGATCTAGTTGTGTTTTGCACCTTTCGCCTTCATTCTGAAAGTTAGAAACACTTTTGAACAACTCATACAATGCTCTTGTGAGAAGGCTTTTTCCACTATATAATAAAAAGCTCTGCTTTTTCTTACTGCTCTAGTTTGGAGGCTCAGTGGCCCATATGCTGAAGGGTTGGTTCCCAGGAAGTTGCTACTGGAAGATAGTTGAACCATTTTGAGGTGGGCTTTTTGAGAGTTCCTTAGGGGGCTGGGGCAAGCTTTGGAGGGGACAGTAGGGCCCTGGTGTCATGTTTATAATGAGATACCCCAAAAGCCTCATGTGTTCATGAGTGGAGTCTTTGAGTGGTGAATGGATCATGGCTCTGTGACACTTGCCAGTGGGTGAGGGCACTGATGGGTTTATAGCTAAATGTGATATCGCAAGGTGATGCCGAGCTGGCAGAGGTGCATCACTGGCTGCATGGTCTGAAAGAGTGCATGTCTCTCTCTGGGTCACTCCCTGCTTTCTGCTGCCATGAGGTGAGTTGTTTCTCTTCTTCCGTGCCCCCCGCCATGCTACCCTGCTTTGGGGTCAGATGATTATGGACTGAAACTCCTACAAACTGAGAGAAAATATACCTTTCCTCCCCATATTTGCAGATGTTGAGTACTATTTCCCAGCAATGAGAAAGTAACCAAGACACCTAGGCTACTTCCCCCGCTTTCTGTCTCTCTCTCTCTGCTTCCTCTTGGGATATGACTGCTTGCTTTGTCTCACTTTCCTGCCACTGCCCCTCAATGCCTCCAAGAGCGGCCCAAAGCAATGAGGTATTTGATCTTGGACTTGAAAATTTCAAATTGTGAACTAATTGATACATTTCTCTTTATTAATGTACTTGCCTTGAATGACTAAATTAGTAAATTAAAGGAATACAAAAGATTACTAATACACACTTAGGTTTCAGATCTTAAATCAAAAATGCATTCTTTTCAAAATCATAAACTCTAACTTTTGTGTACAATTTCTCATTCTCCTCCTGCCTTCTATGCTGAATCCCAGCACATTTATATCCCACCCCCTCAGAAGAAAAAGAATGCGTTATCCCTCTGGGAGCTGACCTTGAATGTCAGCACTTTCTTCATTACCATGTAACCCTAGACATCATATGTAGGTTCTTAAAGTTTTACACTCTTCATTGTTCAATTGAAGAATTAGTTAATTAAAACAATATATGTAAATGCTTAGCAAATTTTCTGCTATGTCAAGTATTCCGAACTGCTTGTGAACTTCATAGTTCTTATTTATTGAGAGGAACACTCGTATGAAAACACATTCATGTCCTGGATTGCAGTGATGCAAATGGAAGCAAACCCCACAGTGTTACACACAACTACGTAAGGAGCACGCTTTGTGAGAGAAATTTGAGTGCCAAGGGCCAGCAAGAGAGGACTCATCATTTGCTATGTTGTCCTCATTTTACGAGGAGATTTGCGGGGGGGGGGGCAGGGCGATTACACTCCCGAGGGCGGACACCGCTCTTTAATACTTACTGTTAATACTGTGCCATTTTAAAGTATAATGGGGGGGACATATCTGGTAAGTGATTGTATGGATGGAGGAACCAGCAGTGAGCAGTTTTTTGCCAAATTTAGCCGTAAGGATAACTTTCCAAGAAAAAATTTGTATTCCAGATCTTAAGGAAATGTGATTTCAAACTTCTAGGAAGAAGGTACATCTTAGTTTGTAAACAAATGTCTCATGCAGACTTTCCCGAGAGGGAAGAAGTCTTCTCTGCTATTGGTCATTCACAGGAATTTGACACGCTGGAACTAGTCACACTGTAGTGCTTCTCATGGTTCTATGAAAGATGTTTGATGAATAGAGTTGATAAAATTTGGAAGCAATTTCCATTGGGAACTAGAATAAATAAGTTACATCTGTTTGGTAGAAAATAGTAAGGCCCTTAAAAAGTTGTCTATGCAGAATTTAAATTTTGAGAAAAAAAAATAAAATAATTCAAATTAGTACTATTGCATGTAGCTATTAAATATTATAAAAATTAGTACTGAGTAGACAATGGAAGTTTTGCAAAACTCATAATGAGTCTGCCTCTTACAGAAAGGACTAAAATAAAAATATATGATTTAATTTTAAGATACCAACAACAGAAAAATAGTGAGACAAATAACAATAGAGTTAGTCAATTAGGGAGGTACAAAATATTCTTGAAGGGAATCTGACTACTCATGAACCAATCCAATAGCAACTTCCAGTTCTAATAACATTTATGTTTAGTAAAAATATGTAAAATTAAAACTTTGAAAAAATAGTACAAATTTAAATCTAAGCACTCTACTATAGCTGTCAGTCTTCAAAGGAATGTAAGGCATTGTGGCATTTTATCCATTCGATGTACATTATTCTATTTCTCTTCTTAAAGTCAACCTCAGAAGCCAACATGACTAAGGAAACCACATGGACCAAAGCCGAGCTTCAGCAGGAGTAGCAGCAGCAGCAACAGCAACAAAGGGAGCAGGATGGAAAGAGCGATGGACATTAATTTATGCTCCAAGCAGACCTGTAATCACCACTGTGATCTTCAGAGTTGGATCACTCTGACGTAGCTCCAGATTCAATGTCATAATGTCTGTAATTACACTGAAGAAATCCGCTGCTATCATCTACTGAGCAGGGAAATTTACTTGGTGTAATTTAATGCAAAAGAGCCGTTTACACTTGTGACCATGATGCCCTCCCACATTAGGGCAATAACAAAACACATTGAAAAGCTAAGGGAAGTTTTGCCAGCTGTTCTGCTTCATTGATGCAACAAAGAAATGGAAAAACTTACAACACAAAACACTACATAATAATATTTCTGTAGCTTTCCCCCTTGTTTCCACTTTGTTCTGTGATTTTAGGTTTTATAATTCAAACCCCAACTAATAATAATTCTGACAAGAGTCAGTGTTAGGGATGGATTAAATAGTCTCTTTACTGTTTGTATTTTGAGTCTTCCTTTGAGTGACTTTGACTCAAATAATCTATTTATACACAAGTCTCAAATACTTGAAATAGTTGCCTCAGAGCTTAATGGGTGTGAACCAGTCTCTTCATGTCTTACCTGTTATTCATCATGTTGAATGGGTCCTAAGGTATCCACAGATGTTGGATTTCTTTACTAGAAATATCTCAGCATCTATATGGCCCATAAAACCCTGTAGAATCTGGTCCTCGTTTACATTTACCTTGAAGAAAAAAATGAATGTTATCTGCCTATTATTGTATTGCTATTACCTATGTGTTCAATAAATCATGATACTTGAATTAGAAAAAGTTTTCCCTAATAATTTCTACTTGTGAAATAAACTTGAGTTTTCAACTCCACCATAGTCCACAGATAAATTAAATGCATATCCCCTTTGAAGGGAAGAAGCGAAATTATCATTACTCATAAATGACATGATACTCTACATATGAGACCCCAAAATACCCAGCAAAAGATTTCTAGATATAATAACTAAATTCAGTCATGTAGCAGGATACAATGTCAACACTCAAAAAATCAAGAACATTCCTGTACACAAATAACAAACTCACTGAGAGAGAAATTAGGGAAACGACACTTCTCATAATAGCATCCAAAAAAACCAGAAGAAATATGTAGGAATCAATCTAACGAAAGAAGTAAAAGATCTACACATTGAAGTACTCTGAAAAAAGAGATTGAAGAGGATTTCAGAAAATGGAAAGATATTCCTTGCTCGTGGATAGGAAGAACCAATATAGTGAAAATGGCCCTACTCCCAAAACTGTTATATGGAAAAAATACAATCTTGATCTAAATACCATTAGCACACCTCACGAATCTAGAGAAAACACTCCTAAAATTCATTTGGAACCAGAAGAGACCTAGAATAGCAAAGGCAATCCTGGCAACAAACGCATAGCAGGAAGTGTCATGATGCCTGACTTGAAATTACACGAGAAAGCTGGTGTGATAAAAGCATAGGGTACTGGCAAAAACAACAGCAACAGCAAAACAGACCTGAGGATCAGTGAAATAGATTAGAAGATGCAGACACAAACACAACCACACTCGGCCACCTTATCTTTGACAAAGGGGCCAAAAATGTTCACTGGAAGAAAGATAGACTCTTTAATAAATGGTGCTGGAAAAACTGGCTTTCCACGTGGCCAAGAGTAAAACTAGACCCATGTCTATCACTAGGAACTAAACTAAGTTGAAAATGTATCAAAGATCTAAATATTAAAAAAGAAACTTTAAATCTACTGAAAGACAAAGTAGTCAAAGATCTTGAAGACATAGGGGTAAGCAGAGAATTCTTGAACAAAAATCAGACCACGTGGGAAATACTTAAAAGAATCAGCAACTGGGATCTCATTTATTAAAAAGTGTTTGTGTAGGAAATGAACAAGAGTGAATAAAACCCCACAAAGTGGAAATAATTTTAGTCTCTTGTCCCTCAGACAAAGGAATTCTATCTAGAACATAGAACACATAAATAATTTTAAAAAGCCAGACCCACCAGATTCAAACACCCAATCCAAAAAGTGGGCATCTGAGATGAATACACACTTCTTAGATGAAGAATATATAAAAAAATATTCAACATCACTGGGCATTGAGCAATGCAAACTAAAACAACACTGAGATCCCATCTCATGCCAGAAAGAATGGCTACCACCAAGAGATCAACCAATAACAAATACTGGTGAAGACATAGGGAAAAAGGAATGCTTCTTCACTATTGGTGGGAGTATAGACTGGTACGACCACTGTGGAAATCCCTGTGGAGACTCCTCAAAAAACTAGGATCAGCCATCCCATTTGACCCAGCTATCCCTTTTGTGGGTATATTTCCAGAAGTATTGAAAACATCATACCATAGTGATATATGTGAACTCATGTTTTATAGCAGCACAATTTATCATAGCTACATTTTGGAAACAACCCAAATGCCCACCAACTGAGGAAATGATAAAAATGATTTGGTATTGTTATACAATGGAGTATTACTCAGCTATAAGGCAAGATAAACTCAAGGCTTTCGTAGGTAAATGGATGCAACTAGAGACCATACTCATAAGTGAAATAAATCATATTCACCTGTTTAAACACTACATTTTGTCCCTAGTGTAAGAAACTAAAAGAGTAAATAATATACAAGAGGTACAATGCACATTGGGAAAGGGAAAGTGCTCGAAAGGAAAGAAAGACACATTTAGGGGAAAGGAGAAAAGAAAGGGCAAGATAGCTAAAATAATGGTACCACTAATTTCTGTTAGTTCATTGAAAAGAGCAGTTGCCGTTTATACTGTTGGATCAGTCTTAAATGCCTATATCTGCTAATCTGAACAACTGCTTTGAAGATAATAATATGCATTAACCATTGTTAATTTCCTATTGTTTTGAAATTCTGTATCATTTTCATTATCTTTAAAATAAAAATGATACATTAAAAACACCTATCCCCTCCTTAATAATACTCAAACATAGGAATCTTTTGGTCCACTGGGAGCCAAGAGCCAATAATATAAATTGGTATTTTCAAGGAATATTTCAGTATGCAAGATTATTAAAAATGCAACACTAAATAATCCTACTAACACCTTGTCACCTATGCAAATGAGGGAAGGCAGTGGTCTTCGCAATATCTTGTCACTTTTAGCCTCAGAGTGAAAACATCATCCACTTTCAAATTCAGTAGGTACAGGCAACAAAACTTCCCTGTACACGTGCTACAGTGAAACTAATGAATTAAAAAACTAAACATATTATGTTGTATGATGACTCAATAGAACATTAATGGGGTTACAAATGATCCATTATTCTGTAATAAATATTCAGCTAGTATACTTGCTACAATATATTTTTAATTTAAAAGGGAATATGTTTTATCATTTAAAGAGAAAAACAGTTGAGTTCCAGGCTAATAATATAAGTATTACTCTAGAATTTTTTATTTCAAAAGTTCAATTTGACTGTTTCATGTAACATAAATCAATGTCTTGTGTAATCAAAAAGGGAAAAATGAAAGTCTGTCTAAATTAATAATAGTTGAGCAGTCCATGTATATTAATCTAATCTAATGAGTTTTATTACTCTGCAGAAATTTTCTCAAGGCTTAATATTTTCTTGTATAAAAAAAAGAAAGGATGATTGAGAATGATTAAAAATATAATTGAGGAAAATATTCATTTCAACTATAAATGAAAACTGGTAATGAAAGAACAATGAATGACCGTGGATTCTGTCATTGTTCAGTAATCATATTTAATAGAGAAATATAGTTCAGATTGAAATATACTGAAATAGAGATAGGATTTTTTAAAGTATTGATAAGTACTTTAATATCTAATTAGGTTCTGTGAAGCAGTGAGCGATTTCACCAAGGCTAAACTGCTCTTGCCTCTCAGATCCTTCCCAGGGGAAGAAGTGGTCTAACAAGCCTGATGCTCTCACATTCGAATGTATAGTTCTTGGAGGCTTTGAATGATTAAAATAAAACGTGGGTATATAAAAAATAGCTATTATCAAAATAAAATTTATTAAAATAACAAAATATATTGTATGAACATAGATATATGTGACAGAATATAAAATTAAAATAAGATAAAGCAAAGAGGAAAATAATGGAATATCAATTTCAATTTGACATTGAAACATGTCATATAACCTGTTGTTAGAGGAAGATCTTAAAATGGAGTAACTCTATTAACCAATAAAAATGAAGGATACTTTATGTCATTAAAGTGTGCCAAATTTCATTCCAGAAGTTGAGAAGAGTAATTATTTATGGTATTTACTTCATGCAAATACCTAATGAGCTATCACAAACAAATCACTGCCAATGAACTATACCTTACAGTGAATATGGCACAGTAGAGTATGTATGTGTTAATTACTACATACTAGGCAACTTACAGTATAGTAGGTATTTTAAAAAGTAAGTGAAACAAAAATTGTGCACTTACTGGATTTTTATTTCAGCTGGGACTGTCACAGAATAAAGTTCAATTCATTTTAGAAAAGTGCTGTGTTGGAGAAGAGCTTGTTTGTTACTGGAATACACTGCTAGACTGATGAATTTTATGGAGTCATTGCTCAGAAAGATACAAATGTCCTTGATATAAGTCAATTACATTATATCAGAACACATTTCAGTAGAAGCAAGTCTTGCTTGATCTAGAAAGGATATGGTTTTTGCAGTTTTCTAATGCTCTTAAAGTGATGATTAGCATTTGTATTAAAGTTAGAGCAGATCAGATTATGATAGGGTAGCAAATTGATCCCACATTTTTGCAGCTTGAAACTATAATCATTAACTTACCGAAGTCACACTCTACCATTTCAGCCATAGCCATGGTGGAAAAAAGGCAACATGGCAGTGCGTGTGTTAGCTCTTACATGATGCCCCCATGTAGTGAATGTGTTACACCTTTCCTTGACCAAAGCCAATAACACGATCAAAACTAACTTGAACGGGATAGAGAAACATCATCTCTGTCCTGAGAAGCAAACCAAAAATGGCGGTGAAGAAAACTAATGGTGAGTCTGTATTAGAACCACCCAAATAGATGGTGTCTGCAAAGCTTGAAGGTATGGAGAACTCTATATAGACATTCTATTTTCCAGTAATTACTTGGAATACTACCAGAGCCTAGACACGTGATTGTCCTTTATAATTTAAGGAAAAAGCAAAGTCATCTGAGTGGTCCATTTGCTTAGCGTGTCACTTAGAGATAAGAATAATTATAACCAAAAAAAAAAGTTCAAAATCCTGAGACATTATGTATCTGTTCCACTTTTATCCTCAGAGCTTTATTTTTCTTGTTTTTTTCTTAAGTCCATTTGTTCTATAGGAAAATCTTGATAAATTATAGCTACGGATCTTCTGGGGCACTGTTGACATTCGTTACAAAACCTACAGCAAAATAACTAAACAAGGGATCTCATTTTATGATTTTATCAGCTGTAGTTAACTGAAAAATTGTGGAAGTAAATGTTCTTTTAAATTTTAGAATATATTTAAAATCCTTCTATAAAGATTTTCTTTCTGATAATCACAGGATATTCCTGCTAGGTCTGTTGGTTGGTTTGCCCTTGCTGGGTCAGTACACGCACCACCGCGAACTGAAAGAAGGAGCACTTTACTCTTTCGTGTTCTTTTAACTCACAGTATCAGAGGTTCCAGTCTGTGCTTACTCGGCTCTTGAGGAAGAATCGTAGTAATGTTAGCGCCTTGTACAGGGAAGCTACTCGCTCATGGCGATTTGGAAGTAGAAAGCAGGGGAAGAGCTAGAGGCGGACATCAGCTCCAAGGATCAGCCCATGGTGCCTGTCCAGCATCTCTTCCTGGTCCCACCTCCTAACACCGCCTTCAATTAAAAACTCCCCAGTGGATGCTTCTGCTGATGAACGTCTGATCACCATCCCAAAGCCACACTTCGGAACACACAAGACATTTGGAGACATACCAGATCTGAACCATACTATGACACAGATGACCTTGGTCAACTCAGACAGGAAAGATTGAACTAGCCAATGAGTAAGACTTTTCTTGCATCCTTTTCACAAGTCTAAGTATTTATATATGTACAAACATTGAAAACGCACACCAAAAAGATTAGAGAATATGCACGACACACATGGAGATGGTGCTTAAAATAGATTCAATATTTTTTTCTGGAACAGCTGCTTGAATAGAACTTGGGAAGATTTCAAGGACTGATCTCAGTTTTCTGTACTTATGTTTCAAGAGAGAAGAGAAAAGACATGGCAGAACTGGACTTACACTTGCTATCAGATGCTGGACAGCCACATCCAATGCGAGGTAGTATTCTCACTTTACAGTGAATAGCCTGATTACTTACTCAAGGCTGTAGGTTAATGAGGTCCATCCTGGGACTTCAATCTGACTTTAAATCACCCATTTCTTCTAGTGTACGTAAGTGGAGATTTTGCATATTATCCCATTCTGGGAACACCTATTAGCAAATGCATTAATTAAGGTCATGTTGACACTTCTACTTTCAACTAAAACACCTGTTAATTTATACAGAGGTCTCTTTGGTTTAAACCAATTTGTCATTACTGCCTCTCGATGAGGGAATAGTGTGTTTGGGTTTTACAAGTACTCTAGGTGTGAATTGAAAAGATTAACAGTTCTTGCCAATGGGCACACTCTGTCCGTATTTTTACATAATAATAGTTCTCAGGAAGACATCAGGTCTTAAGATAATAAATGATCATTGCTCACAACAGATCTATACACAGGATCAGGATTAATGAATTTGCTGGCAGCTATTGGTTTAATTAGCCCAAGTTCAACTATAGCATAATCATCTTTGTCCCAAAGATTTGGGTGGTGCTAATATAGATCCTGAACAACTATCAATTTACCAAAGCAGTTGTTCTTATTTTAAGGGCATCAGTCCAAAACAAAGACCCCAAATCATTCACTTCTTCATCCTTTTCCTCTTCACCAGGCTCTTTACATTTTAATGAATCATGTTATCTCACCTTCTTGCCTTTCTAACTTTGCGTGCTTGTATCATGTAGCTTGTATCACGTAGTGTGCACACCTTCTTATGTGCATTTCATCTTAGATATGACTTGAATTCACTTTTGCTTCTTCTCAACTGTACAGTTATAATCAACTCAGCTTTCTTTCTCACCTTAGATGTCACCTGTTCCAGGAAACCCTCTGTCAATCTTCATGTCAGATTCTAACTTCCAATATCATTTTCTGAATACTTAGAAACCATGTCACCTGAGCATGAGGGTGCACACCTGTGATCCTAGCACTCTGGGAGGCTGATGCAGAACTGTGAGTTTGAGCTCATCTGGAGCAACTGAACAAGATCTTGTCTCAAAACCAAATAAATAAATATATAAATATAAATGTAAAGGGCTGGGAATGTTTTTCAGTGTAGAGTTCCTGGGTTCAATGGTCAGTACCAGTGGGGAAAAATCTGTGAGACTGGAGTGGTGTAACTGTTTGTAAGTTTTTTTTCCTATCTGGACTGAGAACCTCTTCAGAAATTAATGGAATTTACAAGAAAAGTACATTTAATGCCCCACTTTTGATGAAATAGTCATAATCTGGCTATCATGGTAAAAGTGCTTATAACCCTGAGCACTTGACAACGGTACCACTGAGACAGAGAACATCTGCTTAGTTGAAGAAAATGTTACCTTCATTTGTGTGTGCTCTGTGAACAGCTAGTGTGTGCCTACTTGACTGAGCTGTGCTGCATGCCCTCCATCCTTAAGCATTCCTCCTTATTGTGAAAAACACACAGAAAAATATTGGATGGTAGTTTCAAAGCAGCCTCCTGGACAAGCACATCACACCTTTGAATGGGAAACTCCCAAATTCTTAAGTGAGGGGACATAAGCAATGCACTCTGAGGAGCTGAATCTTCATATGCCAGATCAGATAAGAGTTCCAAAGAATCAGAGAATGCTGAGTCCCAGCTGAGGGTAATTTAAACTAGCAGAATTGTATCTGAGGAAAAAAGATTCAAGAGTGGGCAATAAGAACAACACTGAAATCATATTCTGTTCAGTTACAGACTTGAGAAAAACTTTTTTGAGGTCAGGATGAGATGTTCTGGAAGGTAATCAACAAGAGAGTAAAAATAACTAGTTTACATTTCAGAAATAATAGATCCAATTATTTGAAAATGAAGATGGGAATCAGGTATATTCATGAAACTTCAGAGACACTGAAAGCTGGCTCTCTGCTTGTTCCTATAATTTGTGCATAACCTTTGAAATAAATAGCCAGTGCAGCCCAAAAGGAGATTACAACACATTCTTTCCTAGATCATTGGTTCTTACAGCTATTACATGCCTTGTGCTGATGACTCCAATTCTCTAAGCATGTTTTATCATTACTGATTGTTTTAACCCATTTTCTGCTATGACAGAATCCCACAGATTAGAAAAATTACAAATAAATTGATTTACAGATGTGGAGGCAAAGAAGTCTAAGATTGAGGTGCTACATCTGCTGAGATCATGTGTCATAGCACTAGGCAAGACTAAGCAAGCACACAAATAGAGAACACGAAGAGAGAACAGGGAGCACACTGATGTATATTAAACTTGTTCCCATCGTAACTAATCCACTCCCACAATAACAACAGTAGCTCGTTAGCCTCTGCTTTGGTGCACTTCTATCCTTCTTAAAGGTCCTATTTCTTGATACTTTTATAATTCAAATATATTTTATGATGAGTTTTGGAGCTCACATTCAAATCATAACACTAGTGCTGTTCTTTATCAACACTGATGAATTATTGGTTTATATCACCTGCTATCGCAGCAATATCTTTAATTCTTCTTTGCAACCGTTTGAAGTTTCCATCTTGCTGTCCGTCGTCTAAACTACAGGTTTAGAAGGATCCTGGTGGGAAGCAGCTTTGGTTGAGAGAATCTTGGGAATGAAAGCCATAGCTGTGTTTTCTGGTGGTTATTTTCTTTCCATATTGTTTTATCTGGTTCTTTAAGAGATTGTGACTTTCATCAGAGTGGACTAAACTGAAGTCCACCCTCATTTGACTCTACTGATTCCAGAATTATCTTACAATTTGCAATAGGCAAGAAAACAATGGCCAGGTAACTAATATGTGACAGATCATACACCCATGTCCCCGTTGCTGACACCAACTCTCCTTTCATCACCATTGTGCCGTCTTTGTCTTTATTTTACACTTCTTATGACCTGGCATCATTAGAACTTGGATTTGCATGGCCTTCATTTTATACCCGATTATCAACTCATGTTTTAGACCAGCCTCCTGTTGCAGTTTACAAATTGGTCTTTATTATGGTTATTATCGAATATAATACCATCTATTTTGGATTATCTGTGTGTCTACAACTGTATCATGCATGTCCTTCTTTCCTTTTAGGGTTTTCTTCTTTTAAATGTGAGGCTGTGTCAATTTTTTGATTTTAGATTTATAAATTGATATATATTTTTCATCATCACTTTGATCCATGACTTAAAATTCTTTAGGCCGTCATTATTGCCACTAAGAAGTCTGTTTCCTTTGTGAATAAGCACTCATTTTATTCTGTTCATCCCCTCCAGCCTTTTTCTTTTAAGTTGTACTAAGTTGTGTCTAGCTGTGTTTTATGACTGTTAATCCTATAAATGTCTCATTTTGGCTTATCAGTGTGAATATGCATGAATCTGTTTTATTCTAAAGGATTCTCCACCAAAAAGTCATCAAACATTGCTTGTCTCCAACTCTAAGAATTCTTCATGGAAATTCTATTGAACATATATTCATGTGTATTTGCTTTTTTTTTTTTTTTTGCGGTACTGGGGATCGAACTCAGGACCCTGCGCTTGCTAGGCAAGCGCTTATTCCACTGAGCTATATCCCCAGCCCTGTATTTGCTTTATGTAGAGAATTCTCAATTTTTTAAGTCTCTTAAACTCTCGCTCTGATTTATAGTGTATGTGTATCTATTAAAACATAAATATATACATGTTATACTTATATATTTTACTGCACACTGGGAAATTGTTCTCAAATTGATTTTCTTAGGCAATAGTTCTTGCTTTAGAGATTCTGTGTAAAATTTCAGCACAACTCACATTTTTAATTATTTTACTTTTTATGTTGCCTTAATTTGTTATTACACTTCTTTTCCTGTCCAACTTTTCCTTCCAGTATATGTTTATGGTATCTTTATGAAATTTGTAGGTAAACAGATGTACCGTGAGATCAAAGTATTAGGTGACAGAAATCAGACGTACACAAGCTTAAACAGCACGTGGGTTCACTTATCTGAGAAACCCCAAATATGAAGAGCAAAATAAAAGGTTCACAATAGAATATTTTATAAGTGGGAAAAGGAGCAAGAAATGGGGAGAGGGGAAAGGGAAGGGAGAGAAAGAACATGGGAAAGACCTGGGAAGAAATAGAGACGGGGCCACTGCATGTTGGGAAGGGACTACGCGATGCTGGGAGCACGCATAGAGGGGCAGAGCAGCGGACAAAGAACAGGGAAGACTTGCTACGCACATGCGCTGCGCCAGGTCTTCCCAACACACATAATCGCGTGCCACAAATATGCGTAGAAGTCCTTCAAACTTTGTCTAATTTTAAATATTTTTTCACTTCATGATGCTTTCGGCTTCACAAATGGTTTTAATAGTGATCAAGGCCAGTATATGTATTTTTTCTGTTATGTTTTGGCGTCATTTCAAGGAATCCATTGTCAAACTGAACATCATGAAGATGTAGCCTATAAATTTTCCTCAAGTTTCTTTTCTAATAAGTTCATATTTAAATCCATATAATATTCTGGGTTTTATATTATGATGTGAAACTGGGGTCCAAAGTCATTTGTATGTGGGTATTCACGTGTTGAAAAAATTGCATTTTCCCCCATTAAGTTGTCCTGACATACCTTGTCAAATATCAGTTCATCGCTAATGCAAAAATTTATTCCTGGGCACTTCATTTTGTTACACTGAACTATATATTTGTTCCTATGCCGGTTCTACATTCTCTTCATTACTGGTCATTTGTCATGAGATTTTAAACTGAAAGATGTAATATCTTTAACTTTGTTCTTATCTTCAAATTTATTCTGAATATTCTTGTTCCACTGTGTTTCCATATAATTTTTAGAATTACTATATTAAGTTTTGCTAAAAGTCATTTAAAGTTTTCATAAGGATCTCATTGAATCTCGGGAATGAAAGCCATAGCTGTGTTTTTTGGTTGTTATTTTCTTTCCATATTGTTTTATCTGGTTCTTTAAGAGATTGTGACTTTCAGCAGAGTGGACTAAACAGAAGTCCACCCTCATTTGACTCTACTGATTCCAGAATTATTGAGGAGTGTTGATATCTTAACCATATCTTCAATCCATGAATATGAAATTTTGTATTTGTTTGTCTTCATTAATTTCTTTCCACAATGTTTTTTAGTTCTTATTGCATAAGACTTTAATTTCATTATTAAATTTATTACTGAATTTTTTATCCTTTTTGATACTATTGTAAAGAGGAATGTTTTCAAATTTCATTTTTGTAATAGTTCTTTTTAGAGCACAGAAATATACTTGATGTTTACTGTTGAGCTTGTTTCGTGCTGTCTGGCCTACTTGTTAGCTCTGATAACTTCATGATACTTTATATGCTAGTTTTGATATTCTTATACATTTTATACAATGGGGTTTCCACTGCACTATACCATATCACATCAGCCATAAGAAAAGATAGTGTTATATCTTTTAATCAAATATAAATGACATTTTTCCTGTCTCACATTCCTGGCTAGACTCCCCTGTACAATGTTGAATGGACAGGACAAAAGTGGGTAGTTCTGTCTTCTTTTGGATGTTGTGGGAAAAACATCATGACTTTCTTTTTTATGTAAATATCCATTTTAATATTAACTATAATATAGTGTCTGTAAGTCTTCCCACTCTCTGTCCATACTGTGAGCCCTTCTAACAATCCCCTAATGGTTGTTTTCTTAGTGTTTTATAGTTTTAGAAAGCTCACTCTCAAATGTTTTGGTTTTCCAGATTAGTTTTTGCTTTGCATCTGTCAACTTCTTTTGGAATGCCGTCATTTGTCCAGCAATTTCTATATTCATTTCTTTGGTCAATGTTCAAAATTATGCAAACAGTGTAAAATTCTAATCTGCAAATCACTGGTGACAAAGTTCTATGGTTAAACATTTTCAGGAGAGAAATTTCCCCCAAACTCAGGAAGGGAAAAGTCTTTGTGGTTTCTAAAAGGTGTAACTTCTACAAAATCCAATTAACAGCAAGATTTAACCCTTTAATGTCTTATCCATAGCTGGATTTTTCAATTCCTCTGTCTTGTTTGGGACTAAAACATTTTAGATTTACATTTGATCTAAAACTACACATAACCAGGTGGAGGAAGTTCTTGTCATGATATTCAGAGTAGATATTACTCAGACTAGAAAATTCCATACTGATTCCTTCCCAGAATATCTCAATTTTATAACTGCCATTCTTACTATTTTAAGATCTTCTGTGAGTTCAGTGTTTATGCCATTTATCTTATATATCTATGGGGATAGAAGAATATTCATACAACTTTGTTCATTACTGTCTAAGAAAAATCATTGTAATGATAAAACTTACTTTTCTTTTGACAAAATGTTAGTATTACTTGCATTGAGCTTTTGAGCACCTAAAATCAATGCACCATGAATTAAAAATTGAATTTTAAAGCATTGCTAATTTTAATGAATTTGCCTAGAAATAGCCAAATGAGACTCAACCCTCCTGCATCAAAGGTAAACATGACACAGCATTTACCCTATAAATCAGTGGTCTTTCAATATTCTTTATTCCTTGTTGACCTCATATACTTTTCACGGTTTCCTTGTAGATACATTTTCTAAATTTAAATGTCCAATCATCAAGCATCGCCTAAGGAGATTATAGGAAATATTTCCTCTTACTGCTTTCACAATATTTCCATCAAGTCCACTTTTACTCTTAGCCATTAGTAATTAGACAAAATAATCAATATTTTCAAAGTACTAATTCAGGCCTGGGACATAGCTCAGTGGCACTGTGCCTGCCTGGAAGGTTCAAGGTCTAGAGTTTGATTCCCAGTACCAAAAAAAAGTATTAATTCATCCCTTTATGAGATATTAGTGTTGCTTATTAATAACTTTGTCCACAGAACAAACCACCTCAACAGGAAGAGTATTGCTTGTGATGATTTGGGGGTTTCTGAACCGGTGCTAAATAGCTTCGCTTTCCTGGAAGGTGTGTGCTCTTTGACCCCTGTATGGCGAGGCTGGTTCATCTTCCCGCTTCATGTTGTCTGTCTCTGTTGGCCGTTTGAGGCTGCTTCACTGAGCAGTCTCATGGTGCAGTCAGTGAAAAAAGGGCAAGTTCCAAAGTCCTGATATGCTATTCGTGAGAACATGCAGTAGGGCCAAACTCAATTCAAGTAGTGAAAAAACATATTTTTTAACCAGACTGAAAGAATAATAGAATTTCATTTTGACAGATTTTAATTACAGAGATGAAGATATTTTATGACTTTCTTTTCACCCCACAATATCCTATAGAGACAGAAGAGTATGAATCCTTTCCTCCTCTTTACAAGGTTCATGATTGCCACTCATAAAAGGAGACAAGCGTGCAAAAGAAAAGTATGCAGTTTACATGACACGAGACATTTCAAAACTGTAGAGCTCCAAACCAATGAAAACTGTCCTATTCTTAGGGTCAGAAAAGGATCAGCAGCCATGAAGAAATGTAACCAGACAGAAGAGTGTCTCCTTACTGCTAGAAACTCAGGAGGAGGTGGACAAGGCCTGTTTCCTCACATTCTCTGGCTTCTCTGTACAGTATTGCTTCCTTTCATACAGAGGGCAGGACCTCATCTGGAACGGGATTCCTGCTACTTCTTAACAGGTGAGCTAGGGCAGAAATTTAATTATCCTACCTCTTACATAGAAAGGCTGGGAGAAAGTTAGACTATCATGCTAGTTTCTAAGACCCAACTTGGTTTCTATGACCAAATTTGGCTTCCATGAAATGCTTCAAGGGAGCAAAGTAGGCTGGAGACAGAGGATAAGAAAAGATGTTGTTCCAGAGGGTTTTGAAATTCTTAAGTCTCCTTTAGGTCAAATAACAGTGTGCCAAAGTGCCATGCTTTGATCATTACTTACTTAGTCTCAAAAATACAATAACTTGGCATTTTATACTTCATAAGAACTCAGTAAGTTTTCCTTCTTACACTTACTATTTTGGGTCTCTGGGAGTAACAGCCTCATGGAAGGCAAAAGAAAAGATTTCCAGTGGGAAAAATAGAATGGGTAAAATTTGAAAACCTGAAATTCTAAGTACTGAAATCCTAAGAAGTCAAATATACACATAAAACTCACGACTTGTATTTTAACATGAATAAAAACGAAAGCTTGCGTTTGTAAGGCCCTTTATAGTGTTCTGCATGCAAGGGGCTAGGGATATAGCTCAGTGGAATAAGTGCTTGCCTAGCAAGCGCAGGGTCCTGAGTTCGATCCCCAGTACTGCAAAAAAAAAAAAAAAAAAAAAAAAAAAAAAATCCAAGGCTGACTATAGTGTTCTGCATGCTTTCATGTCTATCGTCTCATTTTAAATAGAAAAATCATATAAAATTACAGAAGAAGCAATGGAAAGTAAATCATGAACTGATCTTAAAAAGCCTGTGCATATATGCCTCTTTGGAAATATTTTGATTCACCACGAATCTTTTAGAGATAATAAATTTTTGGAAATTGTTCCAGAGCAGGAAATATATACCTAGCACAGTGCTCCATGTTATCAATTAATATGTCTCAGATGAGCTAAATGATAATTTACTGTAATCAAAACCACTGTAAGCTACAGTGTAACTAGTGTTTTTAACTGAAAATACTGTTATATCATGCAGTTCTAATGGCCTTCTCTACATTTCAAAATTGGAATCAAGCTGTTTCTGAAGTGAAAACAGAAAATTTTATGTTTTTGCTTAATATATAATGTTTGCTATATATATATAAAGGCTGAGCTATAAAATTTTATCTTAAAATGTTTTTTGCAAATAACAAATTCACCATTGACTTATATTATATACTGAAAGACAAATTTAGCATATATGTAAATTTATGGGATCTCAGAAGCACCTTCCTGGCCTGCAGTCTAGATAAACACACACTGGATTCCTCCAAAACATTTTTAGCTTCTAAAAAGGGAAATTGGGGATGAATCGAACTTCCATACAGCTCTGGGGTGCCCCGTCTTGAACTAAGGAGCCAGCGATGTAGATGGACAGATTTCTAGGTTACCTTGCCTTTTTCTAGATTTTAAAGCTATGGGGATTTGAGATGTGGACTGCTTCTTTCATGTCTGTTTCTTTTTTTAGATTCCTGATACAAACCAAATGAACTCAAAATAATAGGAAGGACATTAATTTTCCTTTAAAAGAAGCCTCACAGGTAAAGAGGCTTTTATCAAAACCCTCTCAGAATGTACCTCTATCCCTTTCTATTATTTTACTACTATCCTCTCTCCTGACTTCATTTATAAATTTGACTTTCCTCTCCTCTTCATCTTATTCTTTCCACAAACTACCTTAACATACGTCATTTGATCACAACTTTATTATTTTTCATATTGCAGACTGTTTTCCAGGCTTAATGATTGCCCATTTGGCTAGTCACCTAGCCCACTCAGCATTTATAACGCTGAGTCTCTGTGTAATTCTCTTCTGCCTGCTCACTAAATTTTCTATAGTAAACATTCTCTATTCAACTATGACTTATATCTTTCCTGGTATATTGATGATGTTTGAAAGACCTTTGATGCTGAGTTCACAAATCTTTGGAAAATGTCTGAAGAGTTTCATCATATACTAGAAAGAACAGAAAGCAAAACCCAAACAAAACAAAAAAAGGAAATCTGCAAACACCAGGGATGTAGTTCTGTTTGCTCTGTAGTACTCGAGACTGAAGTTTAACAAGGGAAATTGTGGGAAAAAATCAAACTTTCCAAACTGTTTGGTTTGCACAAAATACTGTGTATGACCCTTAATTTACATTATCTTTGTTGGTGATCACAATAAAGAGTTCATTACTTTTATTGTGTTGTAAAGACAAAAAGAAACATATGTAAAAAGTGTTAAATATTTTTCTCTGGGATAGTGCAATTAGTGAATAGTGAATCCAAACATGATTTCAGATTTTTGTGACATCAAGGTTATGGGCTTTACACTATTCCACATTTCACCACGTGTTTGTTTTACCTAGATATGGCAGCCAGCTGCCTGCCATAGCTTCCTGAGAAATATACAACATAAAAGCAAGTGAAGTATTATTTCAACAGAAAAGTAGACTAGCAAATAATCTAACACCAAACACTATCAAATAATATAACCTCGGTCTGAAGACTATTCACTTGCGTTTCTAAGAAGACTTACAGTTTCATATAATAATGATAGCCCATTATTTTAAGAAATAAAAACACTAAAATCACATGGCATATAATCTTAAAGATTTAATGAAATAGGACTTTAATGAATTACAAAAATTCAAATATTTCAGACAAAGCATTCTTCCTCTGTGGACCCTGGATATTCTGGTTAGCTTCTTTCATTCATTTTGCTACATCTGGACTGTATGGTGGAGTAGACCAAATCTCCTTTAAAATCAGACAACACCTTAAAGTTTTCTCAACAGAAAACAGAAAAATAGTCCTACTATTAGTTACAGGTGTTCTTTCTGTGTATGTGGAGATTAACTGAACCACATAACATCAACGTGTGGAGGACACATAAAGAGAGATGATACAGATATGGAGATGAGCTAGAGATAGGAAGAGATACCGATAAGCAGAGGCAGGGGCGGACGTACACACAGAGACAAACAGAGACAGAGATAGGTCAGAGATAGACATAAGCAGAGATTTATTTCTTTGTCTCTGAGAGTGGAGAAAGACTTACAATTACATCTGTAATGGGGAAACAGCTATCAAATATGAATCATAATTTTACTTTATTGTCAAATGCAACCCTTTTATATTAAGTAAATTTTTATTAGTTGGTATGATTTGGCATTATTTCTTTCAATAACAGGCTTTATGCTTTCTACTTTCAAAATATGAAATGTTAAATTTTGTTTTATGAATAAGAACTATCGCAGGTAGTATTTTCATAAAATTGCATTTATCAACAAGGCAGCACTCTTGTTTAAGTTTACAAATAATTATTATTCGCTATAAATTCACAAATCTGACTAATGAAAAATTGTACAAAATAACTATGATTAGCACTTGAAAAATGTTGGGTTCATGATGGCTCAGCAGGCTCCCTATTTATCTCCCCAGGTTTAAAAGAAGAAATATGATGAAAACTTAATACAGTACAAAGGCAAAGACATACAAAGACATTTCTATATTAACATAAATTAGCTTTTCTTGAATTATTTTAAAATATATTTACTACCTTAATCAGAATCTAATGAAACAATGTAAGTAAAATTGGTGCAACATGGAGACTCGAAGAGAGCATATGCTATTTTTGATAGCATAGTGTAGCTTTCCTTTTGAATGACCTACAAAGGTTTTGCAATGATAAGATATAATGATTTTTAATTAAGACCACTGGAAAGGACATTTTTCTCCATGGCTGCAGCATGTGCCTCACCACGGAATTTTAATATGAAATATATTGTGCAACCGAGCATGTCCTGTCTATGACCCTATTCTTGATAATATTGAGTGTATTTGAATGCAGTTCAGATCTCAGGGTAAGAAAAAGACTGCATAATTTGAGTAAGGACATTTTTTGCAGTGAAGGCACAAATGTATTCTGTAATCCTGTTTTGGGCAGAAATTTCCATTCATCTTTGACTTTAATAGATTGTAGATCTCTCAGAGGGAGATCTACCCAGCATTTTGGGGAAGGTATGCATTAATTTAAAAAGTTATAAAATGAATTACAGTGCTTTCAGAAGGAAAATTAGAGCTTGCCTTTGAATATCTAAAATACATTCACAAAAAATACTTTTGACAATACCCATGAAAATAGCAGTGTAAACTCTGATTTTCATCAAAATCACACATATCAATTTTACTCTGGATATACTTTTGGTCCTCTGACAATTCAAATAGAAAAATGTACTTAGCATGATGCTGAGTTAGAAAATTACAAATGTTATTGCATAGGCATACATTCCTTGTTTAGTTCAAATGTTGTCTTTTGATTATCTGCTACAATATATTGGAATAAAAACATAGGTAACATAAGCCAATAAATAATCTTAACAATGACTTTTATTTAATTGTAAAGTGCATTCTATGTTTATGTTTATAGCATGTTTTTCTTGGGATATTTCACTTACAGAACTGTTCACAGAATCTAACTTCCACTCCTAACTTTGTCACAAAGAAGCTCTATTATATTTAACATATATAACTTTGATTAAAAGCATTAAACTGCATAGACTAGACCAAATACAATGGTAATTATAAAAATTGGAATGAATGTTCTGGTGGCATTTTAATAGAGTACAATGTGCAAATTCATCTCAGTTTCAATAAGACTTGTTCTGGGGACTCAATGGAATTTCTAAAATTTCCATTTCTTTTATTAACATGAACCTCTCATATTTATTTAAATTACTCATGTTTCCCAAAGCATTTTATTAAGCACCTATTATGTTCCAAATATAATTCAAACCTAAGAGTGCATTACAGTAAACTAAACAAATCTTAACTAACAGTGAGTATAGGTATGTATATATTGTGTTTCTATATCTTGAAAAGTACTATACAGAAATCTGAGTCTGAGAGCTAGGGTAAACTTGTTCTAGAGCTAGTATTGCTGAGTGTTTAATTAACCAAGGGTGGTCACAGACGAGCTATATGAAAACATGCACTTGAGCAGAGTCCTGAAAGAAGTGGAATGGTAGAACTATTATTATATCAAGAGAAAGAGCATGCCCAGCAGAAGGAAAAAGAAGAAAATGTTCCTCTAATGGTGATTTTATTTGTCAACTTCTAAATCCAGTACCACTTGTGTTCCCCACTCTCTATGAACCTTTTTCTGTATGATCTATTTTTATTAGTCATTCATTTCCTCATTATTTTCCCAGGTTCATCATGACATCTAATTCTATTCTCCTCTTTCTCAATGTTCCATTTGGTTCAACTCCCATTATTTAAGCATGTGATTATTTTCTCCATACTTCTCAATTGAAATTGTGAACTTCAATTTGTCTTGATGTTTATGCCCAACATGTCTTGATTTTTATGATCCTTGGTCAGTTTACAGAACCAGTTAGAGAGCTGAAGATGGGGTTAGCATATATAATTGTGAAGCATATTTTTCTTTATCTATAAGTATGCATAAGCACTTACCAAGGTGCTATAAGTATGGAAGAATGCAACCAGTAAGTTTATTTGTCTTTTATTTGTCTCATGATCAGCACCTATCAAATTAATTAACTTAATGTTCATGCTCTAAACTATGTACTTATTTCATGTTTTCCAACATATTGACAGGATATTAAAATGCAGGTGTACATCAACTTTGGACTAGTCTATTCAGATGATGAAGATCCTAATGTAGTAGGCTGTATTATATTTTTCAAAATAAAGGCCCAGCCAGGACCTTAGATGTTGATCTTAATTGCAAAAAAAGTCTTTATAGATACGAGTTAGAGATCTTTCCCCAGGCCTTATGGTCAATGTTTGCAATCCCAGCACTCGAAGAGAGCCAGGAAAGAGATTATAAATTCAAAACCAGCCAGAACAAGTTAGCAACTTAACATACACTGTCTCAAAATTACATAAATACACAAATTAGGGCTGAGGGTGTAGATCACTGTAAAGGCCCTAGTCTCAATTCTAGGTAAAACACAGGAAAGAAGGAAGGAAGGAAAAAAGGAAGGAAGGAAGAAAATGACCTTGAAATAAAATCATCTTGGAATTAGGATGGATTCTAACCCCATGACTAGTGTCCTAATAAAAGAAAACAGATGAAAATTTTATATACAAGATTATACAGGGAAAAAAACATGCAAAGAAGTGAGTAGAAGTTGTAGCATCAAGGTTTTCTTAGAACCACAGAAACTAGGACAGTGGAATGGAACAGTTTCTCCCTTCATCTGCCAAAGAATCCAAATATGCCAACACTTTGATGTAAAATTTCTGGACTTTCTGAACGGTAAGGAAATAATTCAGTATTCTCTTAGACAATCAAGATTGCAGTAATTTGTGGAAATAGCCCTAGAAAACAAATACATCTACCCATGTCTTAAGATCTCTAAATCAATGAAAATACCTAAGAGACACATCTTCAGAAAATAAATAGATATAATCAACACATAGAATAAATATCTTTATCTCCAAACTTTTACCATACACCAGGACTGATACTTTCAAATAATAATTCTTTGTTATTTGTTTTATTTTTTTGTGAAATATATGAGCTATTTTCTCTTATAATTGCATATATAAGCAATATTCCTTATTTTAAAAGTCTTGTTTGCAAAATAATTTCAATTATTTACAAAGTACATGTAAAATGCACCCATCATAAAAGTAGAATTAAATTATAAGAAGAAAGCGTAAGAAAATGGAGAAGTGGAAACAAGGATGTAAATAATGATACCTTAAAGATTTACAAGTTATATCCCTATTTTGATCTATCCTAAAAATCATCTTATCCATTTTCATAATCTGTAAAATAAATACATAGAAGTTGAAACTATTAGAAAGGACTTTTCCAGTGATTATACACAAAGACAGTATAAGTGGACAAAATTTTAAATATGGCTACACTCTTTACAATGTTTTGTAGCTTCAGTTTGACATGAAAAGATTATTTACAGAAATAATAGCAGAAAATTTTCCAAGCATGGAAGAAGAACCCGACGCACAGTTAAGTGAGTCATACAGAACTCGAATTAGCTATAACCAAAATAAGTCTATATCCAGACACATAATAATCAAGATCATAGAAATTCACCACTAGAACAGAATATTAAAATTGGTTAGGGAAAAGAAATAGATCACCTATGAAGGAAAGCCCCTCAGAATCATGGCAAACCTCAGCACAAACCATCAAGTCAAGAAGAACTTAGAGTAAAGTATTTCAGGTCCTGAAAGAAAGCAAATTCCAACCCAGATTGCTGTACCATGGAAAACTATCTTTCAAAATTGATGGAAAAGTAAGATTCTTCTATGACAAAGATCAACTGAAAAAATTCATGACCACAAAACCAAGCTTGCAATGAGTACGGAATATATTTTTAAAAGGAACAAAAATGACCACAATTGCAAAACCAACAATAGAAAAGATCCATTAAGAAAGGTAAGGAATTGAACAGAGGGGTAAAGTACAGAGCCAGCAATGGGAAAATAACATGAAAAAGGTAAGTCAACACATATCAATAATAAACACTAGTGTAAATGGACTCAGTTCACCAATCAAAAGAAACAGACTTGCAGAGTGGATCAAGAAACAAAATCCAAAAATAAGTGTATACAAGAAACACATTTAACTAAAAAAGAAAATCATAGATTGAATGTGAAAAGATTGAAAACAATACTTTATGCTCAAGAAACCAGAAAAAATGAAGTATCTATTCCGGTTGCATACAATGTGAACTTCAGACCAATAATGATTAAAAGAGATAAAGAATCTCACTACATTCTTGTTAAGGGAAAACTACAAGAGGAAGAGATAACAATCATAAATATATTTGCACCAAATGTAGGAGCACTCAATTATATAAGGCAAATTTTAACAGACACGAAAATAAAATAAGTAATAACAATTGTGATGGGATTTTAACACCCATTTTCACAAAAAAGATAGGGACAAAAAAATCAGCAAAAACTAACAGAATACATCAAACGTGAACAAATGGACTTAGTACACCTTTATAGGGTATTCCACTCAATAACATTACAATACACATTCTTCTCAGCAGCACATGGGACATTCTGTAAAACAGACCACATACTAGCACATACAATATGCATAAGTAAACTCAAAAGAATTGAAATTATTCCATGCATATTATTAGACCATAGTGCAATGAAATTAGAAACTAACAACAAAAGAAATCTCAAAACTTCATAAACACATGTAAACAAAACAACATCCTCATGAAAAACCAATTGGTCACAGAAGAAATTAAAGAAGAAATTGAACAATATTTACAATCAAATGAAGATTGGGATGCAATGAAAGCAGTCCTTAGAGGGAAATTTATAGCAGTGAATTCTCATATTAGGAAAACAGAATGAACACAGATAAGCAACCTTATGCTGCACCCCAAACTTCTACAAAAAGAAGAGCAAGTCAAGTCCAAAGTCCAAAGACCAAAGAAGGGAGGAAATTAAATCACAGTAGAAATAAATGCAATTGAGAGTAAGAAAACAATACAAAGAATTAACAAATCAAAGAGTTGGTTCTTTAAAAAATAAACAAAATTGATAAGCCCCCAGTCAACCTTATCAAAAAAAGAAAGAAAAAGCTTAAATCTATGCAATAAGGAATGAAAAGGGTGAAATCACTAAAGATCTTGTAGAAAGTCAGAAGATCATCAATACCTACTTCAAAAATCTTTACCCTCATAAGATGGAAAACACAGAAAAAATGGAGGGATTCTTAGATACATGTGAAGTACCAAAACTGAATCCAGAAGATATAAATTTCCTAGACAACCTAATATCACACAATGAAATTGAAAATATAATAAAACACTTAAAAACAGTGAAAAGCTCTGGACATGATGGATTCACAGCTGAATTCTACAAGAAATTTAGAGAAGATTTATTGCCAATTCTTCTCAAACTATTTAATGAAAATAGACAGTGAAGCAATTCTCTCCAAGTCATAACTGGGGCCAAATATTACCCTGATACCAAAACCAGAAAAAGACCCAACCAAAACAGAGAACTATATGCCAATCTCCCTAATGAACATAGAAACAAAAATTCTCAATAAAATACTAGCTAACGGAAAGCAGCAAATGATTGAGAAAATTATATACCCACACAAGTGGGCTTCATCCCAGGAATGCAGAGATGGTTCAGTATATGAAAATCAATCAGTGTAATACATCTTATCAACAGAGCCAAACATAAGAATCATATGATCATCTCAATGGAAGCAGAAAAAACTTTTGATAAAGGCTGACACTCATTCATGATTAAAAACCCTAGAGAAAATCAGAATAGAACTTTAACTCAATTTAGTTTTTAATTCTTCCAGGAAAATGCCCAACAAGAGAATGGCTGGGTCGAATGGGAACTCTAATCACATTTTTTGAAGAATATCCACACTGATTTCCACAGTATTTGTATGAGTCTACACCTCCACTAACAATAGAGTAAGGTTCCTTTTTTCCCCATATCACCAGCAGCATTTGATATTGGTTGATTGACTGATGATAGCCATTCTTTCTGGGGTGAGATAGAATCTGTGGTTTTAATTTTTATTTCTCAGATGACCCATGGTGTTGAACATTTTTTCATGTGTTTAATTCCCATTTGTATTTCTTCATCTGAGAACTGTGTATTCACCTCAGAGGTCCATTTTTTGGATTGGGTCTTTGAATTTTATGAGCCTGATTTATTGAATTCTTAATATGTTCTAGATGGAAGTCCTTTTTCTGTGGGAAAGTTGGCTAAATGTTTTTCCAATTTGTGCATTTTCTTTTCACTCTGTTGGTGATTTCTTTTGACGTGCAAACACTGTTTAATAAATGAGATCCTAGTTGATTCTTTGGAGTACTTCCTGTGCAGTTTGGTTTTTGTTCAAGAACTCTCTGCCTATCCCTATGTCTTCAAGATTTCTACCTATTTTGTCTTCCAGTAGATTTAATGTTTCTATTTTAATATTTAGATCTTTGATCCATTTTGACTTTAGTTTAGTGCCAGGTGATAGACATGGGTCTACTTGTAATGTTCAGCATGTGGAAAGCCAGTTTCTCAGCACTATTTATTAAAGAGTCTATCTTTCTTCCAGTGAACATGTTTGGCTCCTTTGTCAAAGTGAGGTTGTTGAATGTGTTTGTAGTTGTGTCCGCATTTTGTAATCCATTCTATTAATCCTCTGCAAATAATGATAATTTTACTTTCACCTTTCAGATCTTTATTCCTTTTATTTCTTTCTCTTTTCTAACTGCTGTAGTTAATGTTTCTAGAACTACATTGAAAAGAAGTGGTGATAGTTGGTATTCTTGTCTTGTTCCTAAATTTAGAGCAAAATCTGTCAGTCTTTATCTATTTAGTATGACTTTGGTGGTTGTTTTACCATAGATAGCTTTTATTAGACTGAGGTAAAGACTATCCTGATTTTCTCTAGGGTTTTTATCATGCGTGAGTGTTGGACTTTGTCAAAAGCATTTTCTGCATGTATTGAGGTAATCATTTTTTTCCTTTGTCTCTGTTATTTGTCTTTCACTCTGTTCATAAAGTGTATCACATTTATCTGTTTGCATATACTGAGCAATTCCTACATTTCTGGGTAAATCCTACTTGGTCGTGGTGCATAATCTTATTCATGATGTATTGCATTCTGTTTACTAGTATGTTACTGAGGATTTTTCCACCTTTGTTCATTAGGAAGAGTGACATGTTGTTCTCTGCTTTGGTTGGGTCTTTCTCTCATTTTGTTATTTGAGTGATCCTTGCCTCCAAGCATGAGCTAGGGAGAATTGCTTCAACTGCAATTTATTGAAGAGTTTCAGGAATATTATCATTAAATCTTTTTTAAATTTCTTGTAGAATTTACCTGTGAATGCTTCAGGACCTGGGATTTCCTTGTTGGTGAGTTTTTAATTACATTTTCAATTTCACTAAATGATATTGTGTTATTCAGAAATTTTATATATTCTTGATTCAGTTTTGGTAATTTATACATCTTAGGAATCTGTCCATTGATTCTGGGTTGTCCATCCTATGAGAATAAAGATATTCAAAGTAGATATCGATGATCTGAATTTCCACAAGTTCTGTTATGTTTCCATCCTTTTTATTCCTTATTGAATGAATTTCTTTCCTTGATAAGGTTGGGTAGGGATTTATCAATTTTTTTATTTTTTCAAAGAACCAACTCTTCAGTTCATTAAGGCTTTGTATTGTTTTCTTAGTCTCGAATGCATTAATTTCTGTTCTGATCTTTATAATTTCCTCCCTTCTTTGGACTTTTGGCTTGACTTGCTCTTCCTTTTTCTAGAAGCTTGAGGTACAGCATTTGGTTGTTTATTTTTTCTTGTTCTGTTTACCTGATGTGATAATTCGCCAGTATAAATTTCCCTCTGAGGACTTTAATTGCATCCCACAGATTCCAGTAAGGTATATTTGCATTTTTGTTTGATTGTAGATATTCTTTAATTTCTTCTTTGATTTCATCTGTGATCCATTGTTCACTCAGGATGGTGTTATTTAATTTAATGTATTATTTTTTGCATTTTCTTTTGTCTAAATTTCCAATATCATTTCAGTACAGTCTGATAGTGCACATGGGATAATTTCAAATCCTTTATGTTTACTTAAGTATGTTCTATGGGCTGAGATGTGGTCTATTTTAGAAAACCTCCCATGTGCAGCTCTGAAGAACGTATATTCTGTTGTTATTATGGGGCACATTCTGTAGACACCTGTTAAGTCCATTTATTCACAAGTTTGGTTCAGTTCTGTTATTTTATTGGCTGATTTTTTGTCTAGTTGATCAATCTCTTTGTGACAATGTGATGTTAAGGTCCCTGACTGCAATTGTGTTATTGCTTATTTGATTTTTCAAGTTTACTAACATTGTCTCATATAGTTGGGTGCTCCTGAATTTGGTGCATATATATTTGTAACTGTTATCTCTTCCTATTGAAGTTTTCTACCAGCAACTATGAAGTGATCTTCTTTATCTCTTTTGATCATTTTTAGTTTGAAATTTATACTGTCTGTGAACAGAATAGCTTTTTCCTGGGTTTCTGTCATGTGGAATGTTTTTTTCCATCCTTTAACTTTCAGTCTACCAATTTCCTTTTGAGTTAAATGTTTCTTGTATACAGCATATTGTTGGATATTGTTTCTTGATCCACCCTCCCATTTTGTTCCTTTTGATTGATTAATTGCAGAAATTTACGTTGACTGTTATAAATGATATGCATTCAATTATCTTTGCTATTTTATTTTCCTGCTCTTGGTTCCCTGCTTTTCCGCTGTTTAATTGCTTACCCTACCTGATGATTTCGTTTTGTTCTTTTTCTTGGAATCATTTTTATCTCTGTCTAGAACACCTTTGAATAGGTTTTGGAGGGCTGAATTTGTGGCCATGAATTTCTTCAGTTGTTCTCTGTCATAGACATATCTTATTTCTCCATCAATTTTGAAAGATAGCTTTGGAAAGTACCTCAATCTGGGTTGGAAGTTGTTCTTTTTCAGGACATGAAATAATTCACTCCTCTTGACTTGGTGGTTTGTATTTAGAAGTCTACTGTGATTCTGACGTGCTGTTCTTTAGAGCTGATATGTTTCTTTTCTCTAACAGGGTTTAACATTCTCTCCTTGTGCTTAATTTCTGGCATCTTGATTACTGTATGTCTGGGCATTGATTTATTTTGGTTATGGATAACTCGAGTTCTACATGCCTCACAGATGTGAGATTCCTTGCCCGTGCTTGGGAAATGCTCTGCTGTTACTTGCACGAGCAGGTTTTTTATGCAATTTGTTTTGAATGTTGCTTTATCACTGACACTTACGAGCCTTATATTGTTCCACTTTGCATCATTTTCCAGCTGTTGAACTGTTTTTTTCTGACTCCTTGTTATTTTTATAACACTGCCCTTTCTTGGTCACTAGTTGCAATGCTCTCTTCAAAGTCCAAAAGTCTATCTTCAATTTCATTCGAAAGCTTTTGCCAGCTTTTAATGGAATTGTTAATTTCCTGAATATCTCTTTGAATCTGTTCCATGGCTTCTAATTCCTTCCTATATTGTTTCCATCATTTTTCTGCACTCCTCTTTTATCTATGTCTTTTTAGATATGTGTATCAATTATTTTATTGTGGTAGTCATCAATCTTTTTTAACCTCAGATTTTTTCTGACCTGATTTATTCTATAACCTCCTGGAGTTATTTGTTTACTTCAGTTGCTATCATTTCAAAAACTTTTTTTTTTTTTTGCGGTACTGGGGATCGAACTCAGGACCCTGCGCTTGCTAGGCAAGCGCTTATTCTACTGAGCTATATCCCCAGCCCCCAGTTGCTATCATTTCAGAAAAATTGAGATATGTATCTTTCAGTTTCATCTATGTTGCTGTTTTCTGGATGTGTTCTTTGTGGGATAAAGGTCTGAGATTGCATTTCTCCTTTGTCTTGACATTTTCTAATTCCAAAGTAAATTTTTACTTTCATTCCTGTGATGAACTTTGTGAGTTTTAATAGTTGGTAGATATATCACTAATATCAAAGCTTCTCTGGGAGAAGTGTGTTGCTGAGATATCTTCTATGTATTAGAGATTTTTGCTTTGTGACTGTTTCAAGATCCTCCCTTCCCAATTAATTGAAAGTGGCATGTTGGTTTCTGTTTGATTCTGTCCTCACTCTTTAAGTGTAGGGCTGTGGGGAAGTTATTACTCCAGAGCTTCGCAATACTTACCCAAGGGAGAACAGGTGATTACAACAGACATGATATGGTTGCTACAGCAGTATAGTTAGCAATAATGACAGTGTCAAACAAAATGTAGAAATGACAAACTGTGATAAATATTGATTTTGTACTTTTATACCATAAGAGCAAGGTCTACAGTTATATAAAAGAACAAATTCTAAATTAGGATTTCGTATGCAAAGTGTTTCACCTTTATAGAGTGGATTTACCCTGGGATCCTCTGGTTAAGCCATTTACTGGTCCCGAGTGCTTCTCCCATGTGGGAAGATGGGCCAGGCATGTGAGTTCTTCTGGCCAAGTGTATTACTGAGTCCTAGGCACTTCTCACGTTGGCTGCTCTTCCTGCCTTGCAGAGGAATGGGCTAGGCACTGAGTTCCTCTGACCCAGCTAGTTGCCAAGTTCTGGGAACTTCCTGTGCTCTCTACCCTTCCCTCAGTGTAAGGGAATGAGTCAGGCAGCTGGGTTCCTCTGACTGAGCTGGTTTGGTGATTTAATTTTTAATACTTGTATTAAAAGTGTTCAATCTTTAAATGATACCAATACAACGAACTTTTCAATAAACATTTCAGAACACTGACTTCATGACCATTCCGTGAACAGTCCCCAAAGAGTGATGCAGTGAATTTTAGCAGCTCAGTTTCTCCAGGACAAAGTGTCTAGAGTCTGGAAAACTGTAGCTTCAGCAGAATCAAAGTGAGTGGAGGGTATTCAGGAGCTATGAGGCAACTGACAAGAGGAAAAGAAAATAGGATTAAGTGATACAGAAAAAAAAGATCACACTGTGGAAAGATAGTAGCTGGCCACCAGGTGTGAGGCATACTGAAACTAATAACTTTTCTTCTAACAAAGAACTCATGAAATGCATCAGAATGGGGAAAGTCTTCTGTACTTGGAGCCAACAAGATGACATGAGACACTGCTTTCACAGAGACCTTCCCCAGTCAATAGTTGGAGAGTGATCTCTATTGAAGACCCCAAGGGCACAGTTGTGTGGAGAAAGAGCTGTCACAGATGCATTTTAGGGAAGGGCTGGGTATATCAACCTAGAATCTAGAACAGCCCCTTGGTTGCTCCACAGTGCCAAGTCTCCAGAGGAGATTAGGGAAAGATAGTCATGAAATACTGCCTCTAGTTGAACAGCAGACTGGGGGTCATTCTGCTGAGAGGCAGAGGCTGGTGGAAACCTGTCTGGCCCTTAATAGAGACTAGTTTCAGCCTGAGATACATGGGACGGGAAGTGCACATTGGCACATGTTCCCACTATAAGCAGAAGTCTACACCCAGCACTGTTCTGCCACTCTAGATTTGCAGTGTGCATGAAGACACCACCTCGCCTGAGCTCTTCCCTTTAACCATGGACTGTGGAGCAAAGCCACATGTCTGAAATGATAGCAAACTTTACTATTCTTTACTTAATTGTATTATGTTTCCATTTTTTCTTTCATTTTACTTTAATTTTTTTACTGTTTTTTCTCCTTTTGTACATCCTTCCCACTTTTTCCCTTTTTTTATTTTAAATGTAAAAGAACAAAAACATTAGCAAACAGGCACAAAGTAGCACAAGAACAGTACCAAAACTGAATTACAGATAAGGTGATAGGGAATTAACAATGGTTGTTGTATTACATACTGATAACTTCAATGTGTATGTTCAGGTTAATGCATATAGACATATAAGATTGATCAAACAACTAATCATTGACTGTGCCTTACAATAAAGCACCATGAGGCAACAGTGCCATCATGTTAGCCACCCTCATATACATACATACATAGCTGTCCCTTTCTGTCCTCCTTCCCAGTTTTTCTCCATTATGTTACATTTCTTCTATGAGTGTGTCCATGTACGTGTGCTTCTCTTTCTCTTATCTTTTTCCCCTAGTACAGTACATACAGGGTGGCGGGATTCTCCCAAGTCCTTTTATATGCTTCACACTTATCCACATCTCTTTCCTGATACCTTTCTCCCAGACTTTATTCATTCTCAGTCTTTCTTTTGTTTTCTCTCCTACATTTCATTTTTTTCTCTTTAACTTTTCTCCAGTAGTTTATATCAGTTATGGAATCTTTTCCTGTCTTCCTTTCTCACTTCCAACTTTGTACCCAGCTTTCCTCGTTAGTCCCTTCTAGACGCGTAATAGAATACGCTCATCACCAATAGAATGCCTTGCCCCCTTTCTATTTCCTCCTCCCTGTACCACAGACTTGAGGATTTAAAAAAAAACAAAGAAAAATGTAACTTTCCCCCTACGCTTTGTTTCTTCTTTCTTTTCTATTGTCCACTTAGCATTATCCAGTCCTCAACTCCCTGGACTTTCATAACTGATTTTATAAAATTAGTGTTTCATGTTGCTTCTTCCCGGTAAGAGAAGCCCGAGCCATTATCTTTAGTGCACATTAACTGTGGGTCAAGATTTGAGCTGTTACAATGCTTAAATTATAACTGTAGGTTTCTTCTGCTGACTAAAGGGAGACCCACAAAATGGTCTCATGGTATGTCATTTCTCAACTATCCCCGATAAATACTACTAAAGTAGATTAGCCTATTGCCTGTTAGCTGAGTTCATTTCATAGGAAAAATACTGACTCGGTGGACAATTTGGTGCCAGAGAACATTTTTACCTAATCCAGTATCACCTCCAGTGAGAGTGATAGCAGGAGTTCCAACCCAAGAACTCAGACTGAATCATACTCTGCAAGAATCCCTGCAGCCTGGCAGAAGGAAGTCCTGAGTTTGAGTTAGCTTCAGTACTGTGGTGGAGGGACCAGGGGAGCTCTGAAGGTATGATCATTCAGTCTCTCTGGCAAAGAAGTTACTTTGGAAGCACACATACAATCTCATCAGAATATTTAACTATGCTCCCATTATAAATCTTAGTGGTTTAAGATTTTGTATGTTTCTTGATTTATTAGTAATGTGGGATTATGTTCTTTTATGATTTCTTGTGTTTATTCAGTTGTCCCTATCTGTCGTTTCTCTGGCTCTAGTCTAATAAGTGTCTAGGTTCACTGTCTTGTTTCAGCTCTCTAGCTAGTTTCTTCACCTAAAATCCCTAAGACAATCTTATTAACATATTTCTTTAATCTTTTTCCAAACACTTAACTCTTGCTCAGAAGTTCTTAAATTCCCTCATACTTAACACACTTAATTTTACGAACGTTATTCCTTGATTCCCCTATCCTAAATATTGGCTCTTCCACATCCCACCTAGCTTATTGTCCTCCTTTTCACCAAGATCTGACAACCACAGAGCTTTATTCAGTCACAAAGTTACCACTCTTTCTCCCAAATCCCATCCTTGTGCCAGAACATACACTTTGTAACCTCCTATTCTAACCCTTCAACTCAAATAATAAGTACTCCAGTAAAGTCAGACTCCACTTCAGCCTTTTCTATTCATCTACCACGATCTTCTGTTTCAAATCTCCCTGTTGGTATCTAGGATTCCTCATCCAACTTCCATTCTCCCTACCCCACCTCATCCACCTCAATGCAGAGCAATCACAAATAATAAGGTGCCATAGTGTGCATAACGAATAGGAAGTAGAGTAACTCCAAGGACGAGTGTACAGAAGTGTTGTCAGATTGAATCTTTGTCTTGGTTACTTTTCTCTCGTTGCTCAGGCAAAATACCCAATGCCAAAAATGAAGGAAGGAAAGGTTTATTTAGCTTATAGTTTGTGGAGGTTTCAGTCCATACTTGGCTGCTTCGGAGGCAGAGTGGCACATGGCAGAGGGCAAACTGTTCAACTAAAAGTCATGAAGGAAATCTGTTCAAAAACAGAGAACGGATGGGATGAAGGAAAGGAGAAAAGAAAAAGACAAAAATGTATGTATGTATGTATAGAGAAATATATATGAATATACATATGTGCAGGAGGGCTAACATGGTTCTACTATTGTATTATATCACTTAATGCTAAGCAATAATCGAAGACAGGATATTAGATTAATAGTGTATATCTGTATGTGTTAGCCTGAACACACACTTCGAAGA